>PVKU01000998.1:0-358860 GCA_004027475.1 Anoura caudifer | reverse complement strand
CATCTGTACCTACTGTATGTCTGTGTGCACCTATGTCTGTGTCTGCACCTGTATGTCTCCATCTGTACCTACTGTATGTCTGTGTGCACCTATGTCTGTGTGTGCACCTGTATGTCTCCATCTGTACCTACTGTATGTCTGTGTGCACCTATGTCTGTGTGTGCATCTGTATGTCTCTATCTGTACCTACTGTCTGTCTGTGTGCACCTATGTCTGTGTCTGCATCTGTGTGTCTCCATCTGTACCTACTGTCTGTCTGTGTGCACCAATGTCTGTGTGTGCACCTGTATGTCTCCATCTGTACCTACTGTCTGTCTGTGTGCACCAATGTCTGTGTGTGCACCTGTACGTCTCCATCTGTACCTACTGTATGTCTGTGTGCACCTATGTCTGTGTCTGCACCTGTATGTCTGTGTGCACCAATGTCTGTGTGTGCATCTGTATGTCTCCATCTGTACCTACTGCCTGTCTGTGTGCACCTATGTCTGTGTCTGCATCTATGTCTCTACCCACCACATTCACATTTATATCTACATTTATCTCCATAGACAGAGACAGATTCTTGGGAATTGGCTCATGTGATTATGAAGGCTGCAAGTCCCAAATCTACTGGGTGGACCCATGGGCCGGGGACCCAGAACAGAGCCAGCGTGGCGGTCAGGTCAAGTCAGAAGGCCTGCTGCTGCAGGATTCCCACTCAGGGGAGGGCAGTCCTTCATTGTCTTCAGGCCTGCAACTGGCTGGGTGAGGCGCACCCACACTCAGGAGGACCGTGTGCTTTACTCAAAGCCCACCAATTTCAATGTCAATCTCATCCAAAAGCACCCTCACAGAAACATCCAGAATTATGTTTGACCACATATCTGAGCATCGTGGCCCAACCAAGGTGACATATAAAATGCACCATTAAAGTGCACAAACTTGTTCTTCTGGCGAATAAAAAGTTGCAGGGTTCTTTTGACAGTCTAAATGGCCCCCAAACAAAAAGCCAAAGTACTGTGGCTGCGAATAGTGGTGGGTCTGGAGGGGGAGGAACTGGGCATCCTCAGCCCCAGGGAGGGTCCCCTCTGCCCAAAGGCCCAGGGTGTCATTGCTCAAGAGAGCCAGGAGACAGGAGAGAAGGAATGACAGCAGAGGAAGATCCAGGAACTGCTGGGAGAAGGAGACAAAGCCCTCAGCGTGGGTTGGGGACCATGGGGGAGGGCAGCCGCCCACCCTGCCTTCTGCCTGAGGTCTTTCTCCCTTTGCTCTCTGCCTGTCTGTGGACACAGTGCCCCTCCCCCTATTTAGTGACCCGCTGGTGGCTCCCTGCCACTAGGCTTATTTGGAAGCAATAGATAAATGTCAGCACTTAGAAGCTATGAAACATCCTAACTGGCCCCCCTAGACTAATAAACATAAAAAAAAATTCCTGATTCAGGCAGCCTGATGGGCTCATTGGTGAGAGGGAGATAAAGTTTCCCTTCAGGACATTTATAATTTACATAATAAAAAGCTTTTCACCTTCTAGTCAAGGAGCAAAATTAATGACCATGGCCCTGGTACCTCCTGGAACATTTTTTGCTTAAACTAGCAGGAACAGTTTGTGAATTCCTCAGTGAGGGATGGGGGTTCAGGGGTGGGGTGTTAGTAGGGGCAGGGTAGGGAAGAGAGCAAGGTGCCCAGGACTCACTTCACAATGGCCTGGAAGGGGGCTGCTGGGCCATTCTCCACAGTTAACAAAGGCATTTGTGTCTTGACCTGACCTTTCAAAGCACTCGGTACCAAATAATGCACTAATGATAATGGACTCGGCAATCTGAGGCCCAGCAATCACCTCTGCTCGGGCAGATGTTGAATGGACAGTCACCAGAAGGGTTGCCTCGGTTATATCCTTCAGTCATGTCTTGCCCCCTTCTCTTTTGGGCACCAGTTCAAATATCAAATAGAAAAAAAGCTGGTGTTCCAGCGCCCCTGGTTCTAGAGATAAACGAACAGCCCCAAAGTTCTTTGATATCCATATAGGGTCTCTTGTTCCAAATTCCCCAAGCTCCTTGGAAAGCTAACAGCATTAACCAAATACTGTTCATTCTTACCACTCTCCCATGAGGGAAGCAGGTGGCCCACATTATTTTGGATTTTAGTGGATTGAGAGAGAATAGTACAGAGAGGTTAAATGTTTCACCTTTCACTGAGGAGCTGGGTATTAAATTCAGTGTCAGGTTCACCAGGGTAGAGAGTCCCCTGGTAGACCAGAAGGCTCCCCCAAGGGTCTCTGGGAAGTGGGTAGGGACCGTGGAGATGAGGATGGAAGTAAAAGACTCCTTCCCACCTTTTATAAAAGAGGAGCCATTATTGATATAACTTTCATTGCTATTTTATAGAAATTAAAACAACACAAGATTACAAAAGAACTTAGCAAAGGAGAGCGTGGATGCAAGTGTGTTTTTTATTTTTATTTTTTTTTTATTTTTACCTCCTTCGAGCCTGATTTCCTATATTGGATAAACAGAGTATGGACAGACAAGTAAAGTAGTTGCTTTTATTCAAAAGTTCAGAATTTTGAGGGGAGAGCAGGATGCGTGGACGATCAGCATGTGAAACGCTATCCCCTTCAGAGTCCTGGGGGGCCCCTCTCTGCCTCTCCCGTTCACTCTGTGTCCCCTCGCCTGACTCACATTTCTTTGGCCATTTCTGCAATCTAGTGACCTTCAAGCTGTAGAGCAGCCATTGTTTTTGCTGTCTAGGTAGTGATTCAATGAGGGTCATCTCAGAACCAGTTTTATGGGGAAAGGGGGCAAACATCAGTTCTGTCAAGCTGAAAACAACTCTTCTCCCGGGATTTTGGTGTGCTGTTTGTCCTGGATGAATTGGTCGACGGAGTGATAGGGTCTAGCTGCAGAGCAGCTGGGGTTTGCGGTGTCCGTTGATCCAAGCATGCGATGGAGGCTGAGGGTAGGTTAATGACAGTTCTGCTTTGGGAAACACCGTTCTGCTCTTTCTGGTGGAAATTCCACGATGCTGTTCGTGTCCCGAGAGACAGTGTACCTGACTGCATGAGAACGTGGGCTGCGCATGTTCTGCTGGAGCTGGCTGGGTGCCCGCGGGTGGCTTTCTCATCTGTAAAGAGGGCACCACACGAACACTTGCTCTCCGAGTGTCTGTGAGACTGAATGGATCGGGCACACAAAACACTTAAGATGCTTCCCGATGCACAGTTAGGCATTCAACAGATAAATGTTTACCTTCAGTATTAATATGTATTAGTTTCAGGCGTACAGTATAGTGGTTAGACAATTATGTATTTTACCAAGAGTAAACTATAATTAAATAAAATTATTTAAAAATAGAGAGACTAGAGACGTTTTGATAAATATGGAATGTCCAAGGGGGGGAAGTTAGCATATTAAAATTAATAATACTTGGCATATACTCTTTTTAGGGTTTATTTCATTTGTGATTTGATCAACAAATACCTATCTCATTTGTATGTTAAACAACCAAAATAACCAGTTTAGTAGTACCATAGTCTCTTTGTTGCTGGTAGCTTAGCAGCCAAATTGGATTGATTGTACAATAATAAGACACTACTATGTACAATAATAAGATACTGCCACAAACTGCAAAACATATGAGTCAGCTCATATAGACCTGGCTACCATGATTTCCTTCACACATTATTCACTTACATATGAGTGCGTTTAGTCATTCAACAACCACTAGGTATTCCTGAGATTTGGTCTCACTGCTCAGGAAGTCTGGGACCGGGAATAGGCCAGACAGCTGATGCATGTCAGGTCTCTGAAGGGCCTGCTGCATCCTAGGCGATGAAGAAGCCCCTTCCAGTGGGAGGAAATGTTTGAGTCGAAGCCTGATAGAGAAGGGGGAGACAGCCAGGAAAGAAAGAGAATTTCAGGCAGAGGGAAAAGCAGGCACTCCCAGTGTGGAAAGGGAGAGAGTCTGGATGGGGCAGGGAGCGTGGGGTGACTGCAGTGGGGTGTGCCCAGGACAGAGGGCAGGGAGAGGCTGCCAGGCCCCCCTCTCCTGCAAGGCCTCCTGTGCCCTGGGAGTTTGGACTTCATCCTCTGGCTCGAGGGTGCAGTGGGGTCAGGGGCAAAGGGGAGGTGAGCAGGAAGGAGAAGAGAGACTACCTCAGAATGAACCGGAGACCTTTCCAAGTCCCCTTCGAACTCTCACACCAAGTCCCATTCAAGAGGGAGGAAGGAGAGTTATTGCAGAACGTAAACATTTCCTGGGGAGAGTTGAGTAAGTTCTCTTCCTTCTACACTTTGCCCCTTGAGAATCACCCTTCCCCGCAGTGGGAGGGACCATAGGGACGGGCACACACTCCAGATGCCCTCTAGACCTGTCACTAGTGTTGCATATGAGTGCTGGGCTGACACACAGATCGAGGACACATGAGCATGTGACTACAAATTCAGGCAGAGGGGCTCAGGTGTGGGCTAAGTAAGAGGTATTTAGAGAATGGCCGCTCTTTGTGGCTTCTTGGACAAAGAAGGGGTGGGGAAGAGGTGGCTCCCTCCATCATCCTTGACAAAGGTAGCACACCAAGAGGGGAAGCAGTTTACTTTTCATTTTGAGGCACTGGTAAGACTTCCCTGAGGAGGCATTTCAATAGCAGTTCACAAAAACAGATGTGTAGTTTTGGAGAGCATTCTGCCTTCAAATTAATAGTCTTGCTTTGTAGTCCCAGCTAATCTATCTGAATATCAGAGATAACTTCCTTTAAAAAAAATCCTTCCGATAACTCTTTAATTAGCATTTATAAGAATGATTTACAGGAAAGGATGAATGGATTTTCTTTCCCTGTAAAGAGTATATCCTGTGTATTTTAATACCTTCTAAATTGAATTTTCCCTCTAAATACGAGACTGCTCTTCTTGAGCCTACTCCTTCCTCTCAAGTTCACATTCAAGAAGTTGGCTTTGTTCAGTTTTGCAAGTTGAAGGTTTATGGGTAAAGACAGCTAAAGAAAATAAGGACATTGTTGAAAGTAAATGACAAGATTAAGCAAGGGTACAGGAGAAGAGTTAAAGATAATCATTAGCCATCCAAAATTAAATTAAACATTAAATAGAGTTTCCCAGGCCAGGAAGGGTCTTGGGAAAGGGGAAGAGAAGAGAGGCTGAGTGTACTCATGTTGATGTTCTTTGCTTGTATAAATTTTAAATCAAATTTGGCTTTCGATTTCTGGCAGTGCAGACTCAGTGCAGAATGAGCTGGAAAATGGAGACTTCTTGCTTGCTACTTTTAGCTCTCACCATTCTGCTGGTTCAGACAACTTCTCGCTGGGTTCAGTGTATGGCAATGAAATGCAAATCATAAACATGAGAGCTGGCCTCCGGGGAAAAGGGGGGCCCTGGATGTGATCCAAGGTCTGTAACACAGAGAAAAGACATATTTCTTTGTCACACACAGTAGACTCTCCCCGAGGGTTTCGGCGATGGGAATAAAATGATTGGGAGGGGGCGAGTGAGTGGTAGTGGAAATCATTATGACGTTCTTCTCTCAGATGAAAAACCAAACAAAAACAAACCTTGTGTGAGTGGGAACACAGACGAGCCTGAGGCCTCGCAGCCTCTCTTCACGGCACACTCCATATACCATAGTTATTGCCCCGGCGTCAGAGCGGGGAGGCCTCTGCAACCCTGCCGTATACCTAGTACGAGTATTTGTCACTCGGCTTGACCTGGGGTGGGGAAGCTGTCAAGGAAGTTTGAATTTATTTTTCGAACATTTTGCATTCAGGAAAATTCAGAATACATTTTCCCAAGCACTTTCCCTTTGAATATTTAAACCCACGCATATTCTGAAGGAAATTTAATCCACATGTTTCTGATTCATTTACACTTAATTCATCAAATTGTTGTTTCGTAAGAGTCATTTGATGTCCAAAGAGCTTTATAAGGGTTTGGTTTTTTTTTTTTAAACCTTCTTCATAAACCTTCTTATTTGAAACACGTTGCTCATGCCAACACTGACCCTGAACGCAGTGCAGAAGAGTGTCAGTATGAACCTGACCTCGAAACCTGATGGGCCGCAGGTAGTGGGAGGTGAGGGAGGGCAGAGGAGTTGAGGAGGACTCGGAATTTGCTCAGATGAGGAAAATTCTCTCAGCTTTAATTGGGAGGCTGGGAATGTAGTCTTTTAATTTCTCGAAGAAAAATAAATGGAAACATCACCTTGTCCGTGGGAGGCCTCCACCATTGTCTGTGGTTCTCCATGGGGGTGGTTTTCCATGGTCTCGGTCATGAGGGTCTGGGGCTTCTGCTGATTTCCAGGAGGATCTGAGCCCTAAGTAGAAAGATTCTAACTGGTTTTCAAAACCAGCTTGCCATATGGTGGCCAAACCAGCAATTTGCTAACAGAACTTATTCTTTTTACTGCCTCAGGCTGGGCTCCATCAATACATTGGATGCGGACCTCCTCATAGCTGTCCAGGGTCAAGGATTGGACTTCTCTGGCAATCTGGTGGGTTTGGCTTGGATATTAAGCTTTGCCTTCATGGTCAGCTTGGCTTGACTCTCTACCACCATTCCATGAGCTGATTCTAACTTGCCCCCTGATCCATCTCCTTCCCGTGGCAGAAGGCCAAGGCTAGGCAACCTCTCTAACATGTTTCTTGGAATTAAACTTCTCTCTATTTTGATCCAAACACATACACCCTGCCCCCGCTACCACTAACATTGCTGTCACTGTTCTAGTTTCAGAGGGGGTGAGCTTCCAGTGTGACACATTGTCACAGAAATTAAGAAAAAAATATGAGATACAAAGCGTGGTGAACCAGGGCCTAGAGAAATTCTCCTTCACATAAAACCTTGGGATGTGGATAACCGTCTATTATTTTTGTAAAGGGAAAAAAACTTATCTTCAAACATTTATAGATATGATAAAGGTAATTTCTGAGTTGGTTGACTGTACAGACAGGATTTTTACAGCATGTAAAATCTCATCCATGTTGCCGAATCATTTCTATTTCATGCGTACATTTTACACATAAGTATAAGTTGGCTTTTAGATGTTTTCTGAAAACAGTGCTTTGAACCCAGGATAGAAATTTGATTGAGACTTACTGTAGTCAAAAATAAAATAATTACAGGGTAAATTCAGTGTTCTGGCTTTGAGTTCATGCTTGTAGCTCCTACCCAAGTTCTCCAACAAGCGTGCAATATGCATTTCACTGTCCTGACCTCGGATGATTCTGTCTGAACCAGAGCAAAGCAGTTATAAGAAATCAGCCAAGAAGGGTCCCCATGGAGAAGTTATGGGGAATTTTGTTTGTCTTTTTACTGCCAGTGCAGGGCTTAAGTGGAAACTAAGAATATGAAGCACTTGTGCTTTGCTTTCTGAGGGTTAATCTGTACTCCAGACTTTAGAAACCCTAGTTTCCACTGATGTGAGGTGTGTGAGTGCTTTGCGTAAAAGTAGATTCAACTACCTTTTGTTTTTCAACATTCCTAGTGGTAAAATGGGGTAAAGGTGGTGTTACTCACTTTCATGAAGAAGTGAGAAAGCAGATAAACAATGGTTAAAATCAGAAACCTGCTACACAGTGAGAAAAGGCATGGGGTGAAAAATATAGCAGCAGTGTTAAGATAAGAGAAAATAAAAAATCTTGTGCTCCAAATGAAGTTGTTTCGGCAGAAGGACTTACCTTAGAATGTAAGCATTATGAAGATGTTCTGCTTATTTTATTCACTACAATAGCCTAAGTCCCTGAAACAGTTCCTGGCACATAGTAGGCATTCAATAAATATCTGTTGAATGGCAGAGTGGCTGGATGAATATCGGTAAAACGAGGCCCAGTCATGGGGTGATAGCCTGCTTCCTTTTTGCCTCCTCAGGCAAAGCAGTAGACTGGCAAGCGGGGACGTGCAGACAGGGAGGGGTGCGGACCCTGGGGCCTGGGCCCGGACCGGGCTGCGTGGTGTGTTTGGGAATGCTGCAGCTGAGGGATGAGTGTGAAGTCACCAGTTTCCTAAGGACAAAACGAAGAGTCCCTTGTGTGAATCAGGCATTTTCTTATCTCTTGGCCTCTGACCTGTGGCCAAGTCTCTGAAGCTGTGATACCAGGGGCAGCTCCGGGAAAATCAACCCTTTTCTTCCTAAAAAAAAAAAAGCTGTGTTGACAGAGGAAAGAAGGCAATTCTGCTTCAATTTTTAAACTCTAGAATAATAAAAACAAGTTGCCCTGATTTAATCACTGAAGAAAAATGAACGCTGTTTTAGGGAATATCACGGTATTTTTTATGGGGTGTATTATTTTACTAGGGGTGCCATAGCAAAGTACCAGAGACTCGTGGCCTAAACAAGAGAAATGTATTTTCTTACAGTTCTGGAGGCTGGAAGTCCAAGATCAAGGTGTTGACAGGTCTGGTCTCCCCTGTGGCCCCTCTTCCTGGCTTGCAGATGGTCAGCTTCTCGTTGTGTCCTCACATGACCTTTTCATCTGTGTTTCCTGAGAAAGAGAGTGAGAGAGGTCTAGTAGTGTATCCTCCTCTTCTTAGAAAAACAGCAGTTTTATTGCATGAAGGCCCCACTCTTACGATCTCATTTAACCTTAATTACCTGCATCAAGGCCCTATTTCAAATAGTCACATTAGAAGTTAGAGTTTTAATGCATAAATTGGCGGGGGGGGGGCATAATTCAGTACAGAACAAGAGGTTAAACAGCCCATTCTCAGGTTAAAGTGGAGATACCAGCCTTCAGGGGCATCTCTGAGGCCCTCCCAAGAGGAGTTTTGCTAAAGCGGTCATGGTCATTAAAAATTAAGGCTTTTCTTGCGTGCTACAGCGGTGGCGGTGTAAGCCATGTTCTGTGATCTCTGGCTCCTCTTTAAAGTGCCGTAATCACTATTGAATTGTGGCGTTGGTTGTGCCACAAGGTGTATATAAAGACTAAGGCCTGCTTTATGGTTGGAAAGCCGAGGCAAGAGGCATGTTAATTAGGAGGACAGCTCATCTATTTTATTATTCATTTATTTTTAAAGGCAAGTTGTATACTGAAAACATAGTACTTAGGCTTTCAAATTCATATGTGAACCACTGAAAATGCAAATTATTTACCCATAATGTCAGCATTCTTGAGGGAATTTCTGTTCCTTTCCATGTTGAGCTAGAAGGACCCTCAGAAAAATCTATGTTCTCATTTTATTGACGAGGCACTGCAGACCCAGAGAAGTCAGGAGACCTCCTGAATGTCCTGCAGCAAGGCAGAGGCAGGGGCAGGGAGAGCGCCTGGGTTCCACACACAGTCTTGTGAAAATGCTTGCAGCCTCCTCTTGGGCTGACTCTGCCAGCTGCCTGCAAGGCACAGAAGGCTTCCAGGCACTTGACCTGCACATTTGCTCTTGGGCCTCATTTCATCAATCAGTGAACAACTGTTCATGAATATATACTTTATGCTCAACAATGATAGACAAAAGCATAACATTTTGTCTCAAGATAGCCAGTCTGATTTTGGATGATGAGGCTAAAATTTAAGTAAAAAAAAAATACAAGAACGGATACAAGTTTACCAAAACAGCTAAAATACTAATGGTCTTTTAAAGGTTGCTTGGTTTTCTTGAAGTTGTTCAAGGGGCTCTGAGGTCCCATCTGGACTTGAACTCAATTTTGGCACTAACTGGATGAGCAGTCACTGGGCTTACTGAGCCTCAGTTTCCCCATCTGTAAAGGGGAGAGCGTGGGGCTAGGGCTAGATACATTTGAGCTTTGGGGTGGTCGTTGTGGTTATCATCGCCCCACGACTGTTAATCCTGCTGCCACCCGTACGCCCACTGCCCCCGGTAGCCGCGCAGCAGAAGCTTCGCTCAGAGGTTCGCCTCCAGCTGGTTCCTCATTGTTGTGGAGAAATTCCCATTTCCAGCCTTCTGGATTTTTGCAAGACCTGCTTGCAGTTCCTCTGAGATCCTCCTACATTGCACCATAAATGTCTAATTCTTCCCTCTCCTTGGAGAATTGGAGGATGACTCAAACCTTGTTCCTCTACTTCTACTGTAATGAACTTTTTCCATGCTCGAATGGACATATATGCATATTATAATATAGGAGCTAAGAGAACCTTGGGTATTGTTCCTCTGCGCCCACCTGTTGTGTGAGCTGGAGCAAATTCCTCAACCCCACGTGCTTTGATTTCCTGATCTGTAAGATGGAGACAATCATAAATTCATATCATATGGTGGTGATACTTGAACAAGCTAAGTACGTGAAAAATAATTAGTGTGGAGACTGGCACATAGTAAGCACTTAATAAATATTAGCTATTAATATCATCAAGACTATGAAGAAAAAATGAAATTAGTTTGTGTGGGACTACTTTGAATAAAGGAGGACATTAAATAAAGCAGGAAATAATCACTATACAAATCACGCTGCCATTGACTCATGCATGCTCCAGATGTTATGACATGTCTTGGGGAATAAGGGTGCTTTGGGTTCCTGGAAGAGCTAATAAGAAAAAAGAGGGGGGAAACCCCATAATGATATAGTCAATGGGGCACAGTTCCCAAAAAGGTTCTGATATAGAGAGAGCAATGTCTCAATTTTCTTAGGGGAAATTAGGGAAAGAGGGATCTTCATAAGGAGGAAGAGCTGATTTGAGGTTTGAAAGAATGACGAGGAGGTGGCCTGGTGGATGAGGAGGTCCAAGGATCCTTCAGGCAGGCAGACAGGCGTATTGAAGACACGCAGCCTGCAAGAAGAGGCTAGTGTCGCAGAACAGGGAGCAGTTGGGTGCACTGCAGGACACCTGGAGAACAATGGTAGGAAATGGGGCCGGAGGTGGTGGGCAAGTATCGGCTTATCAATGGCTTTTGTGCCAAATTAGAGTTTAGGTTGTATCATGAAAGCCAATATTACCTACACCGTGTCCCCAGATCCCTTGCTACGTTAATAGGTCTTCCATTAATAAAATTCTGTTGCTCAATAAATGTCAGAAATGTTTGGTACAATTTTTCTTCATGTAGGACTTTTCAGAGCTACCAAGAGAGGGATATAAAATGGAGCATTCTGTAAACTAATTTGATTTTAGAATAATTTTTATACTGAGTACCTATTTAACATCCAGCTCCAGAGAACAATGAGGAATTTTGAGGAGGGGAGTAATATATAATCATACGTAATTTAGGGTTAGTGTCTATGATGGAAAGCATTTTTGAAAAATATATTTGTTTTGTAATTGTAACAATTATTCTGAAATTGGGCAATAAAAGTATATCACCTAATCCGGATTGCTCATTAAAAAAATAAAATACTGAATTAGTTCCTATTTATCAAGCTTGGTGGTACTTTGAAGGCCAGTGATACTTCCACAGGGAATTCATCGGTGAATTGGGTGAATACTTACAGAATTCTTTGAGTATCCAGTGTAGCACATTTCTATGTCACTCACACAAGTTGACAGGGTGACACTGTCAGGGTGACAACTTGGGGAGGCAGAGCTGTGTGTCACCTCTGCAGATCTATTAGGTAGGATGAGCACAGGGCCTGATCCACCTGCCAACTGCATGCCCACGAGCAAGTTATTAAATCTTTTTAACATCAACTCTCCTGCCTCGTAGTCGGGAGAATCCTGCCTCCAGGAGTTGTTGTGTTGATTGGATGGTGGGAACGTACTTTGTGCACTGGAAAGGATTACCCGAGTGAGTGGTTGTTGAACCCAGTAGGAAGCCGGTGCACAGTGGGCGCTCAGCAACGTTTGCTGACCCATTCACTGAAAGTAAGGCTTGGCATGGGCTCCTGGCCGCGTGAAGCAGGGCTGCTGCTCCCTGCGCACACCTGGACTTTTCCAATTGGGACCGTCAGCTGCGTCAGATGAATATGAGCTGTGCGCTCCTGGGGCCCCTCAGCGACCCGCCCACAAATTTTCCTCTCCTGACGGGGCTTCCAGAGATTGCACGAAACGCACCACCTTGCATGTGGCATGGGGAGCAGGCCGTTCTTTGTTTCCCAGACTTTCTCCCCTGCAGCGCCACTCTTGGTTCGCCCCAGGAAGTGGGAAGGGAGTTGGGGTGAGGGCGCACCGTGGAGTGTCCCTGCAGTGTGCTAACACCTCCTTAGGGCCCGGTCCCAGGCCCTGGCTCCGCTCTACCTTCCCAGCAGTTCTGTCGTGGTGCTCAGTTTAGAAGAAACTGTACGGCAGAAAATAAGGCATCAGATGCTATTGTGAGCTCTCCGAGTGCTGTAACTCAACTTGAGTTCCCTCTCTAGCTTTTGGTGTTGTGACTGGCTACAGTCAAATTATAAACGATCAAAACCTTTTGCAGCGTTTTCTCTTTTCCGTGCCCGTTCCATCTCAAAACTCCCAGTCACCACATTGGCTGCCTTTGTTTCTTTTATCTCTTCATTTAGGTGGATCCTGTCAATAATAAAATAAACCAAGTGTCTTGAAATGCAACAATGATTTTTAAAACTTATAATTCTTCTGAACTTAGTTGTGAAGCTAAGAACTGAAAAAAAGATAAAAGAATCAAAATAAAATTTCCAGTTACTTAGCGATGATTTTTCACCTTCAATGTAGTTCTTCGCGAGGTAATGTAACCTCTTCCCAGTAGGGGGCAGTGTTCATCTTTAAATGACGTGAGCCTGACCGGCGGTGCTCGCAGAACCTGAAATCACCCAGAGTCCAAGAATCCCAGGCCCTCCAGAGCAAACATTGGAGTTTCTTCCTAAACACAAATTTCCTGAACAAAAATCCTATGGTTTTGTAAGACTAGATTTCTGAGTTCCGACATTGAAACAAAAGCCCTCCATAAAACAGAACGCCAGAGACTTTAAGGCAACATACAGAGTTACCATCATTGTGAATTGTGTTTTAATCGTTTAGAGTGGTCCGGGTGGTGCTAGTCACTGAAAATCACTCAAGTATTCTCATAGCAGTTAAAGTAGGGTTTTGTTTTGGTTTGATTTTGCTTATGGCAGTCATCCTGAGGCATCAAACAAGCAAGAGAGATGAAACAGCTTGCTACCATTCAGTCCGTCCAGCCCCTCAGCTGAGGCCCCTTCACTCTTTCAAATGAGCATGTTCTAGCTTCCCGGAAGCGAAGTGAGTTGCTCACCTGTGGAGACTTGGATTTTGAATGAAAGGACTAAAATCAGGATATGTTGCAAGTCAACTTAACCAACTATATAACATACAATAAACCCAATGTTCTCTAAGTTTTACCCATAAAAACTCTTCTGAAGGTAAAAAATATCAAGCACACATTTGTGTGCATCTCCACAGGCTCAGCCCCCTGTGGATGACACCACCCCCCACTCCAGAGTGGCTGGGGGACGGCAGGAGGGAAGGTTATCTGCTCTCCAGTGGCCTTGAGGAACCAGCAGTCAAGACCGTGGGTAAGCCACGCTGCTTCCGCCGACACTGAAATCTTACTTAAAACACAAGGTCTTTATTTTTATTAAAATGAGAAACACACAGTTTAAGAAAACATTTAGGATTATTTTTCTCCAGGTTCTTGAAGAATTTTGCTTTTTTCTTCCTTCTAAGACAGGGTTTCTAGTAACTTTCTCAATACAATTTGTGCTTCCTGTGACTGATAGTTTATTGCAATGCCTGACACATTTTATGGTGCTATTACAAAATTTAACAGAAATATATGAGAATGGTGTGTTTACAAAGATTGTGCAATCCTCTAAGTTAATAGAAGCAGAGTTCCTTTGGGAGAGTGAAATGGATCTTGAGTTGTTGTACCCAGAGAGAGAGAGAGAGAGAGAGAGAGAGAGAAAGAATTTAGCCCTTAAATTCTTCACTTTTGCTTTTCTCAGTTATCATCATCTATAGTTGAATTTAGTGTTCACATTAAAGTAGCTGTATATTGAAACAGACTTCCATAAGAGTTAAGGAATTTAAAGCCCTTGTTTTTGGACTTTGAAAAACAGAAATTAAATCATTTGACCTTGAATTGTGTATTGCAATCCCCAGTTTCAGCATAAAGACTGCATATGTACATGTCTAATGAATAAGGCCCTTAAGGTTTGCAAAAAAAGCAACACCCCAGATTTATATATTCCATTAAACATGATCTTCACAGGCTAATTAGTTAGTAATTTCACCCTTGCTTGTAATATAAACCATTTTATGCTCAATAATAATAAAATCTATGTAAACCAGGCTCTTTATTAATAAACATTACGTGCTTCTGGCTTTCAAGTAAAATAATGCTTTGCCTGCTTTTCTCTCTGCCATGCCTAGACTAATCTAACAGTAAAAATCAAACAACAAAAACAGTGGTTTTTATCTTGTGCTGCAGAAAAACAATACAGAGATCGTGTCAAGAGCTTAAGAACACAATACTAACTAAAGAAGGCTGGGATGGAGGGTATAAGGATCCAAATCTTCCTTTTAGTGTTGGCATCAAGATACCTTTAGGCTCCTGAGATTATTCAAAATACATTTTTGAATGAGGAGCTGACATCAGTGGAAGCACAGATGAGGTAAATGACTTGAGTCCCTCGTCCTCACCGTGGGAACCCAGGGAAGGGCTTCAGGCAGAAGCTCTGGTTCCACTTTCCCAGTCTGCATTGTGAGCGGTGGTTTCCTAAGGCAGCTCCTTCACGGACAATAAGCGCAGGAAACATATGTTTCAGCTACAAGTAGCATAACAGCTGAGCTAATCAATACTTTATTCAAATCTTTTAACAGAAACTCTCTGACTTGAGGCATGCGCATTATTCCAGGATCCTAGCTACCAGTAATAAACCACACCCAGGCTGGACCAGCTAAATAATTTTCAGGGCTCACTGCAAATTGAAAATGCCCTTTGTTCATATGTTATGAAGAATTTCAGGATGATGACAGCAGAGCATTAAACCACGTGTGAGAACTTCTAAGTATGGGGCTCATGAGAATGTACAGGTTGCACATTCAGGAAGCCACTTCTGTGCCTAGGAGACACAGTGGCCCCAGGCCCTCCACTCAAAATGTATTTTTCCTACATATTTTATCTCCCTAGAAGATGATGCTTTGTAACCAACACAAGAAGAGCTCTGGTTATTATATAATATATAATATATATTATAATACTATATAATATTATATACTATACTATTATAGTATAGTATATACTATTAGTATATACTATAGTGTATATATACTGTATATAGTATATAGTATAATATAGTAATATAGTATATAATAGTATGTACTATATTGCATACTATATAATATATATTATATATAACCATATATTATATGGTGCTAATATAAAGGTTTTCAATAGGGATAATTCCATATAACCTTTTTATTGATATTATATCTAGTACAAGCTCTGAGTATTTGGAGAACTCTGAGAAAATATAATGTGTATTGACAAAGGAGAATGTCTTTGCTGGGAGACATGTTATTTCAAATTTAAAAGCAGAAGAGGCACTGTGAAATTCTAGTTCTACTATTAAGGTTCCTCTCAGGTTTCTTTCTGTGACATAATAACAGTAACAATGGCAAGCACTTACTGAGTATTTACTAAGTGCTTTGTGTGTTTTAACCCACCCATCCACTAACTCTTTAAGGTCGGCAGCCTTACGTCCGTAATTATAGATTGGAGGCAGGGAGCAGTGCGATAACTCACCCCAGGCCACAAAGATGGTAAGTGACAGATCTGTGATTCATCCCGGGAGTCTTCTTCCCGGAGTTCACCATTACATCACAGCCCTTGGAGCGAGCGAGAACACAGAGAGCGAAGTGCTGTTTTGGAAGTTTATTCCAGGGCTGTTCAGGGTCAGCAGCCTGGCGCTACCTTTCCACCAGGTGGTCCTATATGTCTGAGTGTCCACTGTGGTCAGCATTCCATCACAGGGCTTCCCAAGTATGGGGTTCCCAGGAAGAAGACTGCTTTGAACTGAATTCATCCGTCCATCAAACAGCCATTCAACTCAGTCAAATAACCAGTTTTGCTGATTGTTTATTTAACTCTGTTGATTGGTTGTCTGAACAGAGCGAAGGGGCCTTTGAGCCTTTGGGGCTGTTGCAGACACTGACTTGCCCTGAACTGACACCGTTGTTGTGTCACCGAGGGACCCTAGTCAAGTTCTTCCTGTAAAAATCAACATCACCAGGACTGACTCTGTGAAAAGGGTGTTTTTGTCTTCTCTAATTGAATCTAAGCAGGTTGAAATGTGGGTAATCCTCTGTGAAGGCAGCTAAATGGATTAAATAATGGAGGGAATCCACAACACAGGGGCAAAGACAATATAAGGGACAAAAGACCTACTGTTCTTTATCACTGTAGAGGATGCTGCTGATAATACTTGGGAAGGTTTTTTCTTCCATCCAGAAAGTCAAGGTTAGCTTCCACCTTTGTGAGTTGTAAAGCTGGTGAGCAAGTTGGGGACTCTCCACAGCTCTGCAAGAACAAGTCGGAGGCCAGAGGGCAAACTGGTGTTTGTTTAAGGTTGACAAAGGTGCTTCAGTGATCCAAGGAGGCTCACGGAAGAGTTGAAAGGCGGAAGACTGAAAACTTGAGGAATGTTTTGAAGAGTCAGGTGGACAGTCTCTTTGCTCTGTAAAGATCTGCAGGAGGATTCCACTTACCCATGCGTATCTCTGTATCTCTCTATCACTGTTAAATATTTACAGACCAATGTTTAAGTAAGTGCCCGGGGGCCTGAGGAGCTTTACTTATCAGAAAGCACTTTTTAAAAGGCAATTAACACCGGAGCTGGAGGGAGGATGAAAATGCCCTCCTGCCCCCGCCCGCCCAACCCCGTCCCACCCATTTCCCAATAGCAAATCACTTTGCTGGGCAGAAAATCTTGGAATATTCTGAATGAATTCAGAGTTGTGAAAAGAAAGGCTATTAGAAGGTGCTGTACATAATCAAATAATAGATTTGTCCACTGACCTAGGTGAGTCTCTCTGTGAGAGAAAACTAGATGCTCAGGTATTCTGGGTCTGCTTTATTCATTCATGAATACTCAACAGGTAAATTTATTGAGTGCCTTCTTTCTGCCTGGAGCTATGCTAGGAATTACAATAGAACCACTGATGTGGCAGACAAAGATGTGGCCTTCAGAAAGCTACAATTGGTGAGAGAAGAACACACAAATATAGCATCTGGGTACATACACTTTCACTACCAAACATGAAAAGACAAATAAAAGCTGCTCCACTCGTAGATGAGCTGTTTTCTTTGCCCATTTCTATAGAAGAAGCTTTTACCTGATGGGCAGATGCAAATGCTTTCTGCCATCACTAACAACATGTCTAAGGAAAAACCAAGGAAGCATGGAATAGGACCCCATTACTAATATAAGCTGTAAACTTTAATTTGCTGTACACACGTAAAAAGGGAAAAGTAATATTCACTATTGGCTAAATCAAACAAACCGTTTCATCTGTAAAGTACTTGTATGAACAATGGATCCCATAAAGCTGAACGTTTAGTCTCTTTCACTCGTGTTGGCACGCTGGCCCCAAAGCACAGCATGGGCGCCTTGACACGGCGAGTTTTCCCCCATAACACGGCCGCCGTTGGACCAACTGAACAGTCAAAGTTAGGGTGATATTTCGTTGTCCCTTAAAAATTGAGCCTTTCTTAGAATTTCTGTGTGGCCGATCACTGGAATACATCTCAGATTTAGGACTGATTTCCCTGGAAATAACCAGTTTTTCAAAAGTTAATGGTTTTGTTTGTTTGACTGTTACAGGAGCAGAAGAACATTCTAGTTTCCTGTAGCCTTGATGGAATTTAAAGACACCTTTGTGGTTAGTACCTGGAGGGAATGAATGACGAAGCAGATTCTTTCTTTTTTTTTTTTTTTAAAGATTGGCCTCATTTCTCCAACTGTCTGTCAAACATTTGGGGTTTGGCAAACACTCTTAGCACATTTTGCCAAGCCCTGTCCCCATAATTTTTAAAAACTATGTGCGTTTCAAAAGAAATCTAGTCTACATGCCTCTGTTCATTAACGCTTAGTTCATCAGAACATTACTTTGCTGGGGTTCTTTCGCCGCCCAGGAGCGTGGTGGACACTCCAGCAAACTCTGTTCTTCTCTGTCATTGCTTCTGGGAATAAACAAAATTAAACTTTATAATTCTCTATTCTCAGGAACCAATCATTCTGGTGCTACTTGAAATACTAATGTGTTCACAGCTTTTGATTACAGCGTGTCATCCAAATTCCTTGGGCCCAGAGTAAAAATAAGTAAAGCAATTTGATTTAAAGATAACGTAACTTTTAAGACAAGCATCAGCTCTAAAAGAAGATGTTCTGAAAATGGGATATTTTAGGAAGTGTGATAATTTCCAAATATTCTGTCCACTATCAAATTGTTAGTCATTGATTAATAATAGCAGTCGAAGCCAGCCTGGCGGGCATCATTGGAGATGCATTCGAAATCCTGGAGTTAAAGAAAGTAGAAAGCAGGCAGCCTCTGCCCCTTTCCGATGGCACTTGGACTCGGATGGCCGTGGCGACTCTGCGGTGCCCGGCGCCTGTGCTGTGAAGCAAAGTGGCCACTCTATCTCCTAAACAGCAATGTCAGCACACACACCGCTCTGAGCTACGAGGAATTCTTTGGCTCAGAGTAGCAACCCAGCTTTCCAGATCTGAGTCTCACCTCCCAGCCCCCTGCATTTTTGTGTGATTTGGGAATAATTTGTAAAACCCCTCTAGTTTTTGGTCTCCCCTTGTGTAAAATTGGAGAAACCAGCCTTGCACAGCTTATTTGAAGATATTTTTCAGGATAAAATAAAATAATAACTAAAACAGTCCTTTAAAATCTTTAAATGTGAAGCGTTCCTACCATGGTACTTCTCAAACTATTTTGGTGAAAGACAGTTTTTTTTTTCCTCTTCAATCGATTATAGATTGAAAAAACTTTTATAAAATACAATAAAAATGAATTGCTAGGAAAATGCAATAAAAAAGACATACAAAAGCATAACTGCAATTTTAAGAATTGTTAGACCCAATAAACATAAACTTACTGTTGATTATATTGGTATAAAGGATTCTAATTGCATCCTCTGAATTTCATTCATGGGGGGTAACAAACAACTCAGGGCCCCGGGCTGGACCGTGGGCCGCACTCTGAGTAGCTGTGCCGTGCGTGGCAGGTGGAGCAGGAGGAATGATGACCTGCTGTTATTGTCCTAAGGATGATCTGTCAGCACCTGACACTGATGCTTCCTAACTTCATGCCCTGTTGTGGTTTGGAACTGCCATCTCTCTGTATCTGTCTCTCTGTGTGTGTCTCTGTGTCTCTGTGTCTCTCTCTCTCTTTTCCTAGATATAGTAGCTCTATTTATGAGACATATTTCTAAGCATTTCACATTTAAGTTTTCAGTGATGCTCTTTTGGGCTTCATGCCTTGGCATCATCTTCAATTCTGCCATTTCCCTTACCTACATCCACAACTTACTGCCCAGACACGTCCCTTCTCTCTCTTCCTGTCGCTGCCCTTTTGCAGGGGTCTTCTTGCTCAAACCGTTACCAGCCCATATCTAGTCTAAGATGCCCTTCACACTTTAGCCAAATTAACATTCCTCAGCTGCATCCCTAAATAGAATAATTTCTTACTCACAAACCTTCCAAGGTTCCCTATTGTCTGTCAAATGAAACACTGCCTGTCTTCCTCCTTCCTGCCTTCTAGCCTCTTCTCATGCTCTCTTCTTTGCTTAAGGTGGCCCCCAGCTCCAGTACACTGACATCTGCACCCTCCCCATTCTTTCAAGTTCACAGCATCTCCCCAGAAACCTTTGCTGGGGGATGCGCTCTCTTCTCCCCATCCCCCTTACGACAGAGACTGTTCCCCGCCGCCCAGCTTTGGGATTACGGGCACCACCTCTCTCTGCTCCTCCCTGTCCCCGCCTCAACTCAGTTTGGGACAGTTTGAAGTGAAGGGCCATGCCTTACTCATCTTTTACATAAAAAGTTATTAATTACTGAGTAATATAAATTCCCTTTGCTATAAAAAAAAAATCAAGCAACATGGAGAAAGTTAATTTTCCCTTGATGACCTCTCCTAATCTCTGTGTCTTGGGGAACCACAATCATGTGTTTGGTTGTTTGGGGTACATTTTTGAGATCTTTTTAAAAAATATATTTATATAAATGACTGTTGAAATTGCTGTACTTTGCGTGCTCGTGTCAAGGCCTATATACCTGTTAGCTATTATTTCCTTTGTTCTGCAATTTGTCCTTTTCATTCAGCAATCTGCCCTGGAGACACGATCTTGTCAGTCCCCATAGACTTACCTCACTTTGTAATGGCCTCCCAGCATTCCCAGAATAGCTGTAGCAGAGGTCACATAGCTGTTGTTGTACATCAGGGCTGTTTCTACTTTTGTTATTACAGGTACCTGTATCTCTCTTTTCTAGAATCCAGCACCATGTCTTGCACACACGTGGGTACTTCCTAAATTTTTGTGGGATTGACCAAGTTCCTTTGACTCTTTAACATTTTGTTTAAGAGATTAGGAGTGATGGGTGCATGAGGCAGCCTGAAGAAATTTCCTGGAGTTGCCCAAACAACTCACATTTGGACTCACATTTAACGCACATTTGGACTTCACAGCGAGGGAGGAATGTGGAGAGCAGAAAGGAGGGTTTCAAGGAGGTTAATGAAGATCAGAGAAGTAGAAAATAAGGGCTGGGATGAAAGGCTAAAGTGCAGCTAAGAGTGAACTTGATACTATTCTTCTTACGTGGAGATCAGTGTTCTCTCCCTACAAAGGTGGAAGTAGACGCAGACGACTGTGAGCGTGTTAAGCTGGTTCAGCTGGCGTATGGTTAGATCCAGGATAATGATGGGTTCACCCTCCTAAGGACGTTTAAGAGCAAATTTGTTTCTCCTCTTCAAAAAGGATAAGAGTGCTCTTCTCTGATAGCAAGGAGCTGGAACAGATGAGCTATTCAGGGATTTTTTCTGATGAAGAACTTATTAGCTCATAATTATCATTAAACCCTTAGCCTATGCTGTTGTAATTGGTTCAGCAAACTCAAAAATCCCTAGGGGGCACTATGTTTAAGTTACTGAATGGGTGGGATGTGAAGTGCAAGTCATCTGTTTAATTGCATTCTTCTTTACTTCCTTTTCTTCACCTCTTAACTATCATTCTCTGGAAAGAAATCCTTTCAGCTAGGTTGGTCACTGCAATCTGTCATTTAACTTTTTCATCTTCATTTAGGCTACAATTTCATCAGTATTCGTGGATCATAACCTGAGTCATGGATGGGCTTTGGATACAGGCTGACTGCTAGAAATATATATTTGTGTATCAGACCTGTGTCATTTCAGAGGATCATTGAAGTTATCTTCTCCATATATTCACTGAAATACCAGTGATACAGACTGGTGTTTCTTTGATGGCTGAAATAGCCATGTTTTGTCTAACTTCCAAGCATTTTGTGTTCCCCTGCCCCAAGACAAATGCTGCCAAAAAGGAGGCACTTGAACGAGTGGGTGAATGAATGAATGAATGAATGAGAATGTATTAAGGAAACAGCTAAGTTCATTTTCTCTGTCACACTTTGGGCTTCTATGAAGTTTTTTAATTTTCCTTTACTCTGCTTATTCTGGATTCCTGGCAAAGTTCCACATTGAACTTTGAAGGGAGATTGCCCATGAAGAAAGACATTTGTCACTGTGGCACCTAACACTGCAGGAGCAGGAGCAGAAATGCTCAGAGGCAGCAAACCATGGGAGTCAGAACCGCGCCAGCCCCTTAATTAGGGACAGGGTAACCCTAGCCGCTTCCCTTCTTGGCCTCTTTAGAACCATAGCTACCAACTTGTGATGTTGTTTTTTTTCCAAAAGGATTCCATACTTACATTTATCCAAGAGTTATCCAGGAAAATGATAATTTTATTTGTCCTTTCAGACTGTTATTTCAGGTTAAATCAGTAAAGGCAAATTATTAGGGCTGTAACTCTAATCCCTCCAATTTTCTCAGGCCTCATGATAATAGTAGTGCCGTCAGGCCCTATGTGAGCAGTTCCTCACGATCAGGAGCCTCCGTCAGTCCGAGGTGTTTTTACTGTACTTGGCTGCTTCAGGAGGCAGGGACAGAGTAATGGAGTCAATTGAGAGTTTCATCAGAGAGTTATAAAGGAAAAAACACCTGCCAGGACACGCTTTGCACATTTTCTTCATTTATGCATGATATAGTTGAATTCAGAGTTGTGGAGAATTAGAATCTGAAAAGGCCTTAGAAAATACGACCTACTGACAGGGCCCAAGGGGGCTTCTGGACTGTTCCTGGGCCTGGGGCGCTGATCCAAGGGAGTAGATTCACCTTGTGGTGAGGCCTTGGCTTGTGCATTTATGATTTTTGTACTTTTCTGTATGTTACACTGCAATGAAAACATCTGTCAGCTTGAAAAAATGAGCTAGTTTAACTACCTTTCTTTTAAAAATTTTTTCAGTTACTCTTGACAGTCAATATTCTATTAGTTTCAGGTATACAGCATAGTGGATACACATGCGCATGACTTATCTTTTTAGTAATTGGGGTAAAGGGAGCCGGGTCTCAATCACAGTGTCAAAAACTGTGACCCCGTTGGTGGCTGAGATAGCTCTAGAACACAGGCTGAGCTGGCTCTAGAATAGTCACCAAATTGATCATTTTAATATGGGATAATGGCATGGAGCAATTTCTAGATCATTGTTTGGCAAATAAAAGTTTCACTATCTTCATTGTACTTAGTAAAGCCGGAACACTAAGTGATGAGTGTTCAAAAGGAGGGTGAAAGCAGAGTGTTTTCTGCTCAGTTTTGAATTAAGAGGTAACTGCCAATGCCAGAACATCCCGAAGCCTGATGCTTCTCTGCTCCAAAAACCCGGTGTGCGTGTGTGTGCGTGTGTGTGCGTGTGCTTTAGTAAAGGCGGCACAGTCCAGGATCCCATTTTACATGTGTCATGGGGGTTTCTAAAGACTTCAGAGAATTCAGGACTGATATGCCCATGGGTGAAATGTGCAGTAGAGCTGACATGTTTGGGGCAAGAATTAAACTGCTGCTTTGGGAACCTTTTCTGGTGCCCTTACCCTGCGAGCCTTTTCTGCTCTTTTCCATTATCCTTACACGTTGGACGTTCCTCTTACCAGTTATGTTACCTTGGACAAATAACCAAACCTCTCTGTGCCTCAGTCTCCTCATTTGTCAAGTAAAGGTAATGATCCTATAAGTATAAACCTCGTTGAGTTGCGGGGATGATTCAGAGAGGTAATTTCTTGTGTATTGTATAGGAGCGGGTAGAAATGTATTTCCGCTTAGGTTCCAAAAGGTTGAAGGCAGGCATCCAGGGCTGTGTGACAGCTTCGATGAGACCCCGGCATCTGTGCCTCTGTGCTGCTGCGCCTGTACAGGCAGAGCCCGCCCGTTTCTGTATCTGTGGCCCTTCCTGTCCTCCGACGGCCACGTCCTCCCCAGCCCTCTGGCATGCCTGTGCTGCTCAGGTGCCCAGCGACCTAGCCAAACTTTCTTTCCCTAGGGAGCTTCTTCCCATGGTCAACTTTGAATTGTCCATTTGGAAAGAAGGAGAATTCAGATGTGGGTAGCTGACAGGCCACTTCGATTTGTCTTTTTATTGCTCAGCTCACAAGAATGCTGCTCCAACAGTGAGACTGGGAATGGATAACAGGCGTGTTTTGGGGAAAGGACACCTTTCCTGTCCCCTTCAGTGCCACAACATAGAGGCTGCTTACAGTGACAGCAAACTGCTCACTAATATTTACTTGAGCATTTTTACACATCTCTGTTTTAGAGATTTAGCATCAAGTGTCTGAAAAGTTTAGGTTAGAATAAGGGCACTGAAAATGATAGGCAGGTGACTTTTAAAATCTTCCACAATCTACGTAGTAACATGTGCATGTTTAATGGGTGTTGTTTTCATTTCTATCTAGGACGTGTGAGGTCTGGGGAAGAAACAAATTTATTTGTGATCATTACATGCCTAGTTGATATTGTTTAACATCTGAAAAAATACTACATTAGAAAAATTTTAGGTTGACACAACACGGGAATTTTGAGGGGAGCTTGGGCCCAAAAGTATTTGAACTAACTGCGTATGAAGTTACTGAATCTGATGAAGTTACTGAGTCTGGACATGACTTGCTACCAGGAGCCATTCAGGACTGGAAGGGCTTTCCTGTCACTGCAGATGAGCTTAGATGTCAAAAGCCTGCTTTGTTGTCCAAATCTGGTGCACCTCCAGCTCCTGGGTGCTCAGAGGAAGGAGAGGGAAGTGAGCAGTTCTCCACGGTGTGGGCAGCAGGTGCTATAAATTTCATGCTGCAATCAGAGAAAATAGTTTTTTTTTTTCCTTCTGACTATAAATGTAATATTCCAATAGAATGGATAATACAAAAGCACGAAAAATAAATATCTATAATTTGTGTTAATAAACTTGGTAGCACACACAGTCTTACATGTCACCCAGCATATTTTCTTAAGAAGACATGTAGGAAATGCCTCCTTTGAAAACTACAATAAAAGTAAAACACATACACGACCATGAAAATTCAGACGGGATTGAAGTGTGTAAAGTAAAAAGCAAATGTGTACTTTTGTATCCCCAATCCTCAGTTCTACCCTTAGAAAAGTAACTTCAATTTTTTCTTTTCTCAACTTTTTAGTTATTACCGCCATAATTTGAAAAGAAGTGTATATATTATTATTTCTTTCTTGTTTGACTTAATCTTTATTGTATTTTCTTTCCATTACCATTTAGACCCCTTATAGCCCCTTCCTCCAGCAGTCACCACACTGTTGTCCATGTCCATGAGTCCTTTCTCCTTTTTGCTCAATCCCTCCACCCCCTAACCTCCACCCCCCACCCCCCACTGGCTGGCATCCTGTTCTCCATCTATGAATCTGTCTCCATTTTTTTCTTATTAGCTTGGTTTGTTCACTAGATTCCACATATGAGTGAAATCATATGGTATTTGTCTTTCTCTGACTGGCTCATCTCATTTAGCATAATGTTCTCCAGGTCCATCCATACTATCACAAAGGGTAAAATTTTCTTCTTTTTAATGGCCAAATAGTATTCTATTGTATAAATATCCCACAGTTGTTTTATCTACTCATCTACTGATGGGCACTTGGGCTGCTCCCATACCTTGGCAATTATAAACAATGCTGCAGTGACCATAGGGGTGCTTACGTTCTTTCAAATTAGCATTTTAGGTTCCTTTGGATATATTCCCAGAAGTGGAGTTGCTGGGTCAAAAGGAAGATCCATTTTTAATTTTTTGAGGTGTCTCCATACCACTTTCCACAGTGGCTGCACCAATCTGCATTCCTACCAACAGTGTAAAAGTGTTCCCCTTTCTCCACATCCTTGCCAGTACTTGTTTGTTGATTTATTGGTGATGGCCATTCTGACAGGTGTGAGATGGTATCTCATTGTGATTTTAATGTGCATTTCTACGATGATTAGTGACAGTGAGCATCTTTTCATATGTGTATTGACCATCTGCGTGTCCTCTTTGGAGAAGTATCTACTCAGGTCCTTTGCCCATTTTTGAATTGGGTTGTTTGGTTTTTTGGTGTTGAGTTTTGTAAGTTCTTTATAAATTTTGGTTATTAATCCCTTATCAGATATATTGGTGAATATGTTCTCCCATTCTGTGGGTTGTCTTTTTATTTTGTTGATGATTTTCTTTGCTGTACAAAACTTTTTAGTTTGATATAGTCCCATTTGTTTATTTTTTCTTTTGTTGTTCTTACCTGGGGAGATTTATCTGATAAAAAAATTGCTATGAGCACCCTGGCTGCTGTGGCTCAGTGTATTGAGTGCCACCCTCCAAACTGAAAGGTCACTGGTTGATTCCCAGTCAGGGCACATGCCTGTGTTGCCGGCCAGGTCCCCAGTTGGGGGTGTGTGGGAGGCATCTGATCAATGTATCTCTCACACATTGATGTTTCTCTCCCTCTCTTCCCCTCTCTCTAAAAATAAATTAATAAAATCTTTTTTAAAAATTGCTGTGAGCAATGTCTGAGATTTTGTGGCCTGTTTTCTTCTAGGATTTTTATGGTTTCAGGTCGAAAATTTAAGTCTTTGATCTATTTTGAATGTATTCTTGTGTGTGGTGTAATAAGGTGGCCTAGTTTCATTTTTTTCTCATATCTGTCCAATTTTGCCAACATCATTTATTGAAAAACTATCTTTAGCCCATTGTATGTGCTTGCTTCCTCTGTCAAATGTTAATTGACTATAAAGGTGTGGGTTTATTTCTGGGTTCTCTGTTCTGTTCCATTGATTATGTGTCTGTTTTTATATTAGTACCATGCTGTTTTGACTATATGGGCTTATTCAATGAAATTCCTATCAAGATTCCAATGACGTATTTCATAGAAGCAGAACAAATATTTCAAAAATGTATACGGAACCACAAAAGACCCTGCATAGCAACAGGAATCCTGAGAAAGAAAAACAAAGTTGGGGGAATCATGCTACTTAATATTATTTCTCTCTTTATCAACATTGGCCACATCTATTGTTTTGTAGCTCTGAAATTTAAGAACTTTGTCTTTCTTAGACCCTCTCTCTGCCTTTCGGTTACTGTTAGTTTCATTTTGGGGTTCTTCTATTATTGACTTTACCATTTTAAATGAAACACTTAAGCCTCTTTCTTGATCTATCACATTTGAATTTGTTAAAATGTCCCGAAGACACTGGCCTTCCGTGCCTGTCTTCATCCCTCTCTGCCCTGCTGTGTTCTTCCCCCAGCTTCTCTGCTACTCCATTTTGTTGTCCTGCCGCAATTTTTAACATTTACATTTTATTTTATTAATCTAATTGTCTTTAATATTTGCTTATGTCTGATAGTAAAAAAAGACAGATATTACTGATGGTTAATTTTGGACATGCTATTTTTGGGGGCCAGATACACAGCAACAATCTTGGGATTATTTTTCCATCGAACCCTCCCATTGTTACACTCCTGGCTTTCAATGGCTTTACCTTTTTTGGATCCCTTCTTTGCGTTATTTGAGTGTATATTTTCAAAAAGTGGGCATGAGAGGTAAACCATCTGAATCCATTGCCTACATGAACATGTCTTTATTTTTGTCCCAGTTACCAGACTAGATTTTCTAGAATCCTAAATTCAAAACAGTCTTCCTTCCATCTTTTGAAAGCGTGGCTTCATTGACTTCTAAAATCCACAATTCTGATATCCAAAGCCAATTTGATTGGCATTCCCTTGTTCGGATAAACCATACTGTGGTTTAGTCTGGATATTTGGCCCACCTCTGCCATTGCATTTCAGTTTCAGCAACTGCAAGTCAAAATGGGTGAGACTTCAGTGTCATTTCTGGCATCTCTGAACTCACACACATTCTTGAGTAGGTTTCTTTAATCAGTCCAATAATGATACAGCCAGCAAGGCATGCTGATATCTAGGCCCTTACTTTCAAATATAGGTAAGCATGTTAGGTGTAACTTTTAGTAAGAAAAAAAGTCCTTATATTTTGAAATTGTCTCAAATTGAAGCATAAATGTACAATTATTATTATAACACTAAAATGGCACACTTATGATTAACAATGATAGTAAGAATATGAATTGTATGGGTTAAAACAATTATTAAAAACTTCCGGTCATTTAAATAAAAAGGAAAATAGATTGAGGGTTGATATGACTGTTAGGAGGGGCTGCTTCTCTGTCCCTGTGCCCTGTTGCGGAAATTCTGAGGCTCTAAGCTGGATCAGTGGCAAGTCTCACCTCATTGGTTTCCAAGGATCATTGTTCTTTGTGTCTTCAGTGTCTTGAAAAAGGTTTCCTATGTTTTGTCTGCTGTTTTAGGTGTTACAAGAATGATAAGTATGGTCCCTGGTATTCCATCTTGACCAGAGGTAAAAGTATGTAAATTTAAATTCTTACAGGAAGGAAAATCTCTAAAGCAAGTAGAATAGTGCCCATGATAATTTAAGTTTGAGATCCAGACATAATAATGAAATAAAAGGTGTGTGGTGAAAAGGAAAAATGCAGAGAAAAATGAGAAACACTAAACACATTTGTTCTCACTATACTTCAAAACTACATTAAAGAATGCTTGAAGAAGCAATTCCTGATTCTTTGAGTCTTTGGGCATGGTTATGACTTCAATTGTGCTCCCAAAAAGATATTTTGAAATCCTAACCCCCTAGTTCCTCAGAATGTGACCTTATTTTGAAATTGCACATTGCAGATGTAATCAGTTAAGATGATGTCATTCTGTGCTAGGGTGGGCCTTTAGTTTCATATGACTGGTGTCCTTATGAGAAGATGATGTGAAAATGCAGGCACACGAGGGGAGAATGCCATGTGACAACAGGCACAGATTAGAGTGACAGATCTGCAAACCAAGGTGTGCCAAGTAATGACAGCCACCATCAGAGGCTCGGAAGAGGCAAGGAAGGAACCTACCCAGATACTCAGAAGCACAGCCTGCCGACACCTTGATTTCAGACTTCCAGCCCCAGAACTGGGACACAATATAAATGTGTGGTTTAAGCCACTAGTCTGTGGTACTTTGTTATGGCAGCCCTAACACAGAGATTATAGATTTTCTTAAAGTTATTGAAATGATTGTTAGCGTTTGCTAACCATTTTGAAGTATTTGAAGATGAAAAATAACAGTTCTAGGTATAAATTTTATTCTAGAAAACATCATACGCAAAAAGTCTGCTTAACTATATACATATTTTTGCATACAAAAGACTAGTGACATTATTAAAGGTGCCAGTTGATGCGAGTGTCTATTTAACATCCCAAGTGGTGCGCTGACAGCAGGAGTGAGTTAATAGCTGGCAGCTTTAAAAAACTGTTTATTTGCCTTATTAAAACTTAACTAATAAAAATTTTGAAAATAAATAAAATTTCAGATTTATTCTTGTATCCCTTATGTTCATTCATTGATGATGAGTTTTAACTTTGTCTTGATATTGATTTTCATTCTTGGTCATCTTTTTCAACCAAAATGTGTATTTAGAGTGTGTCTGTCTTGAAGGTAATCCGCTAATTCTGCCTGGAATAGTTTTTTCTTCTAATAAGGTTTAATTTGTGTATTTTTAGAGAATGGGGAAGGGAGGGAGAAAGAGGGAGAGAAACATTGATGTGTGAAAAAAACATTGTACGGTTGCCTCTCACGTGCCCCCAACCTGGACCTGGCCTGTAACCCAGGCACATGCCCTGACCGGAATTGAAGTGGCGATCCTTCAGTTTGTGAGACAATGCCCGACCAATGGAGCCACACCAGCTGGGACACTTGGGATCTTTCTGTGTCCTCCTGTTTGGGCTCTGTCATCAGGGCCCCTCACTCTGGTTTCCGGTTGTGCGATGGGAGCACAAGCCTGATGATTGACCAATTGTCATTGCTCCTCTCAAGGTGACCTTCTCATTGTGACTCTCCAATTTTGAGGTCTGGAAATCCAGGATCTGAAACACACTACTGTGGTCCCTTCTAGGCAGGGGCAGGAACATCACCACTGGCACCAGTCCTAGGGACTGCACCAGTCCTAGGGACGTGGTTTCCCATGCTTTTTTCACCCTCGAATTCCTGTTAGGATTCTGATGGACACAGACCAGTTGGTAAAGCTCACTTCCAGTGTTGCAAACCAGCATGTTCCTGTACAACCAAGACCCATGATGCAATGCAGAGCCCCAAAAACTCAATATCAAAGTCCACGTGTAGCTATGAAGATGCTTCAGGGGAAACACTATTTTGAAAAATTCTACTCCTGATTTTCAAGTTACTATTAATAGATGCTTTTCTAATAAAGCAAAAAAAGGCAAGTTATGCAGAGAATTCATTTCAGTTTTCAATTATTCCCCGCCCCCTCAAGTCCCCCCAATATGGTATTCACCTTCTGTCATTAGACATATGGGCTTATATTCTTAACACTTAGCAGAGCCTCATCCTTGAGCAAGGAGCTACAAATGACTTCCTTGCTTCTGATATTAAAAACCCTGAGTGTGAATTCAGGTTGTCACCTGACCATACTCTCTGTATTCCTTGTATTTTTAGTAACGTGCCCATGCCTCACTCAGTCTGGTTGCATCTTGGCACTCTGTACTCAAAGCTGTCATCAGAAGGCTGCACCCTATTTTAGCCGCCTGTGGCTGTTTGCTTTTAAAATCCCTCATTAATATCCATTTCTTAATGTGACATGTACTGTTAACATGTGGGGGGTTATTTTGGTATGACTTCCAAAGTCATAAGCAACTCTTCCTGGGAAAACATCCCAGAATTTAAAGATTAGTGTATTTATTTCATCTGTGTGGCACTATCTAGAACATGGTATTTGCCATATGGTAAGGTCATTATCCCTTCCATTACCCCTTTTATGGTGTGGGATGGTTTAATGTAAAGCAAAGAAGATTTTCATGGAAAGAGGCTGTTGTTGGGAATTCCCCTTACTGATGATTAAAGGTCAAAGGATGGTAGAGCTTCAGGGACCTTAGCAGTAATCTGACTTAAAAAACTCTATTCGTAGATGAAGAAACCAAGGGAGACAAGAGTACTCACTAAAGGATATGCAATTAATTATTAGAAGAATTAGAATTAGAATCAAGGTCTCAAAATTCTTGGTCTAGGTTTTTTATATATAGAGAGGAAGGCATGGAGAAAGAGAGGGAGAGAAACATCAGTGTGAGTGAGAGGGAAACATTGCTCAGTTGCTGCTTGTAAGTGCCCTGACCGGGGACTGAACCCGCAACCTAGGCATGTGCCCTGATCTGGAATCGAACTGGCAACCTTTCCCATGGTGAGACAGTGCCAAACCAAGTGAGCCATGCCAGCCAGGGCTTATTGTAGGGCTTTTTGTACCACACTGCACTTTCTTTTAAAGAAAAACCTTACACAGTCAATTCTCATTAATTTACAAGAGGTACATTCTATAAAGTCACTTTGAACAACAACTGAAACACTACTCCCAGGGAGGACTCAGGATTAGGGTCACAACAATTTTGTCGACCAGTCAAAACATGACCTTGTTTTATGTGTGTTCCTGTTTACAGACATTTTGTGTGATATGTGTTGTTGGTTTGTTAACATTGAATCACAGAACCACAAGTCACGCCTGCATGAAGCTTATCTAACACACATACTTTCTCCAGAAGGCACGTCACAGACTTCTTTCTCTTGGGACCACTAGTCAGCACTACCACACTACACTTGAGCGACACGTTCAACAGTGATATCACCAACAAGAAGCACAAACTTGTGAAAAACGTGGCACTGAACAGACTGTGAAAAGGACACTTATTTATGCAGTATCGGGACTGAAACGGAGGCAGAGTGTTGCCTTGGCCACCTTAGCTGGGAGTGTGCACGTGGGGCAGCTCACGTTTTTCGCCCCTTCGCACTGCTCTGGGAATGCTCCCGTGAGTGCCATGAGTATTGATTTCAGGGTTTCAAGGAAATTGTAGTGAGCGGGTGAACTTCAAAATATGAAATCCACAAATAATGAAGATGAACTGCATATGGAAAAGGCAATTAATGAATCTGAATGGGACAAATGAGGAGTACAAAACAGGTGTTGTCACAACATTAAAACCTTTTATCATACAAGTAAATAGGAGTTCTCTGTAAAGAACGTCTATATTTAAATTTTTTTGTGCTACATCATTTATTCTTTTTTAGGTATCTTCTCTGCTTTTGTTCATGACAACCTGCCTGCTTCCCTTCTTACTTTTCCTCTCCATTTCACCGAAATGCCCTTGGTGGATTACCAGCTTTCTCCATTTGGCCTAAGCCAGTGTTTAGTTCCCATTCTTCATATTACTTAACCTCTGACACCATCTGATCACTTGAAATGTCTTCCTCACTCCACTTTTAATATGCCCTGCTCTCCTGATTTTCTCCTACTGCATGAGCACTTTTTCTCAGTCTCCTGGATAGACTTTTCTCTCCCCACCCCAGCCTCTAAATATTAGGATGCCCAAAGCTTAACTCTTTGCCCTGTTCTCCATATCACTCTCTACTAGGACAGGTAGAAATAATATACACTTAAAATATTTTTTCACACTGGGGTGATTGAAGTGGGCTGCTGTTGGCTGGGTTGAGTCTGCAATTCTGATCCAGTTAACTTAGGGACTGAAAGGAGCACTATCGTTATACAGCATAATTAGTTGTGGAGAAACACTTGTCCCACATTTATAGCTTCACACTGAACTTCTCCTGTAAGTTCCAGAGTCAGACTCAAATATTCAACTGCCTAGTTAACAAATTCTGTAGTCAGTTATGATGAAGTAACATGAATTTTGCTTCTACTTTAAACTAGAAAACTGGACACAAGATATGAAGCAGATGTTTTCAGATTTTGGACAATTAGGTGTACAGTTCTGTGATCCTTAAGAGAAGGAGAACACTTGCAGCCAGACCTACAATTACCCATTTTTCAGTAGGAGGAAAAGAGAGGAGATACCAAGTAGACCGTGACAGCTTTGGTTTCCTTCAGTCTTGGAGATTGCTGCTCAGGGTATTGGAGGTATCTAGCAGTTGCAAAGCAGAGTTTCAGAGAAGAGGGAGCTACACAGAAAAAAATGAACTCCAGAAATATACATAAGGGTCTCACTGAGTTTTTACTAAATACTGAGGCATGCATGCAAAACACTAAACTTCATTAGACTGAGCAAAGTGGACACAAGCTTACAGAGGTTTTCTGAGAATTGTTTGAGTTTTCACTGGATAAAATAAAGAACTCTGAACTCTTGAATACATTAGGAATTCAGTAATTGATACCAGAAAGGTTATGCCTTCACAGTGGGGCTAAATATGTCTAGAATAAATAAAGAAATGATTGCAGTGATACTATTGACAGACATGCACATTAAAATGGCTAATTAAAAAATGCCCATAGTGAGGAAAGAAATTACATAAAATAAGAACCAGGTAGAATGTCTAGAATTAAAAATTACAATATCTGAAATGAAAAATTCTCTAGATGGAGTTAGTACAGATTAGACACTGGAGAAGAAGAGAGTAGTGAACATGAAGATACAGCAATGAACCTATCAAAATAAAACACAGACAGAAAAAGAACTGAAAACAGACACCAACAACCCCAGAATTTCTATTACTTGTGGATAATATTACACAATCTAATATACATGTAACTAGAGTCCCAGAAAAGGAGAGAACAGAAGAATTATTTGAAGAAATAGTAACCAAAAATTGGCAACACTTAATAAAAACTGTAAGTTCACTAATCCAAGATACTCAACAAACCCCAAGTAAGACAAACAGAAAAAAAACACACATCAGGACACATGATAATCAAACTTCTGAAAGCCAACAAAAAATAGAAAATTTAAAGCACTGAGGAAAAAGATATATATAGAACAAAGATAAAAATTACTACAGACTTATTTTCACAAGCTATGTAAGTCAGAAGACAATGGAAAGAAGGTATCTGTAAAGTGCTGAAACTGTCAACCTAAAATTCTATACTTTGGAAATATTTTTTAAAGTTTTAAAAATATTGATTTTAGAGAGAGAGAAAGGGAGGGGGAAGAGAAAGAGGAGAGAGAAAATTAATTTATTATTCCACCTATTTATGCATTCATTGGTTGATTCTTATATGTGCCCTGACCAGGAATTGAACCCACAACTTTGGTGTACTGGGATGACACTGTAACCAACTGAGCTACCTAGCCAGGGCTGGAAATATATTTTAGTGAAGGAGAAATAAATAATTTTAGTCAAATAGAAGTTGAACTGACTTTTGACTGTAGACCTTTTCTACAAGGTGTGTTAAAGTGGAAAAACAAACTTTACAAAATGAGAAAAAATATGAATAGAAAAGGAAAAACTCAAATTATTGATGTCAGAAATGGAAGAAGCATATATACAGACCTGACAGACATTAGAAAAATGATAAGAAAATATTATGCCCAACTTTGTGCCAATAAATCCAAGGATATAAATTAAATAGAGAAATTTCTTGAAAACACAAAGTATAAAAATTTAAGAATAAATAGAAAATATGAATAGTTTTATATCCATGAAAGAAATTGAATTAATAATTTAAAGCTTCGCAACAATGAAATTGCTGGACCCATTGGCTTCACTGGTGAATTTTCTTTATCAAGAAAGAATTGCCAATAACATTTTAAAAAGTCTTTCAAAAAGTGAGGAGAAGCAGGACATTTCAACTTGCTCTGTGATCAAGCGTTTCATATCAACAAGGGTCTTATCTGATGACCCTGACATCAGATAACCATGTATCCAGTATTATCTGGGTGATACTGAACCCACAAAGTGATAAAGTCTGACCTGACCAACAACAGTCTGTCATAAGGTGGAAATGTTACTTCTGAGATAAAGCCCAACTATTACCAGAGTACATAAATATTTTTACGAGCAGGTAGCCCAGACCCCATGTCAGCTGGCACAGAGCTCCCCTTCCTCAGCTTCTAACCATAGCTCTCCAGAGGTGTCCCATGTAATCAAGTGAAGAAGGAGGTACCAGACCCACAGTAGATATGAAGTCATCTAAATACTTCACTTCCTCCCCCTTTATCCTATGCTGGAATTTCCCCCAGTAAATCTCTTGCACAATTAATCCCATCTTGGCATCTGCTTCCTCCAGAAGCCAAGGTGACCCAGAAGGGAAGTTGATCAACCTAATAAAAGGCATCAACACAGAATCTACATCACACTGAATACTTTCCCTTCAATGTAGACAACAAGGCAAATAAGGACACTCACAGTCCACTCCAATTCAACATTGTATTGGAGGTCCTAGTGAGCAATAAAGACAGGCAAACATTTATCTGAGCAGGGTCCTAGCAGACTCCTGATTGAAACCCTCTACAGAACCTGAGTTCTCTTAGTTGCCAGCGATTGTGGGAGGTAGCAGGGCTGGTGGAGGCAGTAATTTTCATCAGCAGAATTGTTTTAATCTTCATTTTATGGTATTTTTTGCTTAAATAAAAATTGCTTGCATATCTGCATGTCTGTGACTAAGGATGGTAATTGGGGTTTGCAAGATTCCTGGTTCAAGAGCTCCCTCTGCTGTCAGTGTAGCAAAGTATGGGTTTGTATTTTAACTGGATGGCTGGGCGTGTGTTTGCGTGTGTGAGTGTATCTATGTGTGTGTTGAAGGTATTCATGGGAGGAAGGGTTGTGCATGCTTTAATGTTTTTAATATTCTTTTATCTTTAAAGATCCTAACTTTCTCATTCCTGCCCACCTTCACTTGGCAGTTTTCTACAGGCAATTCTCTCTTCCTACTCTTATGCCCGCCCACACACACACCCCTTTTCTAGACAAAGTTACCTTTCCAAGATGCTGCCTCAAGTTCTGCACACACCTGTAAATCTCTTCCCTGATTCTGCTCTGATCCATCAGGACTCCTTTTTGGCATTTTTGCATGCAGGGTAGGCTTTCTCTTTCTGTGATTTTAGATCATCCATGAGCGGTGCCCTCCTCTCTGTTCCCTGCAGCCTCCCCCAGACTGCCTTTCTGCCTGGAGACTGGGGGCAGCAGGGGCAGGAAGGTAGCTTGCTAGTGCTTGACGTTTATTTCTATTTAGCAACAAAAAGAAGAGTTTACATTTTTAGGTGTCTACAGAGTAAGTACTTACACTCTGTTAACTTTGGCTCAACAGCCCTTCAGAAGAGGCAGACTAGGTGACCCCATTTTACAGATCAATAGACTGAGGTTCAGGAAAGTGTGTTACTTGCTTAAGGTCACCTGGTTAATGAATAGTGAAACCAGGGCTGGATGCTCTCTCCTTCAAACCAGCTTACTGTTTTTATTACCTATTATTATACAGGTAGACATTTTCAAAATTACAGATTTCCTAAAATGAAGATGGCCAAGTCTTCTCACAACACTTTCCTGAAGGTTTAAGCTTTGTCACTTAATGCACTTATCACAGCATAGATGCTGGAATAGTAGGACAAACATTAGCTATGGGGAGTAAAAAGTGTATGCTGTTGGTACGCTAAGCCACTCCCAGGTAAGTGAATGCTAATAGCTTTACAAACTAATGCATTTTTTTTGCTTGTTTGGTTTTGCTATTGAATTACATCAATTCATCAATTAGCATGTATTAATTTGATTATCACAGTGGCTTCCCAAAGAGGTCTACCTGTATATATAATAATCATTGGCAGATTAATGCACACAAACGCAAGCTACTTCACCATTGCTTTGTAAATGAAGACTGCTTACTTTTATGTGCTTATGTTTGAAGTTGATGGTATCTTAGCTGGTGTGTACAACAAAAGCAGCCCCCAGCCCCAACACATTGAATTTCTGTGAAAGCATTCTACTACGTTTCCTTAAACAACCTCACGAACCTACAACAAGCGATGACTTGGTTGTGAACAAAAACCCTCAGCTACCGAGGACGATGTCTTTAGGCAACAGTTGCCATCTTGTTTACAAAGAAAATGAAGCCATTTTCTTTACTGTGTACACAAGCACCGTGGAGTTGTTTGTTTGGTTTTTAACAAAGACAATACAAAAATAAATTAGGCTACGATTTGGTTTAGGTAAGCAATCTTTTGAGCCACAGCTGTATTACTAACTGATCCATAATTGCTCTGCATTTATGAGGCACATAGTTTATTCTCTTGCTTGCCACACAATAGGCTGTGCAAGTTAAAGAGCTCCAAGTTTCAAGGACTGGAGTTTTGGGTGCCTGCCAGGACTGATCTGTTTAACAAACAAGCTGGAGGGTGCTTATTAGTAGGTTGTGGCTTGCAGACCATGAAGCCCCTGGGGCCAGATGCACTGATCAAATGGTGGATCTATGTACCAGCGAGGCCATTGGATGAAAAGGAGAGCGGCACCACATTACTAAACACGCTTCTCATAGGCCTTAATTAAGGCACTGCAAATGACTTCTTTTGTAACTCTTTCTGTTGGTCCAGAAGACAGGCTATTAAAGATTAACATAGGAAGTGTTTTTCAAATTAAAACGTAGACAATTCTGATGAGTTGCAGCTATATTGTTCATATAACAAGAACAAGCCCTGGTGAGGTTGGGAAAGTGAAGAGTCATATTTCTAGTGGAACAAAACACATCTTATTTTCTCCAGTTGCATTTCTTTTTTTAAAAAATTGCTAGTCTTCTCTGCCCCCTGCTTAGATTTTTGTTTCTACTGAGTGAGTCAAGGTGGCTTGAGGCTTTAAAATTAATGCCTGGTGGAGTATCACTGAGGCCTTAGAAGAATGAAGCTAGACTGATTTATGTTACGTTAAAAAAAAATCTGGATAATGTCATCTTTGGTCATTCCTGGTCTCACACATTTTGTTCTTCTGCCCTCACTAGTCTGCTCTAAATTTTAAGGTAATAGTATAGAATATACTCCACAAGTGTTGTTATATTGTAATAGAAGCTATTTTGAGATTCATGAATGGAGACATTTTTGAAAGTCAGCCCATCGTGTCTGTCATTTCTGTGAATCCTTTCAGCAAAACCTTTTGTGTCTCTTGGCCTGCTGTTGATTGGTTAATAGTTTGCTCTTTTAAAGTTAGAAAGCAATTATCTATTAAATACCCATCTCATTAATTTATGGACATGTGCGATTTACAGAGAAAGAGATTTGAGAATATACAGAGCTGTGCTATTTGCTAAAATGATAACGAGTGACTCCAAATATGATTCGCATTCAAGGAAGAGTCGTGCGTGTCATGATGATGTGACGAAGAAAGAGTATAAAACAGTTTTGTGAGTGACAGTGGTTCTTCAACCCTAAATTTGAGACATTCTGGTAAAGGGACAAAACAAAAATCAATTTTTATTCTCAGTTTTATGATATTCTTAGTCTTACTTTACTGTTGGTAAAATTGGCAAGACTAAAGCAGTTTTTAGTTAGCTAGGAGAAAAGTACATAGAAAAATGTAAACTTCAAAAGTGTGGCTATTATGTCAACTGTAATTATTTAGTGTTGATAAAATCAGCCATATTTATTTCTTATGAAACATTGTACCAAAACCAATGCACCAAAATACCATACTTTTCTTGTTTTATTTAGACCCCAAACCATTTTACTCTTAGCAATGAAACTGTTCTGTGTTTTTTCACTTTAAAGTGGCTTTTATGGATCATTCTACTATTTTAATAAGCTTATCTCATGGAAATTAGCTATTTTGAAAGGTGCTTCTACTTGCACATTTTGGGCATGCAAATTGCGCTGGGTCCAAAAGTTCAGAACTTGGAGCAAATTAGACAGAGTGGGCTGTGAACTTAAAGTGTAGGTAACAAAAATGCACAGGAAGCAGAAATTCCTCCTTTCAATTTGTGTCACTTGTTTCAATTTAACACATATTTTTTTAATCTGTATATAATGCTCCTGCTTCAGTGCTTGATTCAGGGAAGACGAAGACCTGGTCACAGAGCTCATGCTGTTTCAGGGAAGACAGAAAAGTCAGCGTGTAACTGTAGTGGGAGGGATGTGTGCAAACATGAAGATGTCTAAGGTGAGCGCCTCAGAGGACTGATAAAGGAGGTCGGAGAGATTCTCCAAGGACAGCCTCTCTGAGGTGGTCTCTGAAGAGTCAGTTGGAGTTTGCCAGTCACAGAAAGGCAGAGGGAATCCAGGGAGAGGCCCAGCATGTGCAAAGGCTCAGTGGGTGAAAGGAAGCAGGTCTGATAGTGCCAGGGGGTGAAGGGATTGGAAGGAACATGAGGGCCTGAGGATGCAGATGTTTGGCAGGATGGCTGAGGAAGGCTCTCAGGTGCCATGTTAGGACTTCGGGTTTTGAGGTCTTTGGGCATCCCTTGAGGAATTGACATAATCATATTTATGTGATTGCACTTTCATAATATATTTTCTATTATGAAATAAGACACTGTTGAATGCATATATACTTATAATCCAACAACTCAAATAACTGTTTTACATTTTGGTGTAGATTTTTCTGATTATTTTTGTATTGAATATATACTGTTCTCTATATAGTTTCTTATGATCACTTTTATGCACACACATAATGTATGTAACCATCTATCTATATGTATGTACATATATATTTAAATGCCTTTATAATATACTTGCTGTTCAATAACCTGCTTTTTCACTTAACAGCGAGTATATTTTGGACATTTTCCCCTATCAATTTTCTTCTACAAAGTGATTTTTAATGACTGCACGTAGAAATATTGCAATTGGGAAGCATTTTATTATCTTGAGGCTCAATGAAGAAATTTAGGGTTATGAACTCCTCCCAAGGCAGAATTACATGGATGTTGCTTCCAAGCCTGGCGGGAGCTTTTCTGACATTCTGCAGAATTTCAGAGCTAGGGAAGGTCTTGTTTAACCCTTCTTTTATAAATCAAACGTTGAGTCTTGGATGCAGGAAATCATGTTTTCATAGTGCTACAGGCAAGCAGAACTCAAGTCTTGTGATTCTACCTCATGCCCTTCTCTCTCCCCTCCTTGTGCAGCCCTGAGCCAGGAGCCAAGGATTTCAAGGCAGAGCCTCTTTCTTAGAGGTTCACACAGAGCGATGACTTTAGAGCACTATGCAGGTCTCGTTCAGTAAAAGAGAGTTCTAATTACGACTTTTTTGTTTTGAAAAGGGAAATGTACTGAAGTTTAATCTCTTACTCAACCAGTAATTAATTTCCCATCACTGCCACACACAAGGCACCGTGCTCTGTGTGTTATAACAAACACAGAGACAAGATCCCTGCTTTGACAGCACCTGTAGCACCAGAAGGGTCCTCTAGACAAGGAAACAACCCATTACGATGCAGGGCAATGGGAGCTATGGTATTGGAAATATTGGTGCTATGGAAACTCTAAGGGGACACCAAACCCCTGTTTGTTTTATTGCGTAGAATATTATTGCGTTTTGCATTTTCCATAAATGTGGCTGGGATAATACAGCTGGCATTTAAAGGATGCTTGCTATGCCACATACTATTTCATTTAGCCTCACAGGAGGTATGAATGATGAGTCTTAGGTTAAATCTTTTGTCATAAAACTGGTGAGCGACAGGATCCAAATGCAAACCCAGATTTAAAATTCACAGGCAAAGTTGCATGAGGGAGCCTTAGGTAGCCACATGCCGTCCAGCTCATAGTTTGCAGAGCAGTTCAAAGAAACCCATCTGGTGAGTATTTGCTAGCTTATGGGTTAATTCTTTCTATTATCAAGATTAGAAAAATGACCTTTTTGGACCAAACGATGAAAAATTCTCTCCCTTCTCTCTCCAACCTCCCACTTCTAAGCCTGAATGACTTATGTTCTACCCAAAAGGTAATTTGCTTCTTGGCCAAGATTGGGACCAATAAATAAAATTCCTCCCAGTGTAAGGGCCTTTTTGTGGGGTATGTTGGAGGCTCAGGGAGTGTGCGAAGCCATTTCAGAAGTTTGGACCTTTCAGTTTCTCACACAAGTGCTGGTATTCAGGTCAGAATCACTTGGAGAACTGTTAAAAAAAAAAAGAAAAGAAAAGAAAAGAAAAGAAAAGAAAAGAAGGCATCAGCTTCCTAGGCTGCCCGCAGTTTCATAGAATCAAATTCTTTCGCTCCTGGGGCCCGGAAATGCACTCGTAGGAAGCTCCTCGGGTGACCCTGCTGTTCCTGGTCTTCATATCAAGGTTTGAAAGCCTCCACATTGTAAGCGTGGGCTTCAGGATGAGGCAGGCCTGCTCCAGATCACGGATCCATCACTACTTACTGCATATTTTACATAAACTCTTCGACCCTCTCTAAGATGTAGACAAAAACATATCATGCAGAGGGTACAAGTGCATAATACAATGAACGACCGGTCCTAAGGAGCACTAAGTAAATCCTAGTTATATTACACACCCATTTACACTTACGGGTACTTTAATGACCCGAGTTAATGTAGTCTGCCACAGCCCATCCATTTCTCTTGTTTCCTTATCACTCAAGGTTAAGACTACTGTACAACCATCTCTGTACCATATATTTAGCAGTTTGGGCCCCTCTAGAGATGGATTTGCACTTACCACTCTACCCTGAACCTCCAGGGGCACAGATGTTCAAGTTTAGAGCACAGCCAGTGACCACAGAGAAAAAAATAATGCTAACTGGCTCTCCCATGAGCCGACCACAGCCTTATTCATTGCCTGGGCCAGCCAGGCTGTGTGTAATTTTGATAAAGAGAGAAATGACACTCCATATATTCCACAGGTAAGGAAAAATAAGAACTTTTATTTCCTTGGCTAACATTAGATAGACATTTGCATGTTGTAAGTATAAATTCTTGTTTTAAAACATTTTGCTTTGCATTAAATTCTGCCTTTAATCAGGAATTCCTAGTGTATTAATAAGGAAAGCTTTGAGCTTCTGCTAGATGAGTAAAATCTTCCTTGGTCAAAATTAAGAACAGTGCCATCTTCTATAAGGTTTTAGGGGGGAGAAACCAACTACAGCGAATGATTAAAAGGCAGCAGCACTTTTAAAGATAAAAGTTTATATAATTAGCATCGGAGTTCTGTAATTTAAAATGGAAAGTTTGTGAAGCTATAGGAAAGCAGGGTAAACCTCAGCTACAAAATAACAGGTTTCATATGTTAAAAATATCAATCATTTAACCCAAGTGAACCAATTATAACACATTTCCTCTAATGTATGGGTCTGAAATTCAGGTAAACCCATGACTTACAGGAAATAAGTCATATCCTTAATACTAATTACCAAACTTTTGCCATATATTACTCTCTAAATCTGTAATTTCAAATTTCTGTTCCATTCAAGTTACTGAGTTCCATGTTGTTTTTATTTTAATAGGGTAGGAGAACTTCCATAGTATACTGTGTTGAAGTTTGTCATCTATATAGTAACCATGTATCACTTATCTAATTGTTATTGCTCAGACAAATATGTTTTTCATAGTCATCTGGGATCTATTTGGAATAGTATAACTCCTGTTTTAACTTAGAGGTCATTTTATTTCAATATTATTTCACTTCTGTATATCAAAAGCATACCTTGCAGCTTGACAGGTAATAAATTGGTATTGTCAAAGAACTGTCAATCATTCCAGAATACAGTCTTCTAATCAACTGGCATAAACTTGATACATGGTAGATAGCTTATCAAATGTCTGTTTGGATTCTTTCATTTGGAGTGTGTTAACTGAACCTGTGGAATGATGAAACTGGATCTCAGCCTAAAGTAATGGAATTTCGTACCTAAAATATAAAGAGGGCTTTTTTGGGGGGTGAGGGAGCTCAGGTGATGAAACGCCTCACTGTGCAGCGCCGTTTCCTTTGGCCTCCCCCAGAGTTAGTTTAAAATTGGGATCACTGAGTTCCGAAGGCTGACTGCACTCCAGGAAATAATTTAAACTATGCAGTGGTATGAGTATCATTTTATTCATAGCACATGACAAAAATAAATAAATAAATTTGATGACCAAAGGTTTCCTTTCAGAAAACCAATTGGTTTTACCACCCGCGATCCTACCTCTGGTCACACTTGTGGTGAGCGTGGAGATGGCTTCCTTTTGGGGTTTGCAGTCAGTATGGGAGACTTCTCTAGCTATTCTTTTTTTAAAAATTGTTGTTTGGGTACAATTGTCTCCATTTTCCTGCCACCACTTTCCCCTACCCCACTCAGTCCCTCCTCCCAGCCTCACTCAATCCTCCCCCTTTGGCTTTGTTCATGTGTCCTTTATACATGTTCCTTGACATCCCTCCCATTTTTTTCCCTGTTACTCCCCTCCCCTCTCTCCCCTGGTTACTGTCAGCTTGTTCTTTATTTCAATGTCTCTGGTTATATTTTGCTTGCTTGTTTGTTTTGTTGTTTAGCAATTCTGGCACACCCCACATTCATTTTCAGTTATTAACTAAAATATTCCCAATGATCTACTAAGTAAAATGTAGAATTTCTGTTTTATAACTATTCACGCTTAAAACTAACACTTCGGTCAGCCCTTTCTCACACAAAAAGTGAATAGAAGCCTAGAGCTTCCCATGAGCATGCCAGATCAAAGAGAGAGCTGTAATTGCTCCATTTGGTTTGATCTTTCACGTGCTAGCTCTCCTCTCTCTATACTTCTACAGAACTCTGTTTTAGTGTCAGTTGCATTGTCGTCACTTTTACATTTGTGAGATTGTAGTCTGCATCTGGTTTGTTAAAAGCTCTTGGGTACAGAAATTAGATTCTGTATTCCTGCAACAGTGGATTAGGAACTTAGTATTTTTGAAACACTTATTAACTGAGTTACGTGAATTGATTGCAACTTGTCTGGATTACTTAAAGATCTGTGTTAATTTCCATATATATGCATGCATGAGCACACTGCAGTTATATTAAGATGCTAATCCAGACCAGCCACCCAGTAAGAATGGAGCTACCTATAAAATCTAGGAAACTCTTGGCTCTGAAAAACCTGTGCAGTTCAATGAATACAAATAGAGTAGATAGGTGGCCTAAAGTAAAGAAAGAAAGATGATGTATGTATGTGTGTTCGGGGAGGGTATTAGGTGGCTCTTGAGGTAGTATAGTATTTGGATAAAGGCTCCTTTATCCCACCTAAGGCTCTATTTCCAAAACCCTGCCCCCTATTTCTCATTAGTTTATTTTGTTCATTAGATTCCTGTTTAAGGGAGATCATATGGTATTTGTCTTTTACCAACTGGTTTATGTCACTTAGCATAATGCTCTCCAGTTCCATCCATGCTGTTCCAAAAGGTAAGCATTCCTCCTTTCTTTCTGCTGCGTAGTACTCCATTGTATAAATGTACCACAGTTTTTTGATCCACTCAATTACTGATGGGCACTTAGGCTGTTCCCAGTACTTAGCTATTGTACATAGCGCTGCTATGAACATAAGGGTGTGTAGGTTCTTTTGAATCGGTATTTTGGGATTCTTAGGCTATGGTCCCAGCAGGGGAATCACTGGGTCAAATGGCAGATCCATTTTTAATTTTTTGAGGAAGCTCTATACTGTTTTTCCCAGTGGCTGCACCAGTTTGCATTCCCACCAATAGTGCACTGAGGTTCCCTTTCTCCACACCCTCACCAGCACTTGTTTTTTGTTGATTTATTAATGATGGCCATTCTGACTGGTGTGAGGTGATACCTCATTGTGGATTTGCATCTCTCTGATGGCTAGTGATGTTGAGCATTTTTTCATACGTCTATGGACCATCTGTATGTCCTCCTTGGAGAAGTATCTATTCAAGTCCTTTGCCCATTTTTAATTGGATTGTTTGTCTTGCTGGTGTTGAATCATATGAGTTCTTTATGTATTTTGGAGATTAAACCCTTGTCTGATGTATCATTGGCAAATATGTTCTCCCATATGGTCGATTCCCTTTTCTTTAGAGAGACCAGAGGGAAGTGGGAGAGGGATAATGGTGGAAAGAAGGAGAAGAGGTCAGTCAAAGAACACGTATGAATGTCTCATGGACATGGACAGTGGTGTGGGGACTGATGTGGGAGCAGGGGGTGGGCCAGATGGAGGAGGGCAAAAGAGGAAAAATTAGGACAACTGTAATAGAATAAAAATAAAAAATTAAAAAAGAAAGAAATGAAAAGACAGAGGCTAAGAGAGATTAATAAATGTTTCATGAGCCCCATGTCACAGCACTGATGACCAAAGAGTCACACGTGTGCATTCTCCAGGACAGTCTGTCTCTCTGCCATTTCTGAGGCAAACTTCTTGAAATAAATGTCTGCAATGTCTGTTTTCAGAAAAAAAAAATAATAATACCCAGCCGCCTGAATTATACGTATTCTCGCCAAAGGCACAAAAATGGCGATCAATGTTGACCAAGGACTTCCTCTGCTAACGGAGCCCGGGTGCGTTTTTCTCCTTGCACTAGTATTTCTGTGGTAGATTACTGCTGCTGATTATATCATGTTTGGGAATAAAAGGTTTTACATTTTTAGGCTACCATTTAGACTCCACATTATTTCAGTCAAATCAAGAGCAGTCTAGAAAAAAGGATGGAAACATCAACGTGGATGAAGCACCAGCCCCTCAGAGGAAATACAAGTCAGCATGTGGTGAGTGTTAATGAAATGATCATCAAAAAAGATTATAGGCTGAATGGAAGAAAGAAAACCAAGAAAGCGTTGTCTGTTTGCGAAGAAGCCTAAGTACCATCATTGTCTACAGTTTAAGTCTATTCCTAGGTATGCCACCTGTCTTCTTGCCACACTTTTAAGTGTCTACGTTTTTTCAAAAATTGTTCCTCACTGAATTAATAATGTTTATAAAGAAATTGTAAGTATCTTTAGGCATAAAAGTAAATGTGGCTTAAATATGATAATTGACTTTGACATTCTATAAAAATTGCCCTCTCCCCAGCTCCTCCTTCCTCACCAACCAAAGGGATACCTAACCTGAGACTCCATAATAATGTTCTTCTTCAACATTGTGGGTATCAATCCAGAAGATTTAGAAATTGCCGTTATTAACTACGGAGAGGATCGTAATGCTGTGGTCAACAGAGCATGCCTGAGTCTGTGGCAGTCCTGTAAAAGCTGTGCTCCAAGCGAGACCTTCAGATTCTTTCTTTAAAGTACAGAACATTCAAAAATGCTGTGATGTGTGTGTGCCTTATTTAAGGTTACACACTTGAGGTGAGTTTAAAATATTATTACTTTATTAGAAGATGTGGAACTTTAAGTGCCACAGTTCTGACAAGTAAGTCAGCCACCGTGCCTCTGTTTTCAGGAAAGATTTCTGTATCCTGCTGCCACCTCCATCCTCAGCTAACCAGGTGACCGTGCCTGCAGCAGACCGAAGATGGCCTGATGAGTTGTGAAAGTTGTTACTTTTGAAAACTGGGCTCTTCTCACGGTAGGATAAGTAAGTAATCACTGCTATCGTGTGAATCCAGCCTAAAATAGCAATGTTTGGGTCCATATGGGAACGATTTGGCATGGGATATAATTACTGAAAGTATAAATGTAGTTTAATTCTTTGGCAAGTGATAGGAATGTTGGAGACAGTTACCAATCATCACTCTAATTATCTGATAGTGTTTATTAAGCACACATAGACCACTGGCTCTATAGTATGGGTTGTAATGACAATTACCGTGGCCTTGGACCTTGTCCTTTAGACACCTATGAGAGAGCAGATAGCAGATTAGCAGATTAGCAGATGCACAAACTGGACATTTCTCAATCCTCCTGGTTTTCAAACATCGCAACTTCGCTTGCTGTCACATATCCCTGGTCAAACTGCCGTAGACAATGTGAACCCTAGGACAAAATAAGACAGACACATGCAAAAAATGAAATTGGACCACTTTCTTGCACAAAAATATACTCAAATGGATTAAAGACCTCAATGTAAGACTTCAAACCATAAAACTCCTAGAAGAGAACATAGGCAGTAAACTCTCCGGCATGCTCTTAGCAATATCTTCTTGGATATGTCTCCTCAGGCAAGGAGAACAAAAGAAAAAAATAAACAAATGGAACTACATCAAACTAAAAAGTTTTTGCCCAGTGAAAGAAACCATCAACAAAACAAGACAATCTGCTACATGGGTGGAGATATTTACAAATGACACATCTGATAAAGAGCTAATATCCAAAACATATAGGGAATTTATACAACTTAATATCCCCAAAAATCTAATTAAAAATGGACAAAGGACCTGAATATACATTTCTTCAAAGAGGACATAAAGATGGTCAACAGACATGAAAGATGCTAAATATCACTAATCATCAGGGAAATGCAAATTGAAACCACAATGAGATATCACCTCCTACTTCTCAGGATGGCTACCATTATTAAATCAATAAATAACAGTGCTGGTGAGGATGTAGAGAAAAGGAAACTCTCATGCACTATTGGTGGGATTGTAAGTCAGTACAGCCACAGTGAAAAATTATATGGAAATTCCTAAAAAAATTATAAACAAAGCTGCCTTACAATTTAACAATTATGCTTTGGGGTATTTATCCAAAGAAAACAAAATACTAATTTGGAAAAATATATGTACCCCTACGTTCATTACAGCATTACTACTAATAGCCAAGATATAGATGCAACATAGATAAATAGATGAATGACTAAAGATGTGGTATGGATATGTTAGTAGATGAGTGAATAAAGAAACTGTGGTACATACATACAATGAAATATTATTCAGCAGTAAAAAATGACATCTTGCCATTTGCACAAACATTTATGGACCTAGAGGGTATTATGCTAAGTGAAATAGGTCAGAGAAAAACAAATACCATATGGTCTCACTTATGAGGAATCTAAATAAAACAAAACAAGTGAATAAACAGAACAAAACAGAAACAGACCCGGAGATACAGAGAATAAGCTGATAGTTATTTTAGGAGAAAAGAGATGAGAAGAAAATAAATTTTTTATTTTAAAAAAGAAAGACCATATGAAGAAAAAATACATTTTTTTAAAAGATGGAGGATTATGATTTCCATAGTGAACTAAAGGTCTTACTGTCTCAGCCAGGTATTACACTATGGGTTTGTGGTTGCAAAAATACATTTAGAATCGAAAGGAAATACTTCAAAGAACATGAATAGGCTGCTCTATCCTTCCACCAGCCAATTTCAGACTCCTAGCAGAAAGCTCAAGCACGTCAGATTTGGCAAGGATCTTTCAGGCCAGCTAGCCAAGTTCTCACTCACATGGAAGCCTCCGTCAACTGAGATGGTCCCCGGCAATACTAAAAATGAGCCTGTTAAAGCTGTAGAGAATCTACATTTTCATACACCTCTAGTGACACACTGGGTTTGAAGTTGGCTGTGCTTGGATATGTGAATGTTTGAGTAGCAAGAAAGTGCTCTGACGTGTATTGACTTTCTGCGTGTGTAAGCAAGTCATCCAAAGCCCTTTTGTACGCGTCATGGCTGATCGCAGTCATTTGTGCTTCTCGGCTCTTTGTTTTGGCAGCGTCATTCAAATGCAAACTCTACTTTAATGTATTATTTCTAATTTATATAATGTCATTGGGCTTTCCGTGGAATGGCACTCTACTGCTGTTCTAACCTGGAAGAAACTGGAGGCTGGGAAACATTCTTCTGGGAAACAGCTGTGATGGATCAGTCTAAGCCTAGAAAGCCCATACAGTTTTGTATGCAAACCTTCAGACCTGAGAGAGGCCATGTAGTGCGAGGAGAGATGAAGGCACTTCTGCCTCTAAAAGAAATGCGTCCCCTCCTTACAATCTCATAATGGGGCACCCCAATGATGCCGTTCAATAAATAGTGTATATTGTATATGAGTTCCTGGAGGACAGATTTTTCTTCTCTGGGTTCAGAAAACAATGCAAAAAATGCTTCTTACAGAAGAATTCTTGCTGTAACATTTGATGATCAATAATTCATTTTAGGTGGGTGCTCTCTTAGTGACAAGTTTGCACAGGACTATGAGACATCTATTATATATGCTGTCTGGCAGTTTTATTTTTCTGGAGAATTTATTCACATTTTTTGCTAATACACGTATTATATATATATCCCTATTATCATCACTCAATTAAAAAATACCTTCCTGTGTATTTTTGCCTAGTTGCAAACTTTGTAAATAGATTGAAATATTCTGTAAGTTTTGGTGAGTTACAGCTCTGCCCACACAAACAGTATGTTAAACCATACAGTGTAATTCCGTATGGAACATAGAGCCTGGTAGAAGCAAATGAAGTCGTAGAGTAGCACCAGAGAGCGTGTCCGTGTTCTCCGATCCCTTTTCAGATGCAGAGTGTCTCTTTTTACCCACAATGCATAGCTCACCTGTGTTAGTCAAGGTTCTCCAGAGCAATAGAACCAATAGGATGTGCATGGATACCGAAAGAGATTTATTTTCAAGAATTGGCTCCTGTGGTTATGAAGGCTGCAAGTCCCAGATTGGCAGGGTGGGCCAGCGGGCTGGAGCCCAAGGGAGAGCTGATGTTGCAGTTCAAGTCTGAAGCTGTCTGCTGGCAGAACTCCCTCCTGCTCAGGGGAGGTTAGTTTATTGTTCCATTCAGGCCTTCAACTGATTTAAATGCTAATGTCATCCAAGAACACCCTCACAGAACCATCTAGAATAATGTTTGACCACATATCTTGGCACTATATCCCAGCTAAGTCAACACACAAAATTAACCATTGAGGTACCCAGCAACAGCATTTGGAAGGGGTGTTGCTTTCCCTGTTTTATCCTCTTCGGGCGATGACATTTTGCTTGTACTAGGGAAGTAATACAGACACATAAACACACACACGCAAGCAGCTCAGTGAGACTTCATGAAAGCAGGGAATGGTTCACTGAGAATGAGTGAATCTGCACTATGGAATGACAATCCCACACATCTTACCACATGAATAACACTAGCACCAGTATATGTAAACATTTGCATAATATTTAAAGTGGGAGAAGGGATCTGATTTAAAATTCTGGTTTCTCCTCGTGAAGAGTCTTGCAACTTTTATTCATGTAAATAGGATCCAGAAATTCTTCTAGGTTCTCCTTATTTCTGTTTGTTTCACACAACTCTTGTCCCGTGCTAGGGAACACACTTCTTTATTTCAGGACAGTAGTCTGTGTCTACATTTGAACTTGTTCATTTTCCCTTTTCTCCATCTCTCCCGTATCTTGTAGATATTCAGAGCTTCTCCCATTCCAAACCCTGCAAACATTCAGAGAGAAAGCTTGCATTTCCATCTCTCTCTTCCCACTGCATCCCATCCCATTAATTTTTTAAAAGTACCAAGCAATCCTTTAAAAATAATTCATCACACTTTTTCTATATATTCAACTACCAAGTGATTCTAGAAACTGAGTCAGAAAGTAAGAGTGCTTCCCATTTTCCTTCCCTTCTCCAGACCCCTGTCTCTATACAATACCAGCAACTTGCCCTGCAAAAGTAGAACTCTCTAGAAAGATGAAAAAGGAGAGAGAATGAGCAGGTGAAAGCAAAGTTCTCTTTTGCAGAAGTTTTGCAGGTGGGAGCGAAGAGGGTGTCGTGTAGCAAAGAGGAGAAAGCTGGAAATTACACACAGTAGTATATTTGTCCCAAGTACATTTCTGATTAACCACTTCTTTGCCGGTATGATACAGGCCAGGTACCACCTTCAGCAGATGCTGTCCACTCTAAGGAATGGAAAGCATGGCAGTGTGTGAGACACCACATGCCAATTTGGGGCAACTCACACTCTGAGAAATTTCCTCTTATTGTGTTAAAATCTTCTTTATCCTCTGATACTCCCCTACATTTGTTTCCAGGAGCAATGAGTCTTTGTTATCTATCATGATCTTTCAAGTACATGAATACCACATAGCTCTGAAATCTCATTTTTCTGGTTTAAACCCCCAGTTCCCTCAATTGATCTTCATATGACATAATTTTTAGACTCTTCTCTTTCTTAGTTGCCCATCTGGATGCTTGCTGGATTTTAAATGTTAAGGTGGCTCAGGACTGACCTGAGTACTCCAGCCACAGGCTGTCTGACTCGTACCTAGTAAAGTAGAATTACTACCATTCATCCTAGGACTTTGGCTTATTAGCATGACAATTGTATTTTCATTAGCTTTTTAAATTCCATCACATTACATGTTTTGCTCATATTAAGATTATACCAACTGAAATTTGTTGGCCCTTTTCACTACAATTATTGCCAAACAAGGAGCCCTCTGTTCTTTTCCATCTTCATTGTTAAGCTTCATCTGGTCAATCTATTGATCTGGCCTTTCACAATCTAGCCATCCAAGGTGCACATAAGATATCAAGGACCCAGGAATGCTGAAGTTCTAACATAAAAGGACTGCTGGTGTGTGTGAGCAATGAAATCAAATCCACATACAGTTAGATCAAAATGGTGTTACATTGTTATGAAACTGAATGCAAAAATAAAATAATTTCTTTGAAAGGAAATATAAAAATATTTTAAAAGTTATAAAATGGCAAAGTAATTATTTAGTAGAAACGATCTACATCTAAGCACCGGATCAATAAAGGCCAGAAAGTAAATGGGGGAAGAGACAGGGAGAATATAAACATACCAAATTCTTAATAGCCCGTGATGAGAATCAAAGGGTTTTGTTTCATTCATGAATTTGATATTTTTTGAAATATAAGTTCACATATGATTTGAAAAACTTAGCAATCACAAGTAAAGTTTGAAGAATAGGATATCTGTGTTCCAAATCACTGTGGAAGATGAAAGGAATCAAAACACCAATCATACAGCAAAACACAGGCACACACAAAATAAACAGCAAGACGTTACCCCAGAACAAAAGGAATAAACAGAGTACCAGGGGTAAGGTCAAATATCAACTATAACAATTGAAGTAAATTTTATAAACTTTCTGATGAAAGAGCATACATTCTTTAGGATGAGCTTAAGGAAAGAATAGACAACGTTAAAATAAAATAACAAAAATGTTTAATATAAAATGTTATAATGATTGAGTAGAAAAATGGTTAATATCTTTGATAATCAAAAAACCATCCAATAATTGACAAGAAAAATAATAAATTTCCATTAGATAAATGAATAAAAGACAAAACAGACAATTCACAGAAGAAACAAAAACAGTAATACTTACATGAAAAAATATTCAATGTCACTGAAGTCAATGAAATTCAGACCAAATTAAAAGAAAATTTGAGATTAGTTTGTTTGTTTGTTTGCCTACTGAATCCAGAAAAATTTGAAAAGGAAAGACCATTTCAAATGGTGGTAACATGGGTTCTTTCTCAAACCACTGCTGACGATAATGTAAATTGATGTAACCTTGTTTGGTACTATGCAGCAAGAAACTTTAAAACATCTTTTTATTCAATAACTCCACTTGTGGAAATGCACCCTAAGGAATAATCAGAAATGCAAATAAGTACTTCTGAACAATAAATTACAGAATTATTTATTAAAAATTTCAGAATAGAGTAATAATTAAATAAATTATAAAGTGTTACTGACTCATTAGAAATTATGGTTGTAGCACTTTTAATGACACGGAGTCAAAGATTATAATCAAATGCCAAGTGAATAAAATGTATGGTTAGATTTCTGTAAATATATGTGGGTATATTTCATCATATGAAATATACTTTTTCGTATGTTAGTGTTTCTTAAATTAGGATAAATTATATATTTAATATAATTTTTCTCACCCCAGAAAAGATGTTTTTAAATTGATAAATTATCACACGATGAATTACATTTTGGAGACAAGGAAATACTGTGTGTCCACATGCTTTGAAAACACTGCTTACATAATTAGAAAAGAAATTATTTTTAAAAGGAAAATGTCACTTGTGGCCCACCTTTAAAGGCTGCATCTCCCATTGGGATGTAAAGAGGCTGTATCACAGGGGTTCCTCTGTCCATGTCTCTGGTCCTGCGTCCATTACCTGCCCATCTACTCACCTTACAAAAAGGGGAGTAAAGGTCATTTGGAGTGGATTTCGTGACGAGTACACACTAAATTGTACTGCTTGGCATTTTGTTCTGTAATGTCAACAGACCACCTGTTTGATAGTCCCTTTCTTGAATTTTGCAACATAGCAACATCACATCTATTTATTTACTGTTTGTAGAAGCGGCTTCCAAACTCCATATCATCCACCTTCAGAAAATCCAAGGTGAGTCTGTTTGGTTGCAGCCTCCTGACGTACCTCAGGGCTGCCATGATTCAGTGATTACCCCCAGTCACCTCACAATCACGTCCACAAGCTTCCCTGAGGTGCAAGTCCTCTGGAGATGGAGTGTAGGATTCATTTAAGCAAGTCATTCTTTCTGGAAATTTGTGTACCCTTTTAACCCATGTTGGATTTTTTAAGTTTTGAAGATAATTTTCCTTGATTGAAATGCTTCTCTCATCTACTAGTATTATACCGTCATCTCCAGTATTGTACATTCTACTTCCTTGTTCACATCTGTGATCTAAACAGAGTTGAAATGATAGGCTTTATTGCCTTTGTCATTTTTGTAAGCTTTGCCTTATCAGTACATTAACGATTCTGACAATTTTCTTATACATTTCACAATTTGTGTCCTTGGTTATATGACCTTTCTTGCCTTTATGTAGGCATCCTTTCAAAATCTAAACCCATCAGAGAGTTTCTGGGAAGTTTTACTGATGACTTTATCTCTGCATTCATTTATCATAACGTGGTCAGAATCTCATTCTTAGAGCCCCCATCTCTTCGACGCCATGTTCTCTTTCTGAGTCTGTTCCTACAGCCACATTTGAACATTTTCTAAGTGGCTTTTCAAATTTTATAATTCTTAAGGCCTTGGGTACATGCCTAACTCTGATCAAAAGTCTACATCTTAGATACCAGCAGTTCTAAGATGGCACAGCCTCCTTTCCCTGCTGTCCATATTGCTTTTATGTCTCCCCCCAAACAAAATATTTAAGTGAATAGCACACTTTGCCAAGATTATTTGGTGAAATAATTGATATCAGCGAGCAGCTATGTGGCAGGGGTCTGCTTGGTCCTGATTGCTCAATTTCGTTCTGTGACACAAAGTGAGAGCTGTCAGTTTGGGGTTTTGCCCTCAGGGAAATGCAACAGGACTGGTCCGGCAACTTCAGCTATGGCTTCATTTGAAAAGCTTTTAAGTCTACGTACACATGGTATAGAAGCTTACATAGTACACACACAGCACATTGAAATCGAGACTCTAAAATGCCTCGACATGCTTCTCCAGGGCCCTGAAATTCATGACCACAATGAGCAGAACAGCGGTGTTCTTTGTTTATCCCATCTAAGTAACCCAATAGTAGTAAAATTAAAACTTCATAAACAAGAAGACATTCAACTCTTTAACAAATTCAGCTATGTTGTGAAAAAGCCCAAATGGGTTTTTCAACACAGACATTTTGTCGAGACGTTTAATTTGTTTGTCAGACCCAAAATGCGGAGTTTCAATAATTGTTATTTCTTTTCCATGTGGAACATAACAATACAACAATTCACATCGTTACTGTTTTGTACTTGCCCTCTTTGTTAGGTTTTGGTTGAATTCTTAATTGAAATGATGATGTGTGCCACAGCTGAAGAGTATAAGTCAAGATATTTAAGGTCTGTTAGATTAATATTTGCTTAAAATATATATTACTAAATAAGTATAAATATATTGTAGAGGTTAAAATTTTTTAAGTTCGTTTTTTAGATTTTATTTATTTATTTTTAGAGAGAGGGGAAGGAAGGGAGAAAGAGAGGGGGAGAAATAGCAGTGTGTGGTTGCCCCTCATGTGCCTGCCACTGGGGACCTGGCCCACAACCCAGGCAACTGAATGGGAATCGAACCGGCAACCCTTTGGTTCACAGCCCGCACTCAATCCACTGAGCTAAACCAGCCAGGGCTAGAGGTTTATCATTTTTTGATTGGGCTGCATGATCACAAAAAGTGGGGAACCATGATATCTTATATAAAAGTGGTCCCCCAAATTTTTATTTTACATACCCATACCCACATGTATATATAAATAAAATTGAAACATATATATTCTCCTAGAGTTTGGAACTGACATTTGGCTACATTAGAAAAATGGAATCTCTTAGTATTTACTGAGAACCAAAGAATACACGTAATTATGCTGAAGTGTGGAAAAACAAGTTCAGTTAAAATAGAAATTTCCTGACCATTAGGGTTTGGTAAACATTAAAATAGGCTATAGAAAGAGAAACTTCTGGCTCTCCCTCAATATATGATCTAGTCCTCTTTGGTAGTAGAACCCATGATTTTAAAATGGTGCATACTCCTTAGTGTCCCTTACTACTGGTGCTGTGCGGACCTGCGTTATGTAGCTAATGGGGTGTAATCGGAGGTGCTTTGGCTTATCAGTACACAAACAAATGGGACAATTTTGTGTGCAACTTCTGAAATGTGTCCTTACAAAGAAGAGGCATGCCATTCTCTGCTCCTCCTTAAAGAAAAAGGATGTGGTGGCCAAAGATCAAGCACCCATCTTGACCCACAAGGAAGAAGCCATACACTGAGGGTGACTGAGCAGTAAGATAGAAGGACCATGGGATCACTATACCAGCTCTTGACTGCTGACCTCCAGTTCGCCATTGTAGAGAGAAATGAACTTTTCTCTAGTTTAAAGCACAGTTATTGTGGGTTTTCAATAGTTTACCACTGAATCTAATCTGATGAGTGCAATAATTATTTTAGATTTTGAAATATTTCCTTGATGTACAATATATTGAAGATTGCATTACAAAACATCTTTTATACCATGGAGTTAGTTATATATATTTATTATCCCACCTTTGTTGAATACTGTTGAGTATATACAAATGAAAAGATTCAATTTCTTATAGTTAAAATAGGAGATATGAATATAACCAATAAAAGTAAGAGGGGTACCATAGAAGAGCTCTAGGAAAAGCATTATTAGAAGGAAAGAACATTCGATCTTGGCCTGAAGCAACAAGAGTGGTATGGATTTCGGGGTGGTGGTAGTCATACAGGCAGAAAACATGTTCTGATGTTGAGAAAGCAGGAAGTGTTCATGGGGAAGGGTAAATAAATGGGAGAGAAAATTGTCTCAAACTTGGTCTGGAATAAATTTTTTTGTGTGTGTGAAACAGTTCACAACCAACTTTCTTCTAGATAGAAATAAACATGTCTGATAAATACTTAAGCAGTTTTCTTATAAACTTCAATGCAATCAAGAGCTTTTCTGAGAAAGCAGCTCCTTACCCCCTTGGCTAATGTTCTGTAACCAGACAATTTTTTTCTGAATTCTGTATAAAATTTTTTATCTAAATATTCTTTCTTCCTATGATATATCCCTGCCAAGTGAATCTTTGAATTAACCTCTTAGGACTTATCTGGCAGCAAAAGATTAATAAAAACTTAGGCATGAAATTTTTTAGCATAATTATATTTGAACAAAATGAAGTGTGCATATGAGGGCACAGTAGCTGATAAACCAGGCTAACTCACATTGGAAAGTAATTAACACTGGGCTAATGAATTTAATACCTTGGGTGGGGAGTGTGGAATCACCAAGGCCAGAAATGCAGTAAGTGCTCAAATGCACAGCTGCTGAATTGCATTGAGCTCTTGGATGTTATTGGGTAGCACTGTAGAGCTGCCTGTCTGGTAGATGCTGGGTCATTCGGGACAACCAGAGCTGCTTCTCTACCACTTGATTAGCTGTGACATGAAGATCACCAACGACCTCCTTGTCCGGCCTTGCTGTTTGTGTAGCACCCATCTCAGCCCGCATTCTCCGTGACCTACATAGGCTATTTGCAGGATTTTGTCCCCTCTCCTTGTGGAAACTCTCCCTTCTTGGGCTGGCATGACATAGTACTGTCTTGATTCTTCTTTTTCTCTCTACGTTCCTAAATCTCCGACTACCAGCTCTTGTCTCCTCCGATACTTTCTTCCTTGTTCTCAAAGTGCTGTCCTATGTCCTCCTCCTTCTGCCTGTGCTTCCTCTTAGGGTTTTTATACCTGATGGTCCATTAGGACTTCTTGCAGCACAGCAAATATCTTTCACCATGTGAAATGTTAGAGTTTTTCCTATTAGCACTGTCTTGAAAACAGTAGCATAGATTTGGGCTGGGATGAGATGTGTTAAATGCATCAAGGCGGACCAAGCAACATCACAGTAATTTATTCCTAGATGAGGATCCTGTGCTTAGGTCTTTATGTTTTAACCTCAGATAATCTTTGTTGCCTCGGCACTAAAGAACTACCTGAGGGAATGCTTTCCAAAGTAATATTAACAATATGGTTTATAGCACATTTGAAACAGATACAATTAAAAGTCTCATTTAAAGGTATGAAGTAGAATGAAAATATATGGAATGATTTTATCACGTTAATTTTCTTTCCCATATCTCTTCCATCTCTATTCCCTGTTTATGCTTCTAACATTGCAATTGTCATAAGGAATTTCAAGTTTGACTGTGAACTCCTTGAAAGCACGGACTATATAAATTTGCTTCTGTATCCTAATTGTTTAGCACATGCCTAGCATGCAGAAGGTGCAAAACACAGACGTGGTAACAACCCAAGTGCCCTTCAATGGATGATTGGCTAAAGAAGCTGGGTACATGTATACAGTGGAACACTAACTACTCAGCCCTAAGAAAAGATGAAATATGTGACAACATGGATGGATCTTGAGAATCATGCTGAGTGATTTAAGTGAGATGGGAATTATGTGATTTTACTTATATATGGAATATAAAACAGAAAGCAATGAACGAATGAATGAAACAAACAAATAGACAAAACTCATTGACCAAGACAACAGTATGGTGGTTACCAGAGGGGAAGGCAGTCAGGGAATGTTGAAGAGGGTAAAGGGGGTCAAATACATGGTGACAGAAGGGGACTAAACTTGGGGTGATGAGTACACAATGCAATATGCAGATGATCTGTACAGATATTGTACACTTGAAACTTATATAATTGTATTAACCAATGTCACCCCAATATGTGTAATAATTAAAATTTATCTAAAAGGTTATATACTGTACCTGGATTTATATGACATGGTAGAAAAGGTAAAACTATAGGAAAAGAAAGATTAGTGCATTTGCTGAGACTCAGAACTATAGTCTAAATTTCATTGTATGTACATTATACCTAAAAAAAATTCTATGAAACAAACAAAAAATCTCTGAAAGCTCCTCAATTCTAAGTCCTTGTAAACAACAAGCTGAAAGTAAGGCTCTCACTAAATTTGTAGAATTTAGCAGGAATAAGAAAAAGTAGAGAGTTAGGTCAGGAGGATATGTAGTACTTGAAGCTAGGTATGGAATTGAGATAAAGGAAATAATATCTAAAGAAAAATTTACACATCTTGTTCCACGCACTATAGTAACTAAATTAGCAATGTTATCCCTCAAAACAACCAAAATTAATTAATCACTCCAAACATGTGAGAGAAAATGGGAGACAAAAATAAGTTGCCTTCTGTTGTAACCTATAAAAAAGGTGCAAAACAAGATTTGATTGATTAAATTTAAAAGAGAAATGATGTCATGAAGAGAAAATAAAATTATGTAACAAAAAATCAGAAACTAATTACTAGGTAAAAATGGTATTGAGAAGTTTTTAAAGGTCTGAATTTGATTCATGACAAAATTTTAAGGAAATGTCATTGAAAATTACAACGATTAACTTTTTTTTAATATGTTTTATTTATTTATCTTTAGAGAGGAAGGGAAGGAGAGAGGGAGAGAGGGAGAGAAACATCAATGTGTGGTTGCCTCTCGTGCATTCCCTGCCGGGAACTGGCCCGCAACCCAAGCATGTGCCCTGACTGGGAATCGAACCGCAATCCGTTGGTTCACAGGCCAGTGCTTAATCCACTGAGCTACACCAGCCAGGACTACAACAATTAACTTTTTATACATTGCTATTTATTTGTCCTTTCCAGCTGATATTCCCTCTTGCTGACTTCTTTTGGGATTGCTTTAAAGCAAACAAATCTGCAGATTCTTTGACACTTCTGCAATAACAAGGTAGGGTCTAATTACCCTCCCCTTAAACATGGGCCAACCTTAGTAACTCAACTCTATCAAACAGAGAGGGAAGCAATCCTGAGGCACTTTCGAGGCTAGGTTGAGAACAGTGCTCCAGCCTCCACCTGACTCTGTGTCTTAGAGGAAGTGCCTTTGGGGGCTGCTATGTCAGAAAGTCCAGATACAGTAAAGCTGCCACGACACAGATAGTGGCAGAGAAGCCATCTGGAGGAGCCCCACTTTTTCAGCCACCAGCTCTGTGAGCCTTCCTCACTGTGGCCTCAGGCCTGTGAATGCAAAAGCCTTCACAACAACCCCTGTTCCAGACAACATTTGCCTGTCATCACATGGGACTCAAAACCTCACAAATTCTTGAATCAAAGAAACGTAAAAGACAATATGTGGTTATTATTATTATTTACCTCTTGATTAGAGTGCACTGGAATCCCCGGTACAAACAGAAAATTGTGTTCAGGGCAAAGCCATGTAAGCCTTTAAAGGAAATGGTGTAACAGCTTTCCTGTGACCCAGGATACAAAAGGCCTAGATCTGGGAGATGACACTGACCCCAGCCCCACCAGTGTTAAGATACTGAAGCAGGAACAATTATAAACATATACAATAAAACTTGAAACCCGTTATTTGCAGAGTTTTGAGTTTTGTTACAGAAGCTGTGTTCTTTGTCCTGACCAGAATGAAATTCTACATTTCTTTTAAGATATAGAAGGTGCTTGGGTTTTTGGGTACCTAGATGGACAGAAACAACCCCTGGCCCAAAGACAGGAAAGCCAGCTAGCAAGGGCAGTTTAGCTGGGATTGCCCCAGCTCAGTAACCCATCGGTAGAGGACACTTATCAGGCTGCTCAGCTGATGGGGGACAGCAGGTGTCTGAGAGTAATTCATGACTCCAGAGGGTTCTAAAAGGATCTTCACTTTTTAGATGGACCTGCATTGCTTAATTGTTTGCAGAATTTTGGAAAACTGTTACACGTTGTTGAAGTTTTGGTTCTTTTCTCATGATTTGACTCTTCTAGAACATGCAAGTTGGTGGGGTGGGGGAGCCTATTTCTTTTAAACTCTCTTCAGCTTGATTGTAACTAGGGTTCCGCCTCCCCGCGGTTCTCTCTGCCTGGAGTGCCCTTCCCTCGCCTTGCACTCATGCACTGCCTTCTCATCACGAGCACATCCTTGATAGAAGCATATACATCCCGATGAAGGAGGAAAGGTTTTCGAGAGCCCTCCCTCCTGCCACCAGGGCTGATCACCACCTCATTTGTGATAGCACTGATGATTCTCAAACCTCTGTATCATCATTTTCCAAGTTGTGTGGTCACTATTGCTTTCTGGCCCCATTCAGTAGATTGTGAACTTCTAGAAGGCTGGCCTCTAGTTATTTTTTGTTTTTTCATCTCCACAGATCAAATACAAACATTAGATCTTTCCCAGTTTTCTCATCCCACTGCCCTGACAAGTAGTAAGTACTCCCCTAAGGGGTCTAAACAGCTTGCCAGTTGTGGAAAGACAAAGCGTTGCTCCATGAATTGCTGTAAGTTGCCTGGCAGGAGCCAGTAGGATCAGTTACTCCCTCACTCCTCAGCAGAAGGGTTAGTGGCCAGTCTCAACTTATTACAAAGTCTCCAAAGGATATTGGTGCTGGACAGCTGGTATACCCAGCATTGGTATGTACTGCCCCTGAGTGCCTAGTAACAAAACTTACATTGTTTCCCCCCCACACCCTCATATCACAAGGCTGCTTTCCTGGGAACCCTATAAGAAGAAAAGAAGTTTGGGCTCCTCCCCTGCTGTACATCTATGGTGCCTCTGGCTGTGCCCAGTCCAACACTCCTCTTCCTGAGATGCTGAGAGAAGGGGCTACTAGTCTACTGACTTTCTTTCTGCCTGTGCATCTCAGTCTGTTCTGGGTGGTGCTTATGCCACGTTTGACTGAACCCTTTGCCTGATTCTAGGCCATTGCTTGGAGATAAAATGATCAAGAGAAAGTAAATAATATAAAATTTGTGAGCTTTTGGAAATAAGTAATGTGGACAGAAAGTTAATTTTCAAAGTTCTCCATCAGCCCATGACCATCCTTTTCTCTTTCGGGTGCCCTGCCGATGCAAGAAGCCAAAGGCAGATGTTAGTTTACAACTGTTTTCTGCAACTTTAACCTGTTTTCTGCAACTTCCTGGTCATTCTGATTGAGAGCTCCTTTGATTTCTGCTGTTGGCCCTGGTCACACTGATTCTTGAATCCTATTATGCTTTTGGAGACTTGACACATGATCAGGGTCAGCACCCGAGAGCCCAGAGACCAACCAGTCACAATGAGAGAATGAACCTCGTGTAAAAGAGAAATTAATGAATAAAAATACGTTTCATTGTTGATAAGCAGCTAAATTTGTTGCTACTCTCTTCAGAGGAACTTTGACTTCAGTATATGCTCCAAAATAAAATGTTAGGAGATCTCTGCTTTTGAGAAAGAAAGAGAAAGTTTTGTCTGTGGCAAATATCTGCAATTTATCTTTTTGCAAATTGTTAAACAGATTGGTGGTATGATTGTTAGGTCAAATAGGAAACCAGTAGAAAATATAGTACTTTCCAATGTAAAAATCCATGTAAAGATTATGCTTGTCAGGTAGAAACATTACATTTTGTCTAATTACCATTTGAGATTTTAATTTTGAGTTGTGGTACTTCGACAGGAAAACTACTATAACAGTCTTAAAACTAGGCAAAAGGTCATTGTTTCAACCCAAGAACTACTTATATATTGGTTTCTAACATGCCTAACTATTAACAAAGACTCTCTAAAATAATACTTTATTATAAAATTCTCTAAACCTTACATAAAACATTCTTCTCTCTACCCAGATAATGCAGATATCTAGAAGAGTGACCCAACATTATATGAAAGCATGTCAAAGACAGAGGTAGGATAGTTCCTGGGTCTCCTAATTCTGTTCTTTTGTTATAAACTGCATGTTACTTCCCTGGCATTATGGTTTAACGAACAAAAGGTTCAGCGGAATCTTTGGACATCAAATGGCCTTCATGAAACAATGTCTTGATGAGTTAAGTAAAAACGAATCAGAAACACATGGACCCAACTTCCCTTGAAATATAAGAGGGCATACAAATCAAGGCCAAGAGCACTTAACAAACACTGGGCTTGGGTTTCCTGAACCTGAAATGTTAAAATAATTAGCAAGGACTTATTGAGGCTGAAAAGTGATCAGTTCCAGTATTCCTAACTCAAAACTGACATGAAGAAAGGCGGAAAGGTCCTCAAGAAAGGCGTGGCCATGGGGCAGATGGAGACCTTTGAAATTAGCTTTTCCCCCAAACCATTTATTTCCCAAAGATCACAAATTTTGTTTTTATTTATTTTTCTTCTCCTTTGCTTTGATTTCCATGTTTCAGCTTATCTAAAGTTCTCTGAATTGCTTCAGCACCAGTCTTCTCAGTCCCTTCTTTAAGGCAGGAAATGATGAGACTTTGTAAGACAATGCTCTGTTCATTCTTGAATTAGAGATAATTCATATGTAGGTCAGTCAGAAGTTTGGTAAAGTAATCAGGTTGACTGTATTTCCTAGTGAGCTGGACTTCTTAGCATTCCCCAAACCCAGAAAATAAATTCTTTCTGGAAGCACTGTGAAAAAGTTGTAAGAAAGAACTATTGAATACTAGAGTACAGATTTTTAAGTAGATTGTAAACCTGGAGAGAAAAAAAAAACCTTGCATTGTTAGAAACCGAGAGACATCAGTCTCCTTGCTGATGCCACACTGCATCTGGAATTCCAAGAATTCCTTCTCTGACCCAGATCTTTCTTCCTCAGAGGCCTTGGGGACTCAGCCTGCTTCCTCTCTTCTTCCCTCCATCCTTTGTGATTTTTCTCCCCACATTCACATCTGGCTGTAGAGTGTGAAGCAGTCTCTTCCCACTACTCCAGAATACACATTATTTTAAAAGATTATTTTAGTGATGGTATTGGTAATCATCATAGGAAAGACAGGGGCAACACAATTAACAACTTAGGGGCAGTCTCAGAGTCTACAGTAATCTCTGTTCTCTTGGTTCCTGACTCCCTCCAGCACAGGAAAGCTCAAGTGCAGTGGTCCTGCCTTGTCTCTGGCCTCTGAATGTAGATCTCAGCAACCGGACCCCGTCTTCTGAAGGTCAAGCATATCCTTTTTCCAAGATGGCCTTTGGCCAAGCCTGAAGATACCACCCAGGTTACATCATTAATATCTCCTTTGTATCAAGAAGAGAGTTTCCATCGCTGAAGCTCTTCTGTGTAGAGGACATTTGTTCACTGCTGCTATGTACAGGCTAGAAGTAACCTCTTTAGGAATATTCTCATCGGTACTCTCCCATTTATGAAAAAATTATTCTTTTAGACACTTCAGAACCATCATTCAGAAGCAAACTTAAAAAATAATATTTTATCATTTAAATGTGAAACATTTCCCTTACTCCTGAATATGACACATGCTTATGTCCCCTAGGCCCCACTTGGGACACAATGGTCAAGTGTCTGGTATAATTTTACTCCAACAAATTGTGAAAGTATCCAGCAAAGCACAAGGGAACGACTTCAATAACTCATTTAACAAACACTGCTGCATTGCTTTTTCTGGGATCTCTACTGATCATATTTTTCCACATGACAAAAAAATGAGAACAGTCTTCTGGGTTTGGAGAGCATTATTTATGTGCAGAATACAATCCGACACTCCCTTCCTTAAATGTGAGACCTTCTTTCCGATGCTTGAATCCATTTTTTCCTTTCCTGCCACCATAATAATAGCTCCCTTCTATCGAGCACCCATTGTGAGGCAGGTGTGTGAATTATGCATTCTTATTTAATCTTTGAGCAGCCCTATGAAACAGGGAAAGTGAGCCACACTGCACCACTGGGAAAATTTAGATTGAGAGACTTCAAATAATTTGCTCAATATGGAGCTATTGATAAAGTGGAAGAGTCCAAATTTGAATCCAGATCCAACTTCAAAGCGTAGTGTAGCCAGCACCTTTCTCTTTTTTCCGCAGTTTTCTGTACGCAATACCTGGAACTTTTGAAGGAAGGCGCTGTGTTAGTCAGTCCAGACGGTAGAGTAAAGTGGCCAGATTAGCCAGTCTCATGGTCTCATAATTGCACTATTATGGATCCATGAAATGTCAGAGTGGTGGGGACGTTTATGATCACCAAATCCAACCTGTTTTGACATAGACAAGAGCACCCTACAAAGAGAATGTCTTCAAAATGATGCTTCAGGCAAAACTGCTGGCAACCACAATCCTCTTACTTTTTAAGGCAGTGGGTTTCCCAGTCCATTTACCCTCTGGTATAACCAGTCAAATTACAGTCAAAAGAAAAAACACCAAAAACAAGCAGCTCAGAAAATCCACCTCCCTTGAGCCCTGCAGCTGCCATGTTTAAGGTCATTGCTGAAGTAACCTGTTCTCAAACTACAAGTTCTGAGGACACTTGTGAGTGTTTGCATTGGGTTCCAATGACTGTCTAGTCTTAAATACTGTTGTTTTTGACAGGTGGAGATCAAGATAGAAGAAAGTAGGGTTGCAATCACTATATAGCAATTCATCAGTTGTTACAGGAGCATCAACTGAGTCCTTGTTTTACATTTTGAGTATGTAGTTGGATTTGGAATCACAGTTTGGTCGATTGCTTAGACTCGGGCAGAGCCCCTTATTAGTCTTCAATGATCCTTTTGTATTTTCTTTGTCTGTTTCCCAAGAGACCTAGGAATTCAGTCTGTTTCCCTATTTCAGTGTAAAAAAAATGATAGTACAATCACAATTTATTGTTATTGAGGTCTTATTATATGCAAATATGTAAATACTGTCCCAAGTGCTATACATGTGTTATTTCACTAATCCTTATAAAGTAGGTCAAAGTTATTGTTCCCATTTTATAGACAGGGAAACTGGGTAGAGAGGCTAAGGAACACTTGTACAGTTAAACGACTCATGATTGGTTGAGCTGTTCTGCGCTGGATGATTTTGGTTTCTCCCTCCAAAACAGGTCTCCCAGTTCCCTTCTTCTTTGTTGCTCCCAAAAGACACATTCACATTACATACACCTCCCATTGCATTTTAAAAAACAGGGTTTTGCTGGGGATTACTGCTACAAAACAAACAGCAAGTGACATAAACACTGGTAAGTTACAAGGTTATGGAAGTTCTTTTGATTGTGATTTGTGGTCTGTAGGTTATAACTACCTTCTGACATGACGTATGGAAGCCCCAATGGTCTTTGTTCTCTCTCTCTCTTTTAAAATTTACCTGGGATAGCAGTGGTTTGCTCATTTTTGCTTTTTTTCTTGCCTGAAGACACTGGTGATAGAGATTGGAACAAAGATGTACCTTGATCTCATCTCATGAGCTGATGACTACTTCCCTAAGATGTTCCAGACTTCAGGGAATGCCCAGCACCAGGTTTCTGTGTAGCTAAGAATGATTTCTTTTGGAGGAAGAATCAGAAAGAGAAGGAGAAGAAGAGGAAGAAATATCCTTATCAGTTAAAGCATAATCAACTTGTTTTGCTGAAACAACTTACTAGTAAGAGTGGAGAGTATCTGGACTTAATTTTTCTTTTAAACAGGTCTATTGCTTATCCTTGTGGGGATAGAAAAGGAAAGATACAATTAGGATCACATGGTGAATTGGGCCATTGAAATCTTCAGGGGCAACTCCAGATGTTGAACTTTTGATTCTCTGCCAATCAGTTGTCCAGGTGTTGGTCTGTTGGTTACAGGCTGGCAGATTTCATGCAGAAATGAACTCCACTGTTATTTTTTTATAATCTTGTATTAGGTCAACACTTTTATATGTTATTGATAAAATCCCAATTAAAATCAGAAAAACCAAGGAAGTCACTCTAATGGAAAGATGCATGCCTCAGCTCTGCCACTAATTAATTTTGTATTTTTGGCAGATTCTTCAACTTAACTGAGACTCAGTTTCTTGGTTTTTCAAGTAAGGGGGAAAAAACTTGTCATTTCTAAGGAATCTTTTAAGTTTAACATTCTTTGATTTATAAGAACCATGTGAATGAAAGGCTTTAGAAACCAAAATATATAGTACTATAGGGGAATGTATGCTCTTCTGCTATTTTAAATTTTATCAGACTTTGTTTGATTCTGAATATTAAAACAGAATTGAATATTTTTCAATTAGCTTTTTATGTAGTATAAACATACATTTAATTTAGGAAGGGAAAAAAAAAGCCAAAAACTTGTATTAGGGGGAAAAAAGAAGTGCTCTTCAGTTTTCTTAGACATTAAATGGCTCATTCAAAGCAACATTTTGATAAATTGTGTAAATGAGAGAGGAACATATGGATTAAATTTTCCTTGAAATACACATGTACTTAAAAATTAAGAAGAAAAAGTGCTTGGCAAAGCCCATTTGGGGTTCTGCCAAATGGGAAACATTTTAAAAATAGTTGAAAATGCAGTTTTATCTCAAAATGCTGCCATAGTCACCCATCCTTATTGATTATATATTTTAAAATGTTAGTTATTCTCCTTGCATTTATCTTTGCAGTTTGCTCTGTGCCCTGGGAGCTCGTTCAGTTTTGCTACCATTTTTTTCAGTGGACAAGAACGGTCCATCCGTCACCGAGAGCACATCACAGTGTCGTCCTATCGCTCCCTGTGAGATTCCTGTTACGTGGACGTCTGTGGAGGTTTCAGTTTGATCTCTCCTAGAGTAACAACTGGCATTAATTCATATTGCTGTAATAAAAATTCTAAGGACTTTGTGGTAGAGACACAAAGAGGATCTGGCCTTTGAAGCTGTGGGGTATGGTAAGTAACTTTCCCGTAAATCATGCTATTGCGAGGGAAGAGCTTTGAGAGAAGACAAGCCCCGAGTTTCATGATTATATATAATTCAAAACCAGATAATCAAAGACTTAGAGATAACATTCTTCTGGGTGAATCAAAGAATTTGGTTTCTCAATGGATCCCATTGTACAATTTGAAGAAGAGAAAAATTATTTTCCTAAAAGTCGTTAAAAATCACAGATTTCCGAGCAAATGCACAGCAGTTTTGGGTTCTAGAGGTGGAGTCGATCTGAGTGAAACGGCCCAGTGCAGTTTCTGTGAGGAGAGCTGCTGCGGCACAGACTGTGGGAGCCATGTCTCTGCAGACACGGGGCAGGCTCGGGCCACTGGGGCGTAGTCCGGAAACCTGAAATTCTGCATGAGATTTTTCTTCCCTCTCCCTGCTTTTAGTAATCTGAACCATTTAGCAAGAATGCTATTGTGTCATGAAAATTTCAGAGAACAAGGACATTTTCTTGGTGTTAAAATCTCCAACCCTAGGGGATGGTACCATCAGACACAACATTCTCCTACTCGTAAGTCCAAGAGAATGATAAGATCTATTTTCACAAGATGGTAACAATGTCTAATTCTTTGAGTCTAAGCTTTAGAACACAAGAGTCTGTTTTCATTGTTCACTTATTCTTTTCCTTCTACAGTATGGAAATGTTATTTTGAATAATTATTTTTTCAGTAAATTATTTATGATTTAAATAGAAGTCTTCCTCATTGGGATTATGTGTTTGCACACACAAAATTGTGAAGAGAATTTGTACAATTTCATGAGCTCTGAAATGGCAAATGTTGTAGGCAATTTTGTATAACAACTCAGTAGCAGACACGGAAATGAAGGCCTAGCTGATATCCCTGTAACTTCCCATGTGTTTGATTTTCTGCTTAAAGGGCCATTCAACATAATAGAGCATATTTAAGACATAAAGCAATTTTGAAATGCTTTATTCCATTTACTTAGAGAATAATATAAATGATTTTATAAGATTAACTTTGTTCTCTGATAACCCAAACATTTTAAATATACATTATTCTATTCTTTAGTTTGTTTGAAATGTAGTGGCATATTCAGAAAGTCTGAAAGAAAAGGAGTAAATATAGTTATTTTACTAATGGTATTCTGGGAAGTTATTTTAGTTTGTGAATAAAGGAGGCTTCGCACTTAATTTCCTTTTTCAGTGTAAGGTGTTAATTTGTCATACTTAGGTCAGACTTAAGGATATCATGATGATTTGGAGACTTAGATTATTGTCATAGTTTGTTAGATACTAGGAGAACATGCTTGTTAAAAAATCAACTTTTTGTTTATCAAGGTGCCACTTAATGCAACAAAATACATTTAAGCATGCATTTAGATGAGCTTTGACAGATGCATGCAACTGTGGCACCACCATCACCACAATCAAGACACAGAGTATTCATATCAACCCCTCTACCCCGAAGTTCCTTTGTTTCACTCTGAAGTTGATTCCCTACCTTAAAGGCCCTGGGCTTACTTTATACCACAGTGTGCTAGTTGTGCATGTACGAGGACTGGCTATAAATTCAGTGACATAGTTTGTACTCTTTTGTGTCTGACTTCTGTCCCACAGCATCCTTTTGAGATTCATCCATGTTGCACGTATCAGAGGTTTGTTTCTTTTTGTTGCTGAGTAGTGTTCCATTTTATTGCTATATCAAAACTTATTTGTCTGTACACATCTAGGTTGTTTCTACTTTTTGGCTATTATGAATAAAGCTCCTATAAACCTTTATGAGCAACCACCTAGGTGTGAAATGAATGGGATATATGGTAAATGTTATATTCTGCTTTTAAAGAAGTTGCCAAGATGTTTTTCCAATTGGTTGCACAGTTTCATGTTCCCACTTAAGTTCTACTTGTTCCACATCCTCCCTAAGATAAATGTATTATTATTCTTTTTAATATTGGCCAATCTAATGGGCATATAATTGTATCTCCTTGTGATTTAAATTTGTGCTTCCCTCATAAATAGTGATATTGAATATCTTCTCCCATGCTTATTGGCCATTTCATATATTCTTTTGTGAAGTGCCTGTTAAATCTGTTACCCTTTTCAATTGTGATGTTTGTCCCCTTTTTGAGTTGTAGGAGTTCTTTATATATTCTGGACAAAAATGCTTTTTGAGACCTATGTACTGGTAATTATTTTAAAATGTTTTTTAGCAATATTTTACCAGAAAATATTATATCCTGGCAATATTGTATTGGTTTATCTTATTTAAAATGTTTCCCTCAGCAGCAACAACAACAACAAAAAAAAACAAATAACTGAATTTAAAAATAGGCAAAGGACTTGAATAGACATTTCTCCAAAGAAGAAATATAAATAGCCAATTAACTTGTGAAAAGATGCTCAACGTCCCTAATCATTAGAGAAATGCACATCAAAGCCACTTCACACATGGTATGATAACTATTACAATAAACAAATAGACCCAAACCCAACAAGTGTTAGCTTGGATGTGGAGAAATTGTGTATTGCTTGTGAGAATGTAAAATGGTGCATCTTCTGTGGAAACCAACATGTTGATTACTCAAAAACAGTAAAGATTTGCTATATGATTATCATATGGACTACCATATTATCCAGCCAACCCCACTTCCAGGTATATACACAAAGGAATTAAAATTAGGTTCTTGGATATTTCTACACCAATGAGTATAATAGCATTACTCACAATCATCAAAAGATAAAAACAACCCAAATGTCTACAGACAGATAAATGGAAGAAACAAAATATAATGTGTATATACAATGGAATATTATTCAGCTTTTGAAAGGAAGTTCTAATACGAACAGTACCATGATTGAACCTGGAAGACATTATGCTAGGGAAAATAAACAAGGCACAAAGGACAAATATTGTATGATTCCACTTATAAGAGGTACCTAAAGTGGTCAAATTCATAGAGACAGAAAGCACAACAGTGGTTATCAGAGGTTAGTGCTATCAGCTTAAAATAGGATGTTGTAAATATAAGAGAGCTTATGTAAACCTCATGATAACCACAAAAGAAATAGCTATAGTAAATACACAAAAGATTAAGGACTCAAAGCATGCCACCACGAAAAGTCATCAAACTGTAAAGGAGGACAGCAAAGAGGAAGTAAGGAACAAAGGAGCTCTGCAGCCGTCAGAAAACAATGAACAAAGTAGCAGCAGTAAGTCCTTACCCATCAATCATTACTTCAAACATATATGGATTAAATTCTCCAATCAAAAGACATAGACAGCTGAGTGGATTAAAAAACAAGACCCGACAATATGCTGCCTACAAGACTCACTTGAGGGTTTTTTTTTTTTTGGTATGGTCACGTGAGTTTTAAGGACACACATAGACTTATAGTGAAGGGATTAAAAAAAAAATTTAAGCAAGTGGAAGCCAAAGGAAGAAAGCAGGGTAACTATACATATATCAAACAAAATAGATTTTAAGCTTTAAATGATCAAATAAACAAGCTCTTGTATAATAATAAAGAGGTCAATTTGCCCAGAAGATAATAATAGTTGTAAATATTTATGCATTCAACATTGCAACACCTAAATATATAAACACTAACAGAACTAAAAGGAGAAATAAAAACAATACAATAGCTGTTGAGGATTTTAACACCCCACTCTCAGCAATGGATAGATCATCAGGACAGAGAACAAATAAGGAAACAGTGGATTTGAACAATAGCGGAGACCATATGAATCCAACTGATACACACAGAACATTCCATCCAATAGCAGCTGATAGGATGTTTCTCTCCAGCACACAGGGAATACTTTCTAGAATAGATCATATGTTAGGCCACAAACAAGTCTTAACAAATTCGAGAAGACAGAAATTATATCAAGTATCTTTTCCAACCACAATGGATGAAACTAGAAACAATAACAAGAGGAAAGCTGGAAAATTCACAAAAACATGGAAATTAAGCAATACTGTTCTTAAAAACCAATAGATGAAAAAAGAAATCAAAAGAGAAATAAAAAATTATTGAGACAAATGAAAATGGAAGCACAGCATTCTAAAACTTACAGGATGTAGGAAAAGTAGTTCTAAGAGGGAGGTTTATAATGATAAGTGCATACATAAAAAAAGAAAGAAAGATCTCAAATAAACAACCTAACTTTACCCTCCAAGGAACTAGACAAAAGAAGATTCAACTATGCTCAAAGGTACCATAAGAAAATAATAGAGATTAGAATTCAAGTAAATAAAATAAACAAGAGGAAAATGAGAGAAAAGATGAACAAAATGAAGAGTGGCCAAGAAACTTGTTATGTGAAATGAACAAATTCCTTAAACGACACAAACTAACAGAGCTCAGTCAGGAAGGAAGAGATCATCTGAACAATCATATGTCTAGTACAGAAATCATATGTGTGGTTTAAAAGCTTCCTAAGTAGGGAAAAACAATTGCAAGTCCAGATGGTTTTACTGGTGAATTGTACTAAACATTTAATCAATAACTAATTACTGATTCTAAATAAATCATTTATGAGGCCAGAATTACCATTTTTCTAAAACCAGTTATACTTGCATACAATCTATAACAAAAGTGGCCTTAGAAAACAAGAGGAAAAAGGTTATCTTTTTAATAAATGAATGTAGATTATTGTTTTATTCATGTGGAAAGAAATAAACCTTGCCATCTATCTCTCACTGATCACAAAATTAAATGTGTGATTTTCATGTAAATGTGAAAAGTGAAACGGTAAATCTTGTAGAGGACAATGTAGGAGAATAGAGGACATCTTCATGGATTTGGGATATAGATGTCTGAAACAGGACACAAAAAAGTACTAATCATAAAGGGAAAAAAACCTAAATTGAACTACATTAAAATTAAGAATTTCTTTTGTCAAAAGATCCCCCTAAAAAGTGAGGCGTGCCATGGGGAGATAGACCGTAGGGTCGGTGTGCAACTTGTGGGGCCCCATGGAAAGAGAAAATGTGCATGGGCCTCTTGTGCATGCAGACATACTAAGAATTTTGAGACAGAAGGGAGCATAGCATTAAGCCAAATGTTAGACCTTTCTGAGTGTGGGCCCCACATGACTGCACGGGTCACATACCTGTGAGGCCAGCCCTGCCCGGCAGGAGGCAGCACATTCACCTGGAGTTCTGAAGTGACTTTTCAGATTAAGGGATCATTGATAGCCATGTATGCAGAGCTGAGGGAACCAATAATAGACATTGAAGCACCGAGGGATGAACCAGCAACACCAGCAGGCTTTGGCACCCCAGGCCTAGAGGGACAAGGGGAGATAAGGAGTGACAACCCCAGAACAGCTCTAACCAGAGAGGAAGAGAACCATTCTCAGGATTGTGGTAACGCATGAGCAGGTAGTAAAAATAAGTAACGTACCCTCTCTCTTCCTGCCTCCAATGTCCAGGTGGTAAACTCATCAGCTGAATTCCACCCTGGAGCCAGAGGGCAAGCGAATCTGGATAATATGGTCCTGGACAGCCTCTCAGAGAGCTGAATAAGATAAAGAAAAGTGGAGAATGAATCTGGGAGCTAACATGTTAACAGCACAATTGTCAACTGTTTACATATTTTCCATCCTTTAGAAGAGCTCTCATCAACCTTTGCTATACATTGCAATCTCCTGGAGAGCTATAAAAAATACTGTCACCTAGGTCCCAATCCCAGAGATTCTGATTGAATTGATCTGGGGTACAGTCTGGGCCTCAGGATGTTTCAGGTCTTACCAGGTATTTCTAATGGGCAGCAAAAGTTGAGATTAAGAGTGAAACTTTCAATGGGAATGCTATGGACGCTTGGGGCCAGAGCTTTCTTTTTGTGGGGACTGTCCTGTGCATTGTGGGATGCTCAGCGGCACCCCCAGCCTCCACTCACTAGATGCCAGTTGCAACACCCAGTTACAACAACCAAAAATGCCTGCAGACATTGCCAAGTGTGACCCTGGTCGGGGGCGGAGGACAGCATGACTTCCCCACCTCTGTGTGGAAAGCACTGAGTTAGAGCAGCGGTACTTCGTGTGGTTCTGGGACTGAATCTCTTCAGCATCGCAGGTGGAGGTGGGTGGAAGAACATGTGATAAATGCACATTCAGAGCACTGACCCTAGATTTGCTGAATAAAAAAACTCCTGGGTTGGGGTCTAACACTACCAGCCCTCCAGTGACGCATGCTGGAGTTAAAACCACCGCTTTAGGGCCTGCATTGCTTCCCAGTTCTCAGAAAGAACTCTCACTGTGTCAGCTTGTACCTTTGCTTCAGACTTCAGGATACTGTCTTCTGTGTTTGTCATGTGAACACAGTCATGTGCTTGTTGCTTAATCAGTAACCTCATCCCTGGGTCATTTTTGGCAAGTTTTACTTCCATACAAGGTAGTATCTCTTCAAGAACAAGGACTGACCAAATGATGTCCAGCAGACTGGACAGCCTAGTCCTGCTTGGGCTGGCAGGGTTGGATGGAGGTCACATGGAGAACTGACCCCACGGAACATAACTTAAATTCACTCAGTTTCCCTGTAAGCATTTAGAAACATATTAATATAATGCTTTTTAAACTGTGATGTGCAAATAAATCTCCTGGGGACTTGTGGAAAGGCAGGGCCTGATTCAGTAGGTCTGGTATAAGGCCAGAGATTCTGCTTTCCTGGTAAGTTGCTAGGCCAGGCTACGCTGCTGATCCTCACACCAGACTTTGAGTAGTAGGTGCTGAGGTGCTTATCCGTTACTTGCACCCCGTCCTAGAGCCAGAGACTCCCGAACAGTAGAATGGGGCTAGAGGTTAGGCCTTCCTGAAAATGGCAAAGGGAACTTCTCAAAGGACCCAAAAGGATCCGTACCCTTGTCAGCTAATTTCATTGGCAGTGAGTGGATGTCTTAAAGTAGTTACGTTCTTGTGTTTTTTTTACTGACATTAAAGGAACTTTGTTGTTTCCTGGTATCTTTACGTCAACCACTGTGCCCTTATGATAATAGTCAAGATCTCTATCCTGCATTTCTTTGTTCTCTCTCAACTGCAACCCCGTGATAGACGTTTGGTTAATGCTCTATTAAATAAGTGAAGAAATATGAATGAATGAAGGAATAAGGTGTTCAGTTACCTTTTGGTTTCTGTGCCTGTAGGTGAACCCATTTCATGGATTTTCTTACCAAGGCACTTGGATAACACTGAAGTGTTATTCCACTTAACCCACCTCCACCATTCATACTCAGCCGAAGAAGGCAGATTTGTATCCAAAAAACAAACAAACAACAACAACAAAAACCTTTGGGACCTCTAACGAGTGAGCTAACCCTGCAAGATCCTCATGACATTCCCGAGGGCACATAGACTCCCTGCCTCACAGAAATCGGAAAGATCTCTATCATTGTAATACTGACAGATTTTATGCCTAAACCATCCATCCCATTTTTAAAAAAGAATTAGAGAACTAGTGTTTGCTTCTTTGGGGGGTATCTTATTGGCAAAGTTAAAAACAGTAACATCCAGAAAGACTTTAAAAAAATTTTTTTCACCTAAATCTTTTTTTTATGCAACGAGAATCTGATCTGTACATTAGCACTTTATGCATTTAAAAACTCACATATGAGGACAATCTGAAATTTTGTCTGGCCAAAATACATAAAACTTACTAAAAATTATTTTTCTCTTCTTCTGCTTTTCCATGTTAGCAATTCTAGTAAAACAATGAACAAGGGGGAAGAACTATACTGCTAGAGATAATTGAATAGAGAAAATAACAGCTTAGAGTTCATAACTAATAAACTAGTTAGTTTGCTTCTCTTTGTTGACACTTTTAAGAAAACAATGAATAAGGAGGAAAAAACTATACTACTAGAGATAACTGGAAAAGAGTTAATAAGCAATTTAGGGTTTAAAACGAACTAACTAGTCAGGCTGTCTGGTCAAATGTTGGGATAACATTGTCTGGAGAAATCTTATGGGAAGAAGACAGCTTCCAAAGAAGGCTCAAGTTCATAATGGAAAAGTGAAATACGAGCTTTTTAATAATTAGCAAAAGTGCTCCAACACAAGACATTACTATTCCAGGTTTCTCATGAATTGTCACGTTTCAGGGATGATGAAAGCCATGCTTGCTCACAGTGTTAACAGCCAGAGGACCTCTTTCATTGTGCCCAAGACTTACTGCAGCTTCATCTCGCAGAGAACCGCAGCACCTTAGGGACAGAGTCTAATGCAGGCTCCTGTCTTCAGACAGACCTTCAAACCAAACCACCCCCTTCAGTTTTTTCTAAGAATTGGAGAACTGGTTGCTGAACCTTCCTCAGGTATTCTGCTGCCTCTGTTGAAAACCTTAACATTCAGAAAGTTGTTTTTGTGTTTTTCACCTAAAGCTCTTTTTGTGTAACTAAAGCCAGTTCCTAGTTTCTAGTTATTTTGGCCTTAGTAGAGATACAGAAAATTTGATCTGCACGTTAGCGCTTTATGCCTTACTATATTAGGACAATCTGAAATGTTATTTGGCTAAAACAAATAGTCCTAATTCTGTTTACTTCTCCTCAAATACCCTATTACTCAAGCCTCAAACCCTCTTGGTTATATCTTTTTAGGCCTCTTTAACACACTAAGTTGTGCTTTCAATTGTTTATCAAGTGTTCATATAATTGTTTATTAAGGGCTTCAGGAGAAGGAGATGGTTTATGTTTTTAAGGCTCTCATGTATTGCCCTTTTACATAGACAACTTAGAATCAATATAATTTTTTCCCATTAGAAAAAAAAAACACCTCTTGTTTAAAACTGACATTTAATTTCCAGTTAAAAATGGCAGACTGAGCACAGGCATCTACTTCCCCATCTCTCCAAAGATCCCTTTGAAATGGCAGCACAGGTTTGTTTTGTTTTGTTTTGTTTTTAATAAAAGCAGAACAATGCTGGAAACCATCTGTCAGTCAAAAATACTGAAGAATTCCTAGCATACAGAAAACGTATGTGATCAGAATAGAGTAAAAGCAGAGGAAACCACAATAGCTTCAGATACGAGAAGTAAGCAAGGGACACCTTAGGAGCCCCCCAAAAGCTCCAAGATCAATGTCACTAAATGTGAAGGGTAGAGTGGGCCAGTTGCCAGGTAAATCCCTTAACTCCCACCCGCCATTAGTGGCTGGCAATAGGAACTTTTGCCCTTAGGCTAAAACCAAAATATAACATTACAAAGGAAGCAGGTGATTTGTGTCCAAAGCTTTGTAGTGAGGGTTTTGGGGAGCTGAGGAAGGGTCATAAGAGAGGTTGAGTATGCCCAGGATGTATAACAGATATGGAGAGGCTGTGCTCCTGGGTCATGACCATCTTCACTCTGGGACCTAGGCTGATGGTTCCACAATGTGGAACATTGTCATTTGCCATGGCAGAGGGAAAGGAAGATTCTGGAAGTTCTCAGAATAAATACTCTGGCCTGGGAATGATGTATATCCCTCTGCTCACAACTCATTGGGCAGAATTATTCACATGAGCCTATTCAAGCTCAAGGAGGCCAAGAAGTACAACTTTATCACATGCTGGAGAGGGAAAAGCACCCTAAATATTTAGTAAACTCATGACTACTTTGTTACTGACAAAGGAAAGAAAATCAGATGCACAACAGAATTTTCATCATCAACACTATGTGCTACATAACAATGAAGCAATACCTTCTAAATTATTTTTAGAAAAACCCTAAATAATTGCCTGGTATTCTATTCCCACAACTAAACTATTGATGAAATGTGGAGACTTGCAGAAATTCTGAAAATACATGTATTACCCATTAACTCTTTCTGGGAAACTTCTTTATATGCTCAAATAAAGGAGACCTCCAAGCTACATGAACTATTTACTAAATAGGCCTGATGCTTAAACCATAGTGTTATTAGGCAAAATATTTAAGCAAGTGTCTGTGATATGAAAGAATTTGTAAGGGCTTAAATATTTGATAACTTCCTCTTTCCTCAGGGATTGTTTTGGACAAAAACAAAGCAAACAAAAGCCTTGCTTTATTCAATATTAGATGATGCTAAAGAATACATACTAGTAATTAAAAATATTGCTAAAAATAATAGAAATAAATAGAAATTAAGAAACAGAGAAAAAATAAAGAATACTATAAAAATGATAAAAGTACATACCATATGTGTGCTTATGTATATGTTTTCTAATTATATACATAACCAGTATATACATCATATATTCATTTCTAATTTTCCTAATCACTCTATGTAAAAGCATAAAATATTTTATTATGATTATAGAAAAGAATGTAAAAGTGGGAAAATGAGGATGTAGAGATGAGGGTGAAAAAAGTCAAAGGCAGGAAACGTGTGACTAAGAACTCATTTGAATAGCACTTGGCAATTCACAGAGCACTTTTGTTAACATCTCATTGGAACCCCGTGATGGCATTCCCCCAAAGGGAGGCTCTGAGAATCTTTTTTATAGAGTGTTAACTTATCAACTAAAAATGATATATAATAAGACATTAGTTCTATCTATGCTTTTCCTACCTGGCTATGAATCAACCTGATCCATGTGATTGCAATAATTCTTAAAAACTATCTTAGGGCAGTGAGTTTTTGAACCATTTTGGGTTAAGGACACTTTTGAAAATCTGATGAAAGTTATGTATATGTTCTCAAAAAAAAAAAGCAACCCTCATGTGCACACAATTTTGCCAAGCTCTTTGAGAGCTTAATCAAGTCCCCAAACTCATCCATGGAACTCTGGAACCACAGACCCAAGGTCAGAAGCCTTACCACAGAGTGGTCTTACCTCATGCACTTCAGGACCTCATGGTACTGAAACTTGCAGCCTAATGCCAGGGTGGGCACATGGATGGGGCAAGACAGTCCCAGCTTCTGACCTGAGGGAGGGGAGTAAACTCTGTTTTTGCCCCTGAAGCTATAGGGATTCCCTGTGGCCTCACCAGGCCAGTGAGGGAGTGCAAAGGACAAAGGACCGCCTGGTAGCTACACAGCAGAGTGGGGTTCTTTAAAGAATAAAGTGTTCTCTGATCCAGATGTCACTATGCAACTGAATTTCTGACATTTGCAGAGCACTTGGCAGTCATGGAGGACCTTAACCAACATTGACTCACTGGATCCCCTCAGCGGAACTTAAACGTCGTTTCTTCAAGTAGGATAGCCAAGAAATAGCAGCCCCGAGTTATAAGATGGGCCAGGTAAAGAAAATTAAGTGACTTCCCCAGGATCATCCAAGGAGTTAACAGAATTGAGCCTTAAGACAAGGTTTCCTGACTGTAGTCAAATACTTTTTACATTCTGTCCCCTCAAGTGAGCCTTCTGTGTGAGTAAAATGTGGAATGTGATTTTGGACTCTTGGAAAAAGCCTTCTTTCCCTAACAGAACACAAAGTCTTTCTATCCACAAGCAGAGGGAAGGCTCAAGATGCAGATCACATGTATTATCACCTGGAAATAATTGCTGTCAATTGTTTGCAGAGGAGATGGGGAGAGTTTGGGGCTGAGCTTGTGTGGTGGTCTGCAGGGGAGCATGTGAGGAGGCCTGGAGGCCAGGGAGGAGCTGGGCGAGGAAGCAGAATCCCTGTACACAGTTGGTCCTATTGGCTGGTCCTGAAAATAGTTTAAGAACAGGAGGAGGTTGGCAAGGGAATAAAAAGTAAAAATAAGTCACTGTGTGGAGGCCTAGCCACTCGGGAACTGGATCTTCTTCAACTTCATATCCCTGAGCCTGGCCTCAGGGGCTGGTGGCAGGTGGGCCCTGAGGAATTGTGTTAAGTGTGGGAAATGCAAAAGGCATACCTCACCACAGGATGGAGATTCATAACTGCCTACAAGAAAAACTATCTGGATGGTCAAGCATAACTTCCGCAAGTGACACTGTCAACTGGGATAGCAGTGGTTAGAAGGAAGTACTTGGACACAGAAAACCAGTTATGGAAATAACCACCATAGGAAACGGAGGGTCCCGTGATGGCAGGCAGTGGATCCAACGACCTTAGAGGGCTCCTTTGTCTATAATTCCGATGGTTAAATGACAAACTGGTTTAGTGAGGGCAACTCAGTGGTTTATTTCCAAAATAAGAAAATAAAAATAATCAACCAGGAGATAGTCAACTAGGACCTGGAATTTCCAAAGCTGAGAGAAGAGACTATTGCATGAGGGTCATAAGAAATCCAACTTCATTGGCTAGAGCAAAGACAGAGAGAAAGGTGAGGCTGGGATGGGAACCCACCTGTTGGTTTCTTGTTGCATGGGCTGGCCAATAAGATCATTTGTTTTTACCTGTAAGAGTACTCTAGTAGAGCTTAGTTTCTCTAACTTTATTCAAAACAATTTTATTAGATTCTATTGTGATGGCTGTCATATCAGTGTGCATTTTTTAAAAAAACACCAAAATTGGTGAATTTTTGTGTAGCCATTTCAACATTTAAGATGGAACAAAATAAGCAACCCTTTCAGCATATTACGCTTTATTATTTCAAGAAAGGTAAAAACACAACTGAAACACAAAACAAGGTTTGTGCGGTGTATGGAAAAGGTGCTGTGACTGATCGAACATGTCAAAAGTGGTTTGCGAAATTTCGTGCTGGAGATTTCTCATTGGGCAATGCCCCATGGTCAGGTAGACCAGTTGAAGTTGATAACAATCAAATCGAGACATTGAGAACAAGCCCTGTTACACCATGTAGGAGCTAGCTGACACATTAAAAATATCCAAGTCAATAAAGTTATTGGTGAAAATAAAAAATGTAACTTTATTTTACAGAAAAAAAGCTAAACTCCATGGTGGTGACTACAAATTGGTGGTGGTGTGACCACTCTGTTTCCCCAGGCGGAGCCTGGGAGGAACACAGAGAAGAGAGACTGGTGGGGAAATCCTAGCTCCAGGGAAGGATACTCTTCTGTTACTCATGTAATAGTTGAGCAACCTCAGGAACATTCTCTGACCCAGGGTTTCTCAAATGTTAGTTATTTACCACTGTCAGAATTTTTGTTTTATGCAAGTACCAGCTGTATTTGTATTTCTTTGATATTTTTCTATAAGTACATCCACATATTTTAACCTAATGCTAAAGCTTAACACTAAGTATTCAGTATATAAGCAATTATTTTTCTAGAAACAACGAAATAGTTTTAGTTTTATGCTGTGTTTTTTGTGGCCTAAAAGTGCATTTTTTTATTATGATTTTTCTTTGAATACTTAGGTTCTTGGGAAATGATATCACTTAGAACAGAAACTAGGAAACACTTTGTACAAGTTTTTAAAATGTGGTTAAAAGTTGGGGGGGGGGACCAGATTCTTCCAATCAATGATAGTTTTGGAAGAAAGCGGTATACCCCATACCTCTCCCCTTCCCTAATCCTGGCTGCGCAAGTTAGGAAGAGGTAACGTTCATTCAGAAAAGGAAAGACAGTAAGAATGATGTGAATTTGCTCACAATAATGACAAGGAAGAGAAAACATTTCTTAATGGCAAAATGACACTGCAAGTCAATCTGTATGTCCTTAAAAGAAAATTCGGCTAAAGTGAAACACTAGCTAGTTCAAAATTCCTGGAGGAGATAAAGGCCTCTAATTCATTCCCAGCAAGGTGAATCGTAGAAAGTGCTATTTACAGGTTTCTAACCCAAATGATCTCCCTCTGGAAGGACTTTCCTAAAGAATAAGAGAGAAATGGGCTTCCTGTTCTCCAAGGGAATGGGGCCTCCCAGGGAATGGATTGGGTTTATTGTATTCAAATCAGCAAACACTGATTGCTTACTTACCGAGTGTAGGGTCTGTGTTTTGTAAACCTGGTGCGTGGAGAGGTAAGAAGATGGAAGTCCTACCCTGGGTGAGTTGAGTGAAAGGAGTGTAAGTGAACAAGTAATTGTAGTACAGTTGGACAAGTAACTCTGGGCACTAAGAGCTGATATTTGCTGAGTGATCATCATATGATATACACGAACCCACTTAATCTTCCCCAAAACCCACTTTACATATGGAGAAATGTAGGCACAAAATAGTCATTCATCAAAGTCACTTGTAAGTGACCCAGATTGTATGGCTTTAGAGCCTTGGGAATCACAGGTCTGGGAGTCTTCAGAGAACATGATTTGAAGAATGAAGAGTTCTTCAGGCGCATGGGGAGCAGGGGACAGGAAGCTCAGGTGTGGCTCTAGTCCAAAAAACAGCGTGTATAAAACATCTATAAATGTCTACTTAAATCTGAGGTGATGCTAAAGTGCTCTAAAGTGAGTTATGAAGTGAATTTGTACTTTTTAGGCACCCAAGTTTCATTAGTCTTTTATTAATTATCTGCTATGTGCCAGGCACCGTATTCACTACTAAGAACATAACCATGAAGAGGAGGACACCATTCCTCTCCTAGGGCAGAAGGACCCAGATTATATTTGATTTGAAAACCCATTGAGTTTGGGTAAATTGTTTGGGGTGGCTTACACTCAAACTTTTACAACTAAATTAGAACTGGGAAATCTGTCAAATTTGGGGTTTCTGTTCTACACCTCAGTGAAACCAACCAAACAAGCAACAACAACCAAGACCCCTCATCTTTCCCCCGCTAGCAAAACACTTTTATTTTCCATAAATGCTTTAATCAGTTTGGAGTATTGGTTTAAACGTTTAGAGTGTACTTGAGAGCTTTAAGCATCAAACAGACTTTTAAAGTGGCTTTTCCTGTTAACATAGTGTTTCTTGTAACCAGTCAGTTGTGCCAAAACTCACTGTACAAAGTAATGCTGCCGGGTGAGGTAGTATTTCAGCAGCAGCAACGAATCAACCTTTGGGATGGCCCTGCATTTTTCCTCCGTTCACATCTTCAGTGCCTTTGTGCACAACTTCCAGTATATCACTTTGCCATCTTGTAAATCGGTTTGCATTATTCGTGATAATACTTACCCTTTATTATAATTACCGCAAGTCATGGGAAGGTTCAACTGTTTCATTAGTTGACTGAGAACAACAAAGTCTAAAGTTTCATTGAAATCAGATGTAATGTTTGTGTTCCAAGGTCAGCTGGAAACTAATAGGAATAATTTAAGCCATAATATCCCAACTGAGGCTGAGCCACGCTAATCATTCTGCAGATCATACTGGAGTGATTCTGAAGGGGAAAAAATCACATCCTATTGCTCCCTCATTAAGTATACTGTAGTTCAACTTTATAAGAGGAAAGAATTAATCTACATCAGGGTGGTCACAGTCCATGCCTCTCGGGAAACACTCGCAGGCGACCCTCAACAGCCAGGAGCCACAACCAAGTGGGTGTTAGGAGACTGCAGAGTTGATTTTCCTTTATCCTCCCCACCTTTCTCTCTCTCTTTTTGTTCTCATTTGCCTTTTCTATAACCCAGAGAATGTGAAGCCAGAGGATTCTAAGGAAGTCTAGAACCTTCTGGAAAGTTCTTTGATGTTCCCACCACAATCCTTTCACCCAAAGCTGAAAGTGGAAGGAAGCTTCTACAGTGAAGAAAGGAAATGTGGTGGGGCAGGGGTTGGGGGAGTTAGGGGGGGTCGGGGAGCTTACTCTCAAGGTTCCTCTTCTGCAAAACAGCCAATTGAAAAGCTTTCTGTGATAACCTCTGGGCCTTTTATCTGAATATTTCTAATCCTTCACCTGTAATCATTCTAACAAGATAAGGGACTAACCTTCCTCACTGTAAGTGGAGGGGATTCCTCCCTATTCAGGGTTCCCCCAGGTCTGTGTCTTAAAATCAAGCTGGCTTCCTATCCATAAACATGGATGTCTTCATTTATTTTAGCTTTCTTTCAACACTGTTTTACAGTTTTTAGTGCATAAGTCTTTTCTTAAGCTTATTACTAAATATTTTATTCTGGAAATGGAATTATTTTCTTAATGTTATTTTTGGATTTTCATTGTTAATGTAGAGAAATACAATTGATATTTGTATACTGACCTTGTATTCTACAACCGTGTGAATCTGTTTATTAGTTCTAATAGTGTTTTTGTGGATTCCTTATGATTTTCTATACATAATACCTTGTCATCTGAAAATAGAAGGATGTATCAAGTTGGGAAGACTGTACTTCTATAAGCTGCAAACTTAAAAAAGAAGAAAGTCTGTCCAAGGCAAAATAAATATAACATTTATATAGTCATTACCTGACTAATTGTGGAGTTTTAAACAGAAGTGGATGTGAGAACTGTTTTACAGGCTATTGGAAATTCTGAATCTGTTAACCCCACAATCTAAATGCAAGCCTACAGGGCTGGACTTCCCTGGGAGAGGATATTTTAGGCCCCACCATTCTCTCCATTTGCTTTGAAGGAGAGAGGTGGGGTGAACGAGGAGTCAAAGTAATAACTCTTTTGGCTTTGGGGGTATTATGTAAGGGTCCTATCCAAACCTCTGCGTGACAACAGCTTGGGGAATGTCGGGAGGGGGCACAACTGTGGACACAGGTGCCAGACCGGGGGTCAGAGAGCTGCCTGGGGCTGTAAGAAACTTAGAAGCCACTCTGCTGTTCTGAGTAAATTCAAGCATTCTCCAGGGTCTTATTTCTTCCTCCCTTTTCCTTGTTTTCTATTTCTCTCTGAATCTTAATCCCTGTGTGGACAGAAAAGGGGACAAGCTCAGGAGAGGTCTGCATGGTGGGCCTTACAAACTCAGAGACCAAAAGTAACCCCCACAGGATGATCTGAACGTAGAAATTCCTAACTAAAAGCAAGATATGACAGGTAGTCAGGGACTAGGCCTGTAGCTTCCTTGAAAAAGGTCAATTTTTACCTTAGGTGAGCCTGTCTGGTGTCCTTTCTCATCTGAGATAACATACCTTTGAAATGTCAGAGGGATCTTTCGCAGACCCCTGAAGGCACAACCCCCAGCACCAGGGGAAGACCAGGAAGAGCACAGAACCCTTCACTGTTACCTTGTTGCCTGCATACCACATCTCTGTGCTGTAATGCTCATTGTTAGCTGGGCGTGCCCACCGAGAAAAAAGAAGTGTGTGTTTCCCTGTTTTGTCTTTTTATCCAATCCCAGAAATTAGCTTTGCTTTGTCTTGCCCTCTTAATCTACCACCAGTGGATTTCATGTAACCCTCCTTATGCCTCCTCCTTTGATTCTAATGTATAAAATAAACTACAAAACTGCCATTCTCCAGAGTATTTTTCTGAATTCATTGAGATTTTGTTTCCTGGCTATTGTCAGTGTGGTTCAAATAAACTCATGAAAATTCTCTGCAGTTTGACTGTTTCTTCCATTGACACCTGAACTCTCCTACACCTTGCAAAATACTTTCGTTGTAGACTGACTGCTGATGGCCTGCTTTGCCCCTCCCAAATGGGTGTTTCAGCTAGTATAGCCTAATGGATTATCTCATTTTATCACCTCAATTCCCCTTTTTGCAGATGGAGCCCATTGGTCTTGATGAGCCTCAGCCCCTGAAATCCTATAACAGAGGAGATAGCTCACCAAAACTGGAACCTGGGTGTCTGACTGCAAACCCAGGGCTCTCTCGCCTGCACTGCTGCTTCCTGCCTCATGGGCTGCCTTGGGAAGAGAAGTGTGAGAAGGTAGGAGATGTGTCCAGGTTCTGGGTCCTTTCCCAACACCAGTGGTAGGATCGTTGTGGGTTTGAGTCACCTCCATTGACCCCAGTCTCTCTTCCAGCACATATGATATCAAATATAATGAAATGCACCACATCCCATATTATAATTGTTAGACATTTTATAAAATTGATGCTTATAATCTTGTGTTTAAAATTATTTGGCTATGAATAATACAAATTAGGATTGATTATGATTTCTTAATGTCTTCAAATTGTTAAAAATCGAGCCTACAAATTGCTTTCAGATATAATGACAATTTCATGAATTCTAAATTTAACAGTAGATAAATTTGACATATTACATTTTGGAAATATTTAATTAAGCATTTAGTAATTTCAGTTTGCCCTTTTTGCATTTTTGAATGAATAGCTTTGTTTTTTTAAAATTTTAATTTCAACTTTTAGGCTGTTGTTTAGGTCCTCAGAAATCCCATAGGCCTCAGGTATTAATCCTTTAATACTTAAGGTATAAAACAGCCCGGCAATGTCTTTGGCCCCAACAAGCACAAATATTCGTTCATTGCCATTTCATATGCACTGTAACTGGAGGAAGACACACTCTTCCCCATCAAATCTAACGCCAATGATTTGAAAGTTCTTGTCACTAAAAAGATTTCCTGATCCTACTAATGAGAACCCTGTGGTAGAGTCCGCTCATCTCATACCAGTTCAAAGCCGGGGAACCTGGAATGACTGGAGTGTTCGAATCTTCTGATTAAAGAAATCTGAGGAGCCTCAGGGTTAACGGGAAAGCATTTCTGTTGCCCCACTTGTCAGCTTACTTTCCTGTCCTAAGGAATTGCATATGAGAAACAAAATGAGGTCTTCAAGATGAGGACTATTCATGGCTACCGCCAACTATAACTGATGGGCTCTCAAGGTGTATAAATTTGGGATGATCTAGCAACCGTTCCTGGACATTGATTTCCTTTTTTAAAAACAGAAGCCATGCATTCAAATATTTTTATAGCCTCGACTCTTTCTTGGTGAAGGCGGAGTACAGCCAAAGTTCTGAGTTACCTCCGCTAATCAGCGTTTCTGCTGATAGCACAATGTAAAGGCCAAATGAAACATTTAATCAGTGTAATAGTTTACAAGTGGTCTTTTCTGAAACATTATCTTAGTGAAAAAAAGGAAGGGGGAATCCTTTAACTTCAAGGGCAACATTTTATTCTGCACCAAATATTACAGGCTTTTACCCTTCTCTGCATCACTGCTTGTAGTGTCTTAATAGGACAGATATTTTTCTTTTATATCAAGGAGCACATTTTCTCAAACATTTATCACAATGCAGATAGACTTTTCAACTACTCTAAGCTCCATTAAGAAAACAAGTCTCAGTGTTTCTGGCCTATAAAGAAAAGTGATAGTGACGCTTTCTTTGTTCCAATTCGCACATTTACTCATTTAGCAAATGTTTACTGAGCATCTACAATGTGTGAAGAACTAGCAAGGCACATTAGTAAAAGATAAAAATGTCCTCACTTAGAATTTGGTATTTTGTCGTTAATATCTCGAAACACACACACTATCCAAACTGGGTGGTATAAAAGTGCCAATACCTCTGATTGTTAATTCAATTAATAAATTTTATTTATGTGCAAAGCCATACATTGGGTACCATGTATGAATTTTTTTATTCATTTCCTCAACAAAAATGTGCTGAGCATCTACCATTCACCGATACTGCCCCCTGGGGTTACAGAGGTGAGAAGGAACAGTCTCTCCTCTCCTAGTGTTTCCCCTTCATTGTGGGGTGACAGGCACGTGATCAAACACATACAAACCATACGACAGGTGCCCTGATGGAGCCTGCATCTGAGACGGAGTGGGAACAGCCACAGGGAAAGCTTTTTCAGATGAGATTTGTTAAGGTTTGAGCATTTTCTTTGTGAACGTGTCTGGGTATGTTGTCATTCGGATCACTGAGGATGAGGTACAGGGTGTGCTGTTCTGCTGTGGGGCATCATTGCCCTCATAGATGTTGTAGGGTAGTATATCTTAAAGAAGAGTTTTCCTAAAAATATTGATTAAATGTTTTTACAAAATCAGTATAGTTCAACAATTTTCTGACAGACAGAAATGAAGTGTCTTGAGCATGGGGTGCCCTGCCTGTGTGCACAGAGATGCCGAGTGAACTAGGGGCTGCGCAGGAGGAGACGGTCATACACAGACATGGTGATGAAGGGCCTTCCGGGTAGAGGAAGTAATTGTGCAAGACACAGACGCGCTTGGTGCACTGGAGGAGTTGTAGCCAGTTCTGTGTGACTGGATCGGAGGGTGCCAGCTGAGATGATGTAGTTGGAAGGAGGTTGAAGAATGGGGCACAGGCTCCTTCCCATTATCTATTCCTGTCCTTCTGCCTAGACCTACTGTTAACTTTCAGCATTGTCCTTTAATGTGATAGAGCTTTGCCTGCTCTCACGGTAAACCATGTACTGGTCCTTCATTCAGTTTAACTTACCTGTTATTCTAAGTAGGGAGGTTGTGACTTTATTCTAATTCCCTGTGGTATGTGGAGAAGTCAGTGAGGGATTGAATATCATTTAACTCAGTGAAGGAAATCACATATTTTTAGTGCCTTTTTCCATGGTAGGACAACTTTTCTCACGCCATGGATCCTGTGTCTTGTGGAGATCACAAAAGGATCTCTAGGGTTCTACAGATCTGAGAGCTACCCTTCATGCACACCTCCTCACTGTGCAGCTTTTTAATTCATGCTAATCTAAAGGTGGCAAACACAGGCCCAGAGGCCGAATCTGGCCCTCCACCTTGTTTTGTCTGACCTGGCACCTTGTTTCTACTCAGCGGCAGCGCTGAGCTCCTTGCCCCTAGTTAAGGAGTAGTTACATTTATACAGTCCTAAAATTACATCTGGCCCTTTGAAGGCAATCGTGAGACTGATGTGAACCCTGGTGAAAATGAGTTTGATGCCCCTGTTAATCAGTCTCCATTACCAGTCCCTCTGCCTGTGTTTGCTCGGTCAGGAACTCTTTTCCCTCTCTCATTAACGTCATCACCTTTTATTTCTAGCATATGGCTTAGCTGAGGTGAAATTACCACTATCCCTAAACTGAACAGAGCAGTGAACTCCAATACCTTCAGTGAGGGCTCCCTGCCAGGAGCTGATGGTGGGCACCCTGACAACACTTTTTCTGGGTGAGGGGCATGTGCCAGCTGATCACCTAATTCTCCCTTAGGTAAGCTGGTTGGTACAGATTTTAATTGATACCTCTGATTATAAGCAACAACAGTAAGAACTTCAGCTGAGTTAAGAAAAAGAGGAATTTATGGAAAGATGTAGAGGAGCCATAGGAGCAAAGGTAAGACTAAAGGTCCATATCGAGAAAAGTTCAGGACTTTAGGGCAGCTCTGGGGTTCTGGGCGGCAGGAAGCAAAGGACAGGATTGGAAAGACACTGCCACTTGGAGTGAGCACTCACCTGTCCTTGGTGGACTGTGCTGAAGGCTCCAAGCTCAAAGAGCATGTCTGATTGGCCCAGCTTGGGTCAGGCACTTACTCATTGGCTGGGACAGAGGGGGCATCTTAATTGACAGAACTTGAAGACTGTACTTTATGGAGTCAGGTGATTGCTTTCAAAGAAAACTGGAGTCCTGTTACCAAAAATTGTGTGTGGGAGGGAGGGGGTTGCTGATGGTTAGAAAAAAGCAATTGCCCACTACAATATTTTTTCTCTTTTCCAAATTATGAAAATCCTATCTTCCTTTATATGGGGTGTTGGTAGAGAAATTTTAAGGCTTCAAGAGCCTGCTGGTATGTTAGGAGCTAAAAATGTGAGAAACACATATAGTGGGAGAGGTAAGGCTTGGGGGTTTATCTTTCTCCATTTCAGATTTCCTCAACCAGATATTCTTTTCTGATTCTATTCTATAATTATCAATCATATGCACTTGAAAATGTGAAAATAGATGAAAGAAAATCATTGGGGAGAGGAGGTGTTGGTTTGTTTGTTTTTTTTTTTTTTTTGAAATTTGACTTAGAATAATATTATTTCTTCAATTTGCTATATGCAAAATAACAGAGAGCTTAGTGTATCCCAGAGATGGATTAGACAGATGTAGCACTTAACTATTAACATTTGTGAGGTTCATTCCCACCAGTGAGATCTGTGAGCGGCTTCCATGAGTTGCTTTGCAAAATCAGTTTAGTACTTTCCTCATTTGTCACTGTGCCGTGAAACTGGTAAAATATAGAGGAAACAGAAAATTGGGCACATCTGTGAAGTAGGTTGTGTCCTGATTATAGTGATGCAATTCCACATATGTGCATGTTTTCGTAGGAGAACAGGTTTCTATTTGACTCCAAACTCCATCAATGCTCAGCTGAGGTTTTATAGCTCCCTTGGGGTAAGCATGCCCTCCCTTTACAAAGCCAAACACTAGCTTAGCTTAGAGTCACCAGTACCACTTTGGTATCTGTTTTCTTAAATTATGGCAAATGGGGATTGGGGGGATCTATACAGCCACCCCACCTACAGATTTCTCCTACAATAATGCTTGGCACATTTGTACTACCTCTCTGCAGAGAGCCCCAAACTCTTACTAAACATTTATTCATTCTTACATTAACAGGAGTTCAGTGGAACTCACAATTCCCATTTTACAGAAAAGTGAAACTAGAAGGCCTGTAGCCCATGAATGGATACATGATTGTAAGTATTAATTATTTCTTTTTACTTCTCAAAACAAAATGAAATGTGCTTAAAGTTGAAATAACATTGGTAGCGATAATATGTTCAATTGTATTCTGTACTGGAGGTTCTCACACTTGAGGGTGCATGAGGATCACTTAGAGATCTGGTTAAGATACAGATGTGCCCAGAGATTGTGATGCTGAAAATCTGGGGTGGGGCCCAGGCATCAGCATTTCTAAGAAACACTCTCCCCCAGGTGATTCAGAGGACCACCCATTGAGAAACATTGGTGTGTATGAAATAATCAAATCACAAGAGTGTTACTAGAGAATGAATGACAGCAGACCTCTGAAGCAGCTACAAATTCTATTCCCAAGCAAGCTTCCCCTTTGCCAACCACCCTTGAGCCCACAAGATTATTCCATTTTTAAAAGCATTTCTTGGAAGTAGCCATTATTATCAACATAGTCTAGGAATCCCTAGAAGGATAAATCATCTCAAAAGAAAGAATAATAATGTAAAAACTAAAGCTCAATCTAGTTTTTGATTCATTTGTAATAGTCCGTCGAAGGAACATGGCCTCAATTTGTCTTGCCAGGACCTGGAGGGTCTAGAACCATCTTGGTCATTCAGAAGAAGCAGAAGCCATTTCCAGAACCCACATCCTTAGGGATTTTTCTAACACCCATCAAACTGCTTTTCATGTGGCAAATGAGCCTCCTATAACACATATGGCCTGTCCCTGTAGTTCCATTAAGCACTTTTATGACTCTGCCAATAATGACAACCAACTTTGATTATTTACTGCGTGCCAATAGCTTGGGACTCAGTATTGCGTTTGATCCTCCCAATAATCTTATGAGGCAGACATTGTTTTATGCCCATTTTATAGGCAGGGAAACTGAGATGGATTAAATAACTGCCACACAGTCTGTTGAGGTACCTAAGCAATAAGCCTTGATTTGGAACAACTTTTGTTTGTCTCTTCATCCCTCCACAGAACCGTGATGGTGAGCTGCAAAGGCAAACTTATGCAGCTAAAAAAAAAAATCTTTGGGATAAGAAAGTGGGCTATGATAGAATTAGACCATGCATTTAGGCAGGGGGCAGTGGCATTCTCATTTCTCAGAATTCAGACTGCAGGAAAGGGTTGCAGTACCCTGTGTACCATTTATTATTCTCCATGTAATTATACTGAGTAAAATACCTGTAGAATAATTGTATACATAATCAAATACAGCACAAGTCGAAAAGCTTGAAATTGCCTGCCAGCCTCCCCCCAGCCCAGGCCAAATGGAATCCTATGTACTAAACCATAGTTATAATTTTCCCCCTGGTTTCACTTGGATTTCCTTTAATAATGTTTGATTATAATTAAAAATCAGTGTATATGTGGAATAGATGAAGAAACCAAAATTATTCTCTTTTGTCTTTTAGAAAAGTGACAGCTACATAAATGCTCAATACAATCAATTCACTTTTCCTCCCGATTGAACTAGTATTTGATCAACCACAAACATGCTTCTCCGCATAAGACAGTCGCTGCAGTTCTGTGGTAAATGCAGCAGGACGGAAATCATTGCCAAGGAGCATCAAAGCTTTCAGAGCAGCTCTTGATGTGCTCAGTTCGGAGCTCACAAAAAGAGCAAAGAGAAAGAAGCCAGGGGCAGGCGTGGCTTTGGGCTGTGCTTTCAAACGAGGTTTAATATAAAGGCTACAACAGCAGTAAGATATTCAGATATGAAACAGATATCTGCCACTTATTGAGCTGAGTAGAATGAGGTTCCAGAACCTCTCAATGTTCAGGCACGACGGATCTTAGTAACAATAGGACTGAAAAAAATAATAGATCCCAATGGCTAATCCTGACCTAACAGTGTCTGTGTGGGAAATCCGGAGATTGTAATGCTGAGGCATTAGGACCTATTATCTTTTTTAGTCCTATTGTTGTCGGGATCGACAGTGCTGGAACATTGAGCAGTTCCGGACGCTCATTACGTCTTTTAGGCCAAAGTGACTGAGAGCCATCCAGGGACACATCCTAAACATTCCTTAGTAAACCCACTTATTGGTCTGGTCAGTCACAGTCTCACATTTGGGAGGTGCAAGGGCAGCAATATTATTTGGGAAATTCTGCTCTTCCCACAGCTACTCAGAAATATCTAATTTTTCTGGTCTGCAGTCACTCTGTCCTCTTTTCTACCTGGCCTGACATTGCCACATGAGGGTTATGCAAGAACTGGTTGGAATGAGTGGCTGCTACCTTTGTCACAGCCTTTAGTGACAGCTAACACTTTAATGGATAAGAACCCCCTTTTCATGTCAGAAGGCAATAAGCTATGTGGGGCAGGGGGTGGTGGTAGAAGATGTATAAAATCTAGTCTAACCAAAGGGCTATCTTAATGGCTTTGTGACAAGTTTAAGAGCCTTTTGAACAAGTTACTCAGTCTTCCTGGGTCTCAAGTTTTCTCATCATAAAGTTGAGTTAAAACTCAACTTATAGGGTCATCATAAGGAAGAGTGGCATTAGAGTGAGGTAGATAAAAGGTGGATAATGTCATCGTTGGGATGATGATGGTAAAGGAGAATAGTTAGTGACATAGAGGAGAGCCCCCGTTTCTTCAAGAATGGGATTCACTTCTGGTGATTTTCAAAAGAAGATGGGAGGAGGGAAGAAAGGCCACCTGCTTTCCATAGTTGAGGGAGATATACCCAGAAGTAAGCAGCTAATAATATTCTCTAAAGGTAATGAGGTAGCACCAAGCTAGAGAGAAACAATTCAAGCTGCTACAACTCTCTAGACAGACACTGGTGGAGTGAGATGGGGTCCCATTGGGAGTTGTTGAAAGAGGCATTCACCAAAGAGGCACAACCTTGGTTCTTTCATGACTCTGAAAATCCTTCCTGAATCTACTGGAAAGAGATGCTGGGTATAGTAGTGGGCAATTGTAAATGAGAATTGTAGCAGGTGAAGGTAAGATGGTTGGGGAGTCAGTGACAGTTCCTATGCATGAATCTTTCACCCCCAAATTCATCTTGTTGAAAACAGAGTGGATATTCCACAGGGTCAGTGCTTTGTCACTAGAACACCCATTTCCCTGAGGTCTTAGGCACCAAGGCTAGAAACCGACGTGCATCTGAACAGAGGGATCCTCCAGCCTGTGTAGAGCCAACAATATATTTCAGAAAATTTCTCATCCTCTTTCCAGTCTCACAATTCTCCTTGTTTGAATGACATTTTGAGTTGCATTTTCTCAAACTTTAGCAATCAGTGTTTCGAGTTCACAAGATTGATCGTACACTTGAAAAAATATCTCGTTGTTTGGATGAAAACAGGAATTGATAGTTTTGTAGACAATATATTTTTGCATTCCCACATTTAAAAATATGGGTTTTGTTTCATTGCTTATGGGAAATCTTGCACTTTGAGTATAATGGTATAGCTAAAACAACTGATGATAATGGGTGAGACTCACATACCTGAAGATTTTCTTAGAGCCTTAAAACTTGTCCTTAAATGGCAAGATCTTCATTAAATAAATGCATGAAAATTATAGTTTTCTAAAGAAGTCCAACTGTATACTTAGAAAATAATAAAAATCTAGACAGAGATGATTTTTATGACACTATGGCCTGTTGCTATGGAAAATTTGAGGAGGCAGGTTGAATGATATTATGTTAACAGAAAAATTAGTAGAACGAAGGTGGAAGCTGGGAAAGAGAGAAGTCCTACATTACTGCACAAATACCTTCTGTAACAAGTGTAGCAGAGGAAAGAAGTGCAACATGGAAGGGAAAGATAAATAGATTTCTGTCTGATCAGCTTGAAAATGATCCTCATCACCAAAAGGGTATCTTCAAACTTGAAGTACAAAGATGATAACTTTTTACTCGAGTGTACATTTTTTATACAACACTTTGAACTCCTCAGTCTTTACCATCTGTAGAACTCAATTTCCGTTTTGTTAAAAAAAAATGCTGACATCTGTTTAAACCCTAATATCTCCACAACCATGGAGAATGTTAACTCAAGCTTGGTGTTATGTTAAATCGTCTTAACTTTAAAATAATAATAAACTTATGGTTCTGTTTCAACTTTGCAATGATACTAGCATTTAACCCTTCAGATATCCTAAACTTCTGAGCAAAGGAAACATCTTGGATGGAAAAAAAGAAGTCAAATGTGAGCCTTTCCTTTTCACATGATGCTCAGTTAGAGATTTCCCTGAAATTCACCAAGAATTTGGAGTCTCAGAGTAAGATAATGGACTGTTGGAAGGCCAATGGCTTGCCTAAAACATGGGACAGTCTTATTAAAAAGACCTTTTCCTACTGACTGTGGCAGTTAATTACTTGCTGGGGCCAATCGAAGTCAAAACTGTGAAATAACAAAAACAACTTGGATTTATGAAGTGTTGGATAGATTTGAATCCCTTCTATGTTTATGATCTCATTCAATTTTCAGAGCAGCAATGGTAAATATAGTGGCAAGATACACCCCAGATTTGTTCCCCCATCCCTGCCTTCACAACTGAGGTTCTTATTCTCCCAGCTACCAGAATTATTGCCTGCTGATGGCTCAGAGTGAGACATTTCTCAGGAATTGCCTTTAGCTGGAGGCAGCTGCCCCACACAAGTCCCTGCCCCAAGGGCAGCCCACGTCCAAGGATATCTTGGTCAATAAGGGAACAACAAAAGCCTCCCTGGCCCGACCCTCAAACAACTCTGAAAGGCCATCTCTGATCCAGAGATTAACCCCCACCTCTGCTCCTGACAATCCCTGAGAGAATTAGTTGGGGCCTCTGTTGCAATGTCATTGCAGTTTAATTTTTCCCTTAGCTCTATCTTACTGTCTCTCTGCTCGCCCCATACATGCTGTTTCCAAGAATACATCCAATGGAATCCCTCTATGCAAGTCCCCATCTCATATCCATTCTGCTTTCTTGGAAGCCCAACTTCAGACCTCAGTGCCAGGAATAGACCTAGAAAGTACTCTCCAAAATGCAATTTAGGAAGTAGGTTATCTGCCAGCTGTCTGGCAATGAGGTCCCCATCCCTGGTAATAGATGGAATGTGGACAGCCCCTAGCCTGTCATACCAGTGCAATTGTTAAAACTTTCACTGATAAAAATATGACAGTAAAAAGACAGCAAACTCACAGATATTCACAACCACACCTAAAACAAAAGCAAACTAAACAAACAATAGAACAGGAGCAGAAACACAGAAATGGAGATCACATGGAGGGTTAGCAATAGGGGAGTGAGAGGAGGAGAGGGGGGAAAAGGTACAGAGAATAAGTAGCATAGGTGGTGGTTAGAAAATAGACAGGGGGAGGGCAAGAATAGTGTGGGAAAAGTAGAAGCTAAAGAACTTATGACACATGGACATGAACTAAAAGGGGGAATGTGGGTGGGAGGGGATGTGCAGGGTGGAGGGAAATGATGGGGGAGAAATGGGACAACTGTAATAGCATAATCAATAAAATATATTTTAAAAAAAAACTTCCACTGACAGTGAACTGGAATGAGGTACACAAGGATAGGAAATCACTGATAGGTACAACATCTCAGATATTTGAGAGATTCAGGAAAAGAAGTAATTATAAAGACAATAGAATGAGGTTGCTCTTGCTAAGTGTGATCAATGCATTGGAAAAAGACAATGAAAGAGTCAGGGTGGTTAATCACCACCTTCTCAGAAGCATATGAAAGGACAACTATCTCCCACAGCCAGAGAGCACAGCTACTGAGAATCAGTCCCAGGACTTAATTACAATGGTAGCTGAGCACCAGAGAAATTTCAGTGGTCAACGGCTCAGCAAGTCAGCTCTGCCAACTGCAGAGCCCTGGTTGGGAAGATGTGGGGCCCTGTGAGCTGGAATGGGGACATCTGGGTGGGTGCACTAAAGAACCTTGAGACCCCAGATGCCCCTGGACCGTTTGCACATGCAAAGGGAGCTCCCTCTTCCCTACTGAAGACTGGCCTTCCACCTTGTTTGAAGATGATGCAGAATTCTCTGCCTTGTAAGGAAATACCTTCCACTCTTGGCTGCTGAGCAGTCATTAGGGACATGCTATAACATAACCTGCCCAAGGATATGTTGGGTCTGCAAAGAGTGGAGACTACACACTGAAGGAGCTATAGGACCCAGGTAACATGTACCAGCATTTGTAGTCCTTATCTCTGTAGTCCTAGGCTCTGGGGGTCTGGAGGCCCTGGTTCCCAGAGGGAAAATGCCTCCACTAGAGCTTTCAGCAAGAATTCCTTCCAGCTCTAAGCTATAGCTGCTACCTGGTCACTTTAGGAACATATGCCAAAGGCAAAGAAGGGAGTCATTATCCGGCAGGTACTATTAACTCATCAGAAGAAGTAGGGATGCTGTTACACAATAGGGACAAATTCATGTAATACCCAGGTGATCCATTGGGTCATCTATTGGTATTCAGTTGCCCAATTTTGACTGTAAATGGTCTAGTGTAACAGCCATATTCAGAGAAGGCATAGGGACAAGGGGCTCAGACCCACTGAGGGAGTCACTTAGACCAGCAGAGGCACTAAGGGTGAAAAGAATAGAATATGCAGTGGAGTACGAGATGAATATTAATTGCAGCCTCAGGACCAGATGCAGTGGTAGGATTGTAGTTCATTCACTAACCCTCTCTTCAGTTTTTCCAGGAAGAGAACCCAGAATCCTTCCTATACTATGAAGTAACCACACCCCAGCTGCACAAGGGGTGCTGCAGTGGGTGTTGTGTGCTGGTCCCTGCCCGCACCCACAGAGCCTCTGCTCTCCCAGCTGTCAGTATTGGTGCTGGCCGATGGCATCTTCCCCTGAGTCTCCCCGCAGGATTGCTCTCAGGTGAAGGGGCCGGCCTTTTCAAAGGCTGTGCCCCTTCCGTGGGAGGGGACCCATGTGACTCCAGTGACTGGTTGGTGTAGAGGTACAGACATCTTCCCCTTTATCTCAATACAGGGCAATTCCGAAGAGCTCCTCTGGTCAAGACCTCCACGTAGAATCAGGAGAGATTGCTGCTGAACCTTCATCACAGTTTCAGTTCTCCCACTGCCCAATCCCGCCTCACTCGTGCTCTGCCTTTCTAAGAGCCATCCCACCAAGCACTCAAATCTCAGAGTCTGTTTCCTTGGGAACCTAACCTAGGACCAGAAGTTACTATGATTTTCTCCATTTTGGAGATGTAGAAAAACACGGCCTAACAAGGATCCAGAATTGCCCACAGTCACAGAGCTAGAAAGGAGCAGAGACAAGACTGCATCGCGGTTGACTCTGAATCCAGTGCCTCTGCTTGCCTCCAGCTGCGGTTTCCCTTCAGGTTACCACCTCCCCATCTGCTAGTCCACGGCTGCCCGAGGCACGCAGGGCCCAGTGGTGGCAGCACCGACTTGAGGCCGAACATGCAGCAGCAGACTGAGTGCCACCTCACCCCCCTGTGGCTCTCATGCAGAATGAAGCCCACGGCTTGTTCCGTTACCCGCCGTCCTCAGCCTCAGTGCAGGCATAGCAGCCCTGAAATCCCCGCACAGCTCTCAACCCCGATGCGCATCATCTCACTGGTGTGGATCAAGATTTCTGAGAGATTAACTCAACGCTACAGTATTAATAATAGTAAGAAAATTTGCGTATTACTTTTCCCCCAAAGTATCATCCTTTTAATATGAGAGTCATCTCTAATGGTAGCCTTTCTGATTTTCACACACGTGGAGGAAAACCGATATGCAAAATCAGGCAGACCCGGAATATTTGGGTGACCCCCAAAGAGGGGTCTCCCTTCCTCCTTCAGACGCAGCTGGCTGGCGGGGGGTCTCTCGCCACGTGCTGCTGAGTGTGCACGGGGACCCGTTTTTAATAAGAGCAAATATGTTTATTGCAGAAAGCTAATTTTTAAAAATTGGAAATAATTATACAAATATTTCTACTGTTGTTCCAAATTTTCTAAGCATTTAAGAATATAGTTGTTTTCTAAAACATGCAGAAAATGTACACAGCTCATTTTAATCCTTAACTCATTTGAATATAGAGGGCTCTCTAATATTCCACCTCGCTCAGGGTTCGTTGTGATCCAGTTTTTTTCTTGTTGGTAGATTTTCACCTGATATATGCTCTGTATTTTCCTTTGCTCAATTTCATTCCACTTTTCCTTTTTATGCCCAATTGGCATCTCCATGAAACTTTGCTACCATTTTAGTGAATGATTAGAAAAAGCTGGACCAAAGCCCGAAGTCTGAGCTAAAGAAATACTAAAAAAAGATTTTCTTGAACTAGAGTCAAAATGTATGAAATATTAAGCTCACTAAATCACATACGTATGTTGAAAAGATTAGAAGAGAATCTTTATCCTAAAATGACAAATTGAATAGTATAATAAATTTGACCAAATGCAGGTGAACACACACATGCACAGACACAGCCCTTCCACAAGTTTTACCATTTAAAAGACAGTAAATGTGTTAACTCAAAATAATGCATTTTTAGGGTAATGCTATGAAGGAAAAGACAAGTTGAGTCAGACTTTAAATTAGATGGGGTCTCAGGGGATCCCAGATCTGGAAAATCCTTGGGTCCAGTTTTGTGGACATGCTCCCTTGTGATTTCACCCATCGGAGTGAAAACTGACAACCCCCCTTATGAATCATAAGTGGAGACTCCCACCTGCAGTAACTGATGCTCCAGCTGGGGACACACTCTGCAGAGTGAGGCTGAGGCTGGGCCTCTGCCTTGATTGCATCCTTGCTTGACTTCTTTCCCTTAGCTGTCTTACATCCTCTACTCCTTCTCCGGATTTTCCTGAGTGTACTTCATTCATAAATCCCTAATACATGCATCTTTGTCTCAGGGTCTGATCTGATTCAGAGAAAACCAATCCTGACACTTCCCAATGACTGACTGACTCTCTCTCTCTCTCTCTCTCTCTCTCTCTCTCTCTCTCGCAGCAGGAATTAGAATAATAGATTCAGGAAAGCAGAAATCCTTAAGGAACTGAGACTTGCAAAAAAAAAAAAAAACTATTCAAGCTATGTTTGTGAAAGGAAGAGAAACAAGGAAAAGCTAGGAAATTTTATAATGTAAAAAGTGACATGTAAGAAGCAGAACCCTTCACCTCTTATGTCGACACCATCTGGTCTATGAAGAAAAAAATTTCCTTGAACTGGAAAGAACAGAGTAAGCCTGGCTAAGAAAATGGAGCAGGCTCTGTGTCCTAGAGCAGATCCTGCCAGTTGCGGTGCTCTCACCTCTGAAGGCCCAGGCAAGTCACAGCCCGGAACGTCAAGGAATATGAACGTTCATGGTGTGATCTCATCAATACCTATGGATGTTTGTGACGTCATGAAGAAAGAGGAAAGTTGCTTGAACTATGGAGCTATAAAAAAATGTGTCCTTGGTTTTCAGAAATGGGAAAAATGCGGAATGGTAAATTTGATTGTTAGTGGTATCCAAGCTTCAAGAAAGGGTGATCAAAGAGACAAAGATTTAGAAAAGAATGGGGTGGGTACTGGGTGCTAAAATAGGATCACGAAGACTCTTCACAACAAAGAATTTTTCATTTTTTTAAATTAAGTTACCAAATGGCATGTTCTCCACATAATGAGTGTTAACAGGAAGGTGTCTAGGAAAGCCACACGTGACTGCCTGTGGAGAAGTTGAGGCAACGTCACCTTGATGGTTCTGTCATTAATGGGCTGACGTCAACCCGAAGAAAGGTTCTGGGGAAAGTACTGCTGAGAAGTCCATTTTCTTCACTGACCTAGGTGGCTAGCACAATGCCCTAAGCTCTGGCCGTTCCCATTCCTGAATTTCCGCCAAACCTACTGCCCTGTTTCCAGTGCCCCAGTCCTTCCCGGTTCCTACAACACATCAGCTCCCTCCTCCGCTAGATTTGGCGGCCAGGTGGTTGCCACAGGCATGACAGCACAGTCCTTTGTTTTCCAAGCTACCGATATCCCACCATTGGAATAATTCAGCCTTCCCTTTTCTTTCATTATGATCCCAGGCTACTGAGAAATGTTGAGGAAAATTGCGGACCTACAGCTTCTGATTCTAGCTGTCTTGCCTCTCTTTAGAGTAGCTTCTGTTTCTCTTATGCTTTCTAACCTCTGTGAATAACACTGTTTACTGAAGCTGAAATCCTCATGGTATTTTGACCTCTTTCTCGTTCTTACTCTTTATGTTTAATCAGTCACATAACCTTGCTGATACCGCCTCCTAAAAATCCTCAATTCTGTCCCCTCCCTTCTCTCCTGTTGCCCCTACTGTACTTCAGTCCTTATTAACTCTCACCTGAAACCTTACAATAGCCTCCTAGCTGGCCTCTCTGGCTCCAGTGTTGTTTCTTCCTACCCTTCCTCCCAGCTGCTGCCAGCAATGTTCTCCTAACACAGACATCTGATCAGGCTATGCCCTTCGCTTGAAAATCCCCTAAGGGCCAAGTTCAATGTACTTAACGGGGTAAGTGATGACCATCATGAGCTGTGTCCATCCTACCCAACTCTCCAGTTTCGTGTCTCCCATTCCTCATCTCTATATCTCTCTAGGTAGTGAATGTGTGGAGGACAAGGGCCTTATCTATTTTTGTACTTCTCTTAACTAGAATAATACCAGCTATATAGCAGACCTTTGTGGATTCATGAACAACTGAGAATATTTTTTAAAAAAGATTTTTTGATTTGTCTCAAGTTGGTCAGGATTCAAATATGAAGAAAGCAACTCCAACATAACAAGACAAAAACCAGAAAGATTTTGATATGTTAGACCTGAAACTAACCACGTCAGTTTTCATGGGGACCTTCATTCAAGAACAGAATGAAGGAGACTTGCTTTAACTCTTAGTTAAGATGGAAGAGACCCAGCACTCAGATTCCAGGGGAGTGATTTGGCTGGTGAGACTTGAGAAAACCCTGTGTCTCAGCACTGGAAGCACAGAGGGCCGTAGAAAGGGGGATATGGTTCCACAGTGACCTGTGCTGGTTGGGACACAAGCAGGTTTCGGGGACACCACTGACAGGTAGAACTCAACGAGAGGATGGCACCTATGAGGGTGAAGGCTCTGTCTGGAAAACATGTCCTGTGAGGGCTTCCTTGACACTTGGAGTGGTTAAGCTAGCAAAGAGGAAACTGAAAGGGAACATTATTGTTTCCTTAACTTTTTGGAGAGCTGTTATGTGGAAGAGTGACGGGCACAAGCAAGGTTCTTTCGAGGGCAAGCCTAGCTGGAATGAGACGAGGTTGTAGGGCAGATGACTTCAGCCCTGTTTAATGAAGACGTTTCTATCAATGAGAGTTATTACAAGAATAAATGGGCTGTTGTCTGAGTTTCTTGAAAACTGGAAATGTTCAGGCAACAGTTGAATGATGATATGTCAGCAATATTGGAGAGGGAATTCTAGAAGGCCTCGAGTTTTTTCTAACTCCAAGGGTCTACAATCCTATATTTTATTTTTAGTTAAGTTTTAAAGGAGCCCACTGAGGAAATCCATTTGGAAACTTTCAGTAACAGTGTAAGGTAAAAATCCCAGGCCTCCAACTAAATGTGTCTAAAAGGCAACCCCTAACCTCCTTGGTGAAGGTCTGTGTTTTGTTTCTTGGTTTGGGGGCCCCGGGCACCCCAGGGGTTGCTTGTGGTAGGGATGGTCATAGATGTGATTGAGATCCTCGTGGCTGAGCTGGGGATTGGTATTAGTAAACAGCTGTGCTGAAGGCATTTGCAGCATGATCAGGAGGTAAAGGTAGAAAAAGTGTCCAAAAGGGAAGCTTCATCAGACCCAGGGATTCTCCTGGTGTGTTGCAAGGGCGGAGTAGGACTTGACCACATAGAAGCAAAGGATGGAGGAAGCATTTTTGTTGTTAGCTGCAAAACCCAAGAGGTTCCACTCCTGTGCGAGGTTCCTCTCAAAGTCCTTGGCTGCTCCGTGCCTTCTTTTCTGCGACAACAAATTGCAGAAACTGAGAGACACCACCACTGCCACTCGCCCGAGGCCCGGGATTCAGGAGTTAATGTCTGCAAAACATTTTGAGCTTGTTGGAAGAAAGGCGCTAGATAAATACAAAGTGTTGTTGTTATTATAGGGAAGAAAAAGTAACTGTTAGCTCAGGGTCTATAATTAGGAAACAAATATAGTGTCTGGTGGCTTTGATAATAGGATTTCTATGAAGATGTGGCATGCAGTAAGCCTGTTGACTGAAATGTTATAAATGACATGATTTTTGACATCCTAGTCAGAATCCTTTACATTTTAGTTTTTGGTTTTGTGTTCGTGCCCCTCCCCCACACTCTATTTTTCGGTGAACTCTAAGAAGGCCAGTGTCAAATTAACAGCCCCGAAACTAATAAACTTAGTGTGTACGTGGAGAAATTATGGTCCTGAAGGAATCAGGACTCATTCCATTCTTGCTGGGGCTGAATCCTGAAGACTCGGAGCTGAGCATCAAGACCTTCTGAGTCTTTTCAGACCCTGGGTTCTTGTCCTCTCTGCTGCCTTCAGTTTGCAGCCGCGGGGCCCTAAGGAGGCCTAGTCCTGCGGCTCGGAAAAGAAAACTCAGGAATTCTTTCAAGAGAAGCATAAATCCAACTTCAGGTCTTGAAAAGTAAGTAAGGAAATAGTTTTAAAATATTTTAATGTGTTTATCTGCATATTTTCGGTCTACCCATAATGTTCTGAGAATTTCAATGGTTTAAGGAAATCACTTCTTAAAATAAGAAATATTGTTTTTTGTGGAACAGTGAGCCATTTAGACTCCTGCGACTCTTTCTGTTATCAATTTGCTCAGTGATTTTTACCTGTGTTTGCCTCAATTTTTGCCCTGTAAAATTGTCATAAACGATTACCATTCTCATCGATGTTGCTGGAGAAAGGCAGCAAGGGCAGAATGTGTAGCTGTGCAATTAAATTCTAATCTCCGGCCTTTCACCAACTAGCCAGCTAGAGGGCTGCATACAAGCTGCAAAATTTTTTGTGCCTCAGTTTACTCATAACTTTATAATTGTTAGATATTTTAAATTAAATGAAACTCATTTTCATGTAAACAAAACAGTTACTATTTTCAATGAAGGGCACACTATGGACTTTTCCAGTTTTTAAATCTTTTAACTTTATCATTACATCAGTGTGTTTTCTAAAGTAAACCCGTTCAAATTACACCTTTTACTGTTAATATTCTGATTAACAGTAAAGATTGTTTCAATTAACAGTTCAAGATTGTTTTTCTAGTTTTACCGTGGGGGCTAGTTTGTGCCGAGGAACTTGGTGCCATAATTCTGATTTGAATGGACCTGCTACATGTTTAGAACACAGAAGTTTCGTGTGTGTGTACGAATGTGTTTACTTTGTTTACTTCATGGGTAACGTCTCCTTTTGTAGGTATCTTCTATGGGGTAGCTATAATCTTGGTACTTTTATGCCATGGATTTGAATTTTCGTAATGTAAACACATGTTATCACTACAAAGAAATACAAATTAAAACACATAAGGTAGAGATGTACATCCTTCACCTTCACCTGTCAGCTGCCTCTGTGTAGGGCTTGGGTCCACGTCTATTCAGCAGTCACACCGAGAGGCAGTGGTGCGGCGGTGGGTAGGGGTGCAGGGAGGTGGGGTGCTGCAGGAGCGCCTTCTCTGATTATGCAAAGTTCTTGGCACCTCAAGGGTGCTCATGCTTTCAGAGGTGTTACAAGTTAATTAGTGTTTATTTAAATGTATTGGGTTGCTTTGCTTTAAAATCAGTCCACACTACCTGAAACCAGACTTAGTCCTCCTTTACACTTTGAAAACTGATTTTGAAAAAAAATGTCAAATTCTGCCAGCTCCCTCAGAAGCGGATCCTGCTGCGCTTAGACTAGTTTGGAATTATCAGGATTTACTCCCAGATAATGTAACTGCGACGTAGAATTTGAAGTGCATTTGAATGGTTCTCACACCAGTTTAGGGAAATCTAAGAGAAACAATTGTGCAGCTCTAAGAACTATTGTGAGCAGACCGAGGATGAATTAGGTAATGTTTGTGAAGTGCCGCTGAGGAACAGATCTGACGGGAAGAGAGCCGCAGCAGGATGATGTCGATGTGAGTACCAGAGGCAGCGGCCCCTGCTCCCAGGCGGACCCCCGCCAGGTACCTGGGGAGGGCCTCCTTCCCAGTCTCAGTGACCACATTGCTATCCCTGCCCTCTGCCTTCACCACTCTCTGGGCCAAGTGTGAGAGGCTCATCAGAGGTCCTGGTGGGGTGAGTCCCGTGGGGAGCTGGCTGTGGTCACCTCTCAAGTCCTCCAACTCCCTGACACATCTGCTTTCCCGAGTGACAAATTAAAACGTCTGCAGCGACTGGAGCCACTGCCGCCAGCACACATGGCCAACATGTGAAGCTGTGGTATTCCCGAGTTTTGACGCATTCCTTCTAGGACACAGGGACAGCAGTGTTTAGCAGTTGACACAAGGGGGGTTTCTACTGCCTGCCAGACAGCTAAAAAGCTGCAAGAAATCTTTTGTGGGTTCCCTGAACGCTTTGAATTCTCCCAGCCAGCCTGACAGCCCTCCGATCGCACTCTGGAAAAGACTGCAACGTTCTTGCAGCCCTGGGTGAGCCTTTCTGGTGGCGGGGGGAGTGCATGGGACCCCAGGAAGGCTTGAAGGGGACCATGACCGCCAGGAGAGCAAATACTCTCTCCTGCCTCGCTGCAAAGCAGCAGCAGAAATACCAGCAGGCGGGACCCACCTCCGCCTTCACCAATTCAAGGGCAGAAAGGAGCCACAGCACCTCAAGTGGATCTTAACTTTCTCTGCCCCCCACTCCTAGCCCACCTCTCCCCTCCCCAGCCCCCTCTGCCCCTGCAGGGTTTGTGTTCAACATCAAATTAAGTGTTCATGACAGCTAACCACAAGTTATTAAATGTGATTCACTGCCACACTGCCGGGCCTCCACTGGTGGTACAGAGTAACCACTTAGACAAACCGTTTGATTCATGGCACCGATACAAAGGGTCTTTCAGAAAGAGAGAGGCCTGCTTGGGCCTTTAGCTGAAAATTGTTTTATTTCCGTTATTCTCTTAAACAGGTCAGTGCGCTGAATTAAACCCCAAATCCTTTCTAACTGCTTAGCTGTGAAGTCTTTAAGATATTACAGAGCTTGTGAGAAGTGGCTGCGGATTGCCAAGTCAGCGGAAATTTAAGAAATCAGTGTCCAAAATGAACTTATGTTTGACAAGTGAGACAAACGATCTGCAGTCAGTGCGAAGGGTGACAATCTTTCACTGTTTAATGCTCTTAATAATTGGGTTTCCTATCGTAGGAAGGCGTTGTTATTTTTGAATAAGTCCTGTGTTGAGGGGACAGTTGTGGAAATAGCAGCTGTTGGTTTTTTTAGCTTGAAATTTCTCCTGGTGCATGTTGCATGTTGGAGACGGTGGATAATGAAGGACCAAAGGTCCTTTCAGCACCAGACACCTTGTGTCATTGTTTTCCTGTTCCATCACTACAGCCGTGGGGTGGCGTGTTCACTTGCCATGAGTGTCGCCGCCCTCTCAGAGTGTTCAGTTTAGTGGGGTGTTAGGTCCCGCCTGTGCTAAGCCAACAGGATTGATACATTTAGAAGGTTCTAAAATGGGAAGCTGATTGGTCTTTGTTCATAATTCAGGGGACTCTGTGTTCTTCCTGAGGCCGCCCATGGACAGTTCCCACGAAAGTACAGCGCGGCCTGTGGGTGATGCAGGGCAGAGGCTTGGAGGCTCACTGGGCCCAGCTGTTCACGACTGGGCCCTCGATCTGGTATATTACCGAGGTATCTCAAGCTTATCAAATTTAAAAGGGTGAACCAAATTTCTGTGGGATAAGTTCAGATCTAACTTGTCATCTCCCCGCCAAGAGCCCGTATTTCATTTTCTTATTACCAACACAGTGTATTAGAAAGTAAGTTAGCAATGTAACAAATTGAAGTCTAAGAAAATATCCATATTAGGAAACCTAGTTCGGTGATTAAATTAAGTAAGGATTACTTTGGCGTGAATAATTCCACAATCTGCTTTCCTGTCCTGAAATTGAGTTGAGCAAGGTATGGCTCTACTTGTAATATTTAACAGCTTTATTTTCAGAGTTTTGAGTCTTTTCCCTTCCAAACATCTTGATTTAAGGCCACCTATTTTGTGACCATTAATGACATTTACAGAATTGGATTGAGTCAAACACATGTCTCACTAAAAAGGCCAGATCCAACTTAATATATATTATTTGTTCATCCACCTATTTATTCAGTGTGCAATGAGTGATTCTTAAGTTAGAGGTATCTTAGAACAAATCAAAGCCTTTGTTCATTAAAATGTCATCCAAAGTAAGGAAAAATATAAGAGTTCAATTCTCCAAGATACATGAAGTCAAAGTAAAAGCAAGTTTTCTGTTTAAAGATCAAGCCAGTAACTCTTTTTTGTTCAGTTCTTTTTGCAAAATCTAAATAGATGATTCCATTCTTTTCCCTTTGAGATAGAATGAAAAAAGAATCAAATATTTGGTGACTTGGCATATGGCTAAATCATCATTCCAAAAAAAAAACTAGTGTTCATTTTGTTGCAAATGCTTTGTTGTTGTTTTAGCTAAAACAGACCTGTTTCTTTGTCTTTTGACCCTTTTCTTCAAATATACAACAAAAATTAGACACTAGCTAATGGAGACTGTGGATTATAGTTAATCAGGGTTTTAATATACCATTAATTGAATAAAAGATATGCTGTCTGTAATAGTGAGGATGGCCTTTACTTAAAAAGCAGATTCACTAATATTAATGAAAGAAAGTGAAGGAGAAAGAAATAACTGAGATATTTTTGCTAACTTAAAATCATATTTGAAAGAGGTTACACTGGTGACTTGCTTTTAGAATTTTCTGCATACTGTAGTCCCTCCCTAGCCAAGGGGAATAGCGTCCGCCGGTCTAGTACTGGTCTAAGACCTTCAATGGATGCCTGAAGCCACGGATAGTACCAAACCCTTTGTATACTCTGTCTCTTTCTCGTTCATATGTACCTATAGTAAAGACTAACTTACTAATTAGGCACAGGAAGATATTAACAAGCATACTAAATAGAATAGAGCAGTTATAATAGTATACGGTAATAAAAGTTACATAAATGTGCTCTCTCCCCGCCCCCTCTCTCTGATAACGGAGACAGCTCCTGAATGATTGACAGGCAGGTAGCATGTCAAGTGCGGAGATGCTGGACAAAGGGATGATTCACTTCCTGGGCAGGATGGAACAGAGCAGCACCACATTTCATCATGCTGCTCACGATGGTGAGCAATTTAAAACTGAAGAATTGATTGTTCCTGGAATTTTCTGTTTAACATTTCCAGACCACAGTGGATCGCAGGTAGCTGAAACCACAGGAAGCAAAACTTTGGATACGGGAGAACTGCTGTACCTACAAAAACCTGTTGTAGTCTACTCAATTGGCAGGATTAAAGAGAAGGTTTAAAGTTCACCAAAAACCATTTTGCCACATGATGTAAAGTAAATAAATTCCTAGAGTTCAAAGTTATCCAACACATATGATAATTAAATGATGAGCGTTGGAAGAGTAACTTGGAGAAAATATAAAATTTAAAAAGAGAGAACTCTAATGTAAGTTGGCATGATTTATGGAATTTTATGATTGATGATAGATCCATTTGAATATAAGCAGATTTTGAAGGTCCGTACTCATCTAGGATGGCAAATGTATTCATTCCTTTAGTACATATTTACTTAACCACTACTGTTGCCATTTTCTCTACTAAATACAAGGATTCTGCAGTGAACAAGGTAACTTTCGTATACATTGTGTCCTACAGTGAGGGAATGTATGAAAAAAGCAATTTCCACTATGCATTCATTCTACCATTAGTTATTTAATAAGGGCCTAGCATGTGCTAGGAGGGTAAAGGGGACCTCCTAGCAGAGCGTTTAGCCTTGGAGGGGAAAGGAAAGCCACACAAGCTCTTAACAAAGAGTCAAGAAAGCAGTGGGTGTGTAGGTATTTATAAGGGGCCAACTGAGAAAACAGAGTTTAGTGTGACATACAGAAGAAAGAAAGATAGGGAGAAATTAAGCCACAGTAACAACTAACAGTGACAGTATGATTTGGGCCAAGCATTTCACAACAGCCCTGAGAAGTCCCTACTCTGATTATCCCCATTTTAGAGATGAGGAATCAAGGCCAAAGGTCACACAGGTAGGAAGTACAGAGTCAGGGTCTGAACCCAGTAGTCTGGCAGTAGAGCCTTCACCCTTAGTTAATTGTTTCATGAAGCTAGAGAAGAACAATTGTTGGCATTAAGGAAGAAGTTTGGGCGTTAGGCTAGGGCAAAGGGAAGCCATCAGAGCATTTGATTAGGAAATGAATACTCCTGTTTTCCATGTAGATGGATCATTCTGCCAGCAATGTGAAGAATGGACTCCAAAGGAACAAAGTAAAGAAAATGGTTACGAGCTCTTGCAATGATCCAGCAGAGAGATTCTAAAGGCCAAACAAGGAGATGCAAAGAGGGATGGAAAGAAGTGAGAGCTTTAAAAGACACTTAGAAGATAGAGCCAAGTAGCCTTTGTAATTAACTAGGTGGGACAAGGTGGGCGCGGTGTCAAAAAGAGTTCCTCTCTTTCTGGCCTGGACAACTGGATGGATTTTGGTGCTATCAACCAAGCAACACAGAGGGTAGACCAGGTGTGGGAGGCATGTGATGAGCTCAGGGTGGAACATTTGGAGTTTGACTTTCCTTTGAGACTTCTAGAGGAAGTGTTTAGTATGTAGCTGATTCTCAGGAGAGAAGGCTGGGTGGCTGTGTAGGGTAATCATCTTTAGCACACAGAAACAGGAGGAGACATGTGCACGCAGTGCCGGCAGGGTACACCCCTCGTCCTCTCCCTGCGCTCCCTCATTGCAGTTCTTTGAGTTTGCTGTTGTCCACTTGTTTTTATCTCACAGGCCCACCCCCCCCATTTGCCTTTTCTCACAAAGTAATAGAAGCTGAGAGAAAGGAAGCCAGACCTTATCTGCTCCTTCAGATGTCCCGATTCTACATGCATTTCTTCCTTCCTCCTCCTCTTCCTCTAAGAGTGACATTATCTACCATTCTTTCAAGCCACAGAACCAGAAGACACCCCTGACTTCTCCCCACCTTGCCAATCACCCGTCGTGTCCTAGGAGTCTCCCCCAGGAAGGTCTTCAGGTCAGGGCCTGGTGGTTAAGTCACTCTTCCTTTTCCTTCTCCCAACTGAAAGTCCTTTTTATTTGCCTTCCTTAAATAATTCTCAGATTCAAAGACTTAAAATAAAGTCCACTGACTTTTCCCTCTTTCCAGGCACATTTCTAAGTCCTTTATGCATCTACTTCTAGACCATCTTGGATAATCATCTGTATTAGTATCCTGTTGCTGCTATAACAAACTACCACATACTTAGCAGCTTAAAACAAACACAAATTTATTTTCCTGTAGTCTGGAGATGAGTCTAAAATCAAGGTGTCAGCAGGGCTCTGTTCCTCCTGGAGACTTAGGGGGAGAATTAATTTTCTGGACTTTTTCAGCTTCTAGAAACTGCCTACATTCCTTGGCCTGTGGCCACTTCTTTGCATCACTCCATCCTCTTGCTTCCGTTATTACATCTGCTGCTACTACCTCTGATCCTTCTGTCTCCCTCTTATAAGGACCCTTGCGATTACATTGGGACTATATGGATAATGCAGGATAACCTCCCCACCTCAAGAACCTTAACTTAATCACAACTCAAAATTCCTTGTAAGGCAACATATTCACAAATTCTGGAGATTAGGACAGGGACATGTTCAGGGGCCATCATTCAACCTACAACATAACCTTAATAGCTGGTACTAATCGAGTGATTGCTGTGTGTCAGTCAGGTACTGTGCTAAGCACGTTACATACACACTTCACTTAACTTCCCTCCAACCCCAAAAGGTTGTTTTATGATCCCTATCTTACAGATGAAGTACAGAGATGTTCAACACATTTGCTTATCACATAAGTACGTCAGAACCCAGACTGATGCCCAGCTTGGTTTTAATCATAACTAATATCCCATTTGCTCTCAACATTTTCCCGTATCATCATTGATTATTAGTACTTGATAATTTGCATGTTTTTACACAATGACTTCAACAGAAAGTCACCCTCTTCTGCCTTTCTGGACAGCCCACTCCCTCAAGCTTTCCAGACTTAGAAAAATATTTAACAGTTCATGCACATTAAAGCCCTAGGGGTTTCATTTGCCACCCCTGACAGGAATTTTTGCATTTTAAAGGAGATTGGGAAGAAGGAAGGGAGAGAGAAAGCTGAGAAAAAGAACCACTGAATGAGACATAAGTTTAAACCTAGATTCAAATAATAGATTTATAACTTAGCATATAAGTGACCTACAGTTTTGGCCTGGGAGGCTCAGAGTCTTTTAGCTCACACTGGGAGGGTGTCCCAGCCCCAAGCCTGCTTGCTGCCAGTTCCTTTTCTCACCCTCTGCCCTTGATTGGAGGGAGCATGTATCACCAGGGTCAGCAGTGAAAGACACGGGAGGGAGACCGCAAGGTGAGAGAAAAGAAGCCAGAGGTATTTCTTCTCTCTCTAGGTCTAACCCTAACATTTATAGAGCCCAAGGTAAAAGGCCAAGTGGAGGCCCCTATGTCTTCATATAAAGAGTTATAGAGCAAGTCAACAATTTGTTAAACAAAACACATTCTCTCCTCGTATCCATCAGCTATACCTGCACATTGACTTTGAAGGCTAGTTGGAGTTAGAGTTCTTGGACTCCAGGTGCTCCATGCCTGGGCACAATGGCACAGGAAGGGCTGCCTTCGTCCCCACCCCAGCTTTTGCCCTGGCTTTGCCTGGCCTCTTATGACCTTTTATGCATACAGGTAGACATCCTTGTCCATGCATTCAAGCTTCATCTCCATTATCCTCAATAGTTGCCCTTGGCCACCCCTGGGCCCTTGGCCTCCTAGAATGCACACTGGAGGCATGGCCACTGCAGATGGGGGCCAGAGGCCTGCACAGTCCCTAGGAGTGGGCTCAGGCCTTGGGGAACAGGCACACAGACCTTGAGGCCATAGGTGCCTCCCTGTAACCGTAGGTATTCCTCACTCCATGGCAAGGGGAAGGTGCTTACAACTGGAAGAGGGCACAGGGGGCTGTAATGTGCTCAAGTGCAGACCCGGGTGAGGGCCCTTCTAGCTCTGGTCTGGGGCCATGCTGTCTGCTCCCTTTCTGCCTCAGGTGACGTGTTAGCCAGTGACTGTCCCCTGCCTGGCTGGCTCTAGCTTCACCTCCTCCTCTGTCCCTTCAACCTTGGAGAGGCCACAGCTTCCTGCTGTTAGTCTCTGGGTTTCCTACCCATCCCTCAATGGCTTGATGCCCTCTTGTGTCACCGGTGTAACCACCGCCCTGTATGAAATTCCTTACTTTAAATACTCAGACAGGTTTCAGTTTTACTGATCGAACCCTAATTGTTACAGCAGCAAGTAACCACAGATTTAGCCTAGTGCCTTTTGGGAAGGAGGTCAAATTTTAGTGCACACTTCCCCCATCCCATGAACAAGCTTGAAAAGTTCCTTGGCATGGAGGAGGGGACGTGTCTCCACTGAGGGAAGCCAGTTTTATGCCAGCAGTGCTGACTTCCAAAGATATTTCTCAGAAAAAGGGAACACGCTTCCCTGCTGAAGTGGCCCCATCTGAGATCTCAGAGAACGAACCCTTCCCTCGCTTTTGAGTTTTTCCAAACGCAAGCCAACGCGTTTCTCCAGGAGTTGGCCTTCACATTTATTTACAATAGGATAGAGTCGCTCCATTCGTGCACTACCCTTTTGCAAAACTTTATAAAAACCAGACTTCGTACAGTGTTCTAAGTTTTGCTGCTTCAAAAAGAGGTTTAAATGTTTTCATTTAATGTGGAAATATTTTTAGATGATGAAGATGATTAAGTGTTGAAAATGTAGCGATCTGTTTGGCACCAAGAGAAAAGAAATATGAAGAATTTTTAATAAAAACCTGACCACAATGGTGTTGGAACACAATCTGTCTGAAATACAAGACAGATACTTTATCCCACAGGCTAAGCTGACTTTACTAATAGTTTTGGACAGTTACAGGTGTAATTTTAGCTACCAAAGGGAACACAAATTGTGTTATAAGAATGCAATAGAAACAATGGGAAATGCAATTAAATTTTTAAGAGAAAAACTGAATATAAAGTTAGCAGGGCTAATACAAAGCATATTTTCATGGACATTCACCAGCAATATGTGTGAATCTACGTTATGATGGAAATCAGACTACTTGCTGGCTTTCTTACACAGCGTGTGAAGGTTGTTTTTGCTGTGAGCTCCAGCTATAAACACTGCATGACCTTGCACCTAATACAATTATTTTTCAATGTGTTTGGTTTACAAAATTAAATCTTTAAAGAAATACCAAAAAAAAAGATAAGTGATACTTATCTGAAAAGAGGCTGGTGCCTATCACCCTTACTTCTCCATAGTAAGTAAGGATCTCTCTCTCACTCACTCTTTCTTTTTTTTTGTCTACGTGGCTTTAATTTACCATTGTGAGACTCAGCGTGTGTGGGGAAAATATGTGAAGAGAAAGCTTTTATGTGTTTTTTCGATTAAAAAAAAAATCAGTGCCACCAGCCCATGAGTGATCCTAAAATAACAAAGCAGTTGTGTGTGTGTGCGTCTGTGTGCGCGCATGCTGAAAGAAAAACTTTTGGTAAGGAAACAGATTTTAGTTTCAAGTTTCCAAGGATCTATTTTAAATGACAGCGAGGAAAAAAATTTTGTAAAAGTGATGAAAAATATCCCAGCAGTATCCTTTCAGAAAGCCATTTAACTTCTGGTGGTTTAAGTTGTGCAATATAATTTCTACAGCCTTTGAAATATGTGGGCGCCCTCACTGCTATTTATGTTCCCAATACGCGGAATCAAATGCTCCATTAGGGCTCTGAGAAGACAGGAGTTTCCAGAAGAGTTTGGTAATGGCCCATTCATTACTCAAAAACAATGACAGGGGATCATCATGTCTTTCCTTAAGTAATGCTGGCATGTGGTCTAAGCCAGGCACAGGAAGAGGCAGGGAGGTGTCAACTCAGAAGTGGTCTCTGCCCCAGGTCTGCTGGGCCCGCTAGCGTGTGAAGAGAACACAGGAGTATGCCGCCGCAGCGCTCGCTCGCTCGTTTGCCTGCCCAGGGGGAGCCTGGAGCCAGGAGCCGGTGGGCTGTGAGAAAGGAGGCAGCAGCCCCTGGGCTTCTCTCTCCCATGGTTCCCCAGACTAAAGCAGCAGGGGTGGCAGCCCCCGACTGCTCAGCTCTGTGCTGTGTTTGTGGTTCTGTTCACTCCTCTTTTACCAGTTGCTATTTTTGTGTTATTTCCCCGAATCTCCGCATTTTGTAAAATAATTTCATCCCTCTCTCCCTCCCACTCCACTACCTTTGGAAAGAAGGTCCAGGTGACAGAATGTGGTGGCTAAAAAAAGCAGGGGAGGGGGCTTCTGTAGACCAAGCAGTGACATTGTACTTGGACTTAAATCTTCACCGAGGGCAGAGCCGTTTTCCATTATGCACAGAGGGAAAAGCTTCCCTCCGATGAGAATGCTCTTGCGCGTGCAGGCTCGGGCCTGGCCCTGCTGATAAGAAGGTTACCCCTGCACGTATCAAGGAAAGAGACAAGGACATACTTGTCCACCCTCCTCCCCTAAGTTTCCCATGGAGAGCATCCTCTGTCCTTTGTAACTTGGGCAATTTCATGGCCAGTCAGTGAGGAAGTGCCTTCCCCCATGTGATGTGGTTATCAGTCCTCCAGGGGTTGTTCCACTGCAGTCACCTGGCATCTTCTCCGCTTTGAAATCCCTGCTGCATGCGCTGGGCCCAGTGGTGTGCAATAGGTTTAAATACTATGTATTTTTAGACACTTTTAGAGGCACTTCTTAATTTTTGTATCTCTGTGAAGGAGAGTAGTATAAGTTCCATTCTTAGATCGTGTCATTGAGGCCTTTCCGGTAGCCGGTGCCAGCAGAGAACCTAAGTTTCTGAGCTCCCAGTTCAAAGCACCATTGTTTCTAAGGGTTTGGCCTCTTATCCCATTTTCCCACTTGACTTTACCTCTGCATTAGAGTAAAGCTGTATCACTGGCATAATATAGAATATTTTTATTGTGTCTACAGGAAATGTTTAGCTTATGATTTTTAAAAATGGAATTAAGGATTCACAATACAGAAACCAGTTCCTCTCCTATACTCCGGCCTTACTGCTTTTCTAGTGGCTTTGTGCCTTAACCCAGGTGGATGTACCAAGTGAGGGGGACCGGAGGTGTTTTGTGGGAGTTGACACCCTTCGCCAACTACTTCTAGGTTATAGAGTGTTCCTGTGAAATGCAATAAGGGAAATAGACCTTCAAATACTATAACTCATTTCAAAATATAAAGGGGACCAAATCCTTCATTCATAGAAAAGTCTGCTTTTGAACGAGCTGCCTCTCCCACCACAAGTTTCGGATCAGTGGGACGGATGGCGGTGTTCCTCCCACGGTAGCCCCTGGTGCGTGGGGGCCAACGGGACCTGGAGCCTTCCATCTGGGGCCCTCAGAATGCCAGTCAGGTGGTACTTTCTGATGTCACTGTGCCGGACAAGAAAGCTCTTATGAAGTCTTAACCAAAAGTTCTGGTTCAGCTAGACCTGAAGATCAGTGCAGACAGTTGGACAAGTGACCCAGGCATCAGACAGCTTTAGAGTTGACAGCATAAACAATCACATCTAAAAAACAAACCCAGTAGAATTTTGTGTGAATTCTAAAATCTTATACTCTCAAATGACATGTCACTTGCATAAACCTTGAAGACCAGATACAAGATAATGTCTAAAGATCATACCAATAAGGAGAATAATACGATAACTTCACTTTACGAGAACTCATTGTTACGCAGATTCGCATTTATGGCGGGTCAGTTAAGGCCTACCATCATAAAACCTCCAGCCTGCGGACACAGGATTACCCTCTATGAAGAGTGAGTTGGGCTGAAGGAGGTCCCTCTGTTTAAAAATTTTCTCTTCTGCTTCCACATCCTTAATCTTGTGCTTATATGCAGCTTTGAATTTTTCTGAGTGTTAAATAAGGAAGGAAAAATGCCTGTGATTGGTTTTGTCGCCTAACGAGTCTGAAGAAAATTAAGTGTCAGTGTTGAATCGTGATTGCTTCTTCACAGACCTTTGGTGGATGTCCCCTCACGTTAACCTCTGCGCTCTGTGGGTCCCTGGGGACTCTGCTGGCTTCCAACATCCTCTGCGTTCATGTGGCTCATTGGGAAATCCCACTGTTTTCCTGCCAAAGGGTTTGTTACCTAGGTTTAATTTCTGTTTGGAATGAAAAGTATAGTTAACTTGTTTCTGTGGGCTCTTTTAGAGTGATATGCAAAACCAAAGTTAGAGCAACGGAAAACAAACATTTAAGAAAGCACATAATTAGGGGGATGCAAACTCAAACTGGGGAGGCTGATTTCATAAAGGGGAGAGGACTGTGTGTGGTCAAAGCAGAGGAAAAGAGTGTGTGCTTGATTCGCCTGCTTTTGGAGAGCCGCCTCCCTTAGAAGTGGAGTCCAGGGAGCTGGAAAATTAAACAAAAACCTACAGATTGATAAAAGTCACCAACCTAAACGGATCTGATTAATAATCAAAAGTGTAATTATTTCACAGTCGCAAAATCTCTAGTTTTCCACAGGCCTCATAAAAGTGACCAAATATCGAGATGCTAAGTCCTTCCTCCAGAACTTTTCGCTGTAGGGTTTACAAAGGACATGTTTTCTTCACAGTCAGAAGACTGTTGCTACGGAACCACAGGAGCGAGGAAGGGAAATCAACATCCAGCAAGGTTCCTCTCCAAGAGGAAGAGACAAGAAAATTTAATAAAATAAAATACAGCCACTCCCCAACACAGCAAACCATACTGTTTTTTGGAGGAAGGATAAAAGAACAAGGATGCTCATAAAAGCAAATATGGTGCTGAATTTGAGGGGTACCATGGGGAAAGTTACTGCGGTGATATGGGTGGGTGCCTTTTCTCTCCTTCTAGGTGGCAAAGGCAGCAGTCATTTGAATGCCGTCGAGCAGCTTTCCAGCTAACACAAAGGAGCAGACGGTTCCACTTATTTCTGAAATTAGATGCAATCATATCTGTGAATCACGCAGCAGCAAACCACCGTAATCTGCATTACAATACATTATCCTGCCACGCTCCCTAACTGCAGTCTACCGCGGCAACAGAGACACTTTGCGGTGACCTGCACTGTGTCTGCCAAAAGCGCCAAGCCACGCTAAGGCAGCGCAGTAACAAAAAAGAACTGCTTTCTGCTGCGAGAAAAGAGCAAATTATAACAAGAGTCAAGTCTCAGCTAATGCAAGACTAGCATCTTCTTGTTCACAGTTTGCATAATTAGATATCATGAATAGGTTTTTTTATTGTTCTAAAAATACTCCTGCTTTGTTTAAATCAGCTATTTCGTTAACAGCACGACTTTGCTACCAAAATTAGCGAGGTAGTTAGGGCAGCGGCAGAGATAAGGTACTTTTATTTAACATTTAGCAGGGGAAAAATCTCTTTATGGACTACTTCTTTCCCCCCTCCCCCCAGCAATTGTCAGAAGAGCCTAGGTTTTCAGCGCCATGTAACTGAAAGGCAGCCCACCGGAGTGGCAGGGTGGACCGAGTCAGGACTTGGAGGGTCGGAGGGAACCCAGTGTCCTCGTACTGGTGAAACTGAGTTTTATAACTTCTCTAAATTAAGACATTTAGGGCCTCTACCAGCATCTTCACAAATTAAAATCCTTAATACAGCAGGGCCCAGGGTAGCAGTACTTGCCATCCAAATGATAACATCACGAAGTTCAAAGCCAAAGCAAAAAGTAAATCCTTTCTTGGTTTCGCTGGTTTAAATGACACCTCCATTCCCCCATACAATGGTGGGGGGAAGGAAGGCACATTGCTTGACTTCCTAGTCTCCCGCCGCTTTTCCGTTTTCCTTCACATGTACTCACCCACCGTCTTCGTGTTATAAAGAGCATCTCTTTCGTGGGAGGAAGTGGGCAGTAGGCTCTCTCAGGATCTTCACGCGTCATTACAAAGTTTTGTTTTTCCCTTTTTGCCATCAGCCTGTGAGTGAGCCTGAATGGCTGCAGCTTGCGGAGCTAGGGTGACAGTGACCAATCCCGGGATCTATCTTGGTGTCATGCAACAATGGGATGTCAAGAAAGGGAGACCATGGTCAAACTATTTGCTCAATTTCCCACATCCCCAGAAACCCAGGAACTGTCTGGAAAACCCTGGGGGCGGCAGGTGAACCCCAGCAACACTGTCACTCCTCTCCCGCAGCGGTGGCAGCAGGTAGCCACAGCAGTCCCTAGGGAAACATTCGAAATCACTGCCTCTCAGTCCTCCCGGGGCAGGCCCAAATGCCTATTTGGACAAAATGCCCTAAATGGCATTCAAAGGGCAAGGCTTGCGTGATTCTTGAATATGCCTTACAATGCGCTTTAACCTTTGTTGTTTTTACTTCACATTAATGATCTATAGGCTTCCAGTGACCAAGGCAAGGAAAATGGGACCAAAGCTTTTATTTTACTATGGCTTTTATTTATGCGTTAGGAAAAATGCATTTTATTACAACTCTTGCACTTGGAGAGAATTTATTATTAGTGAGATTTTGCAGACTGGACATCGTTCCTTTTGGTAAGGAAAAGAGTAATAGCCATCATGACAAGACCTGTGATACGCTGTGTATTGTGACAGTTTCCATTGCTGCTAGAAAAAGTAAGCCCCTGGGCCTCCTGTCATGGTTCCTTACTACAGGAGCCCGAGAGCTTGATGAAGTTACACCACTCCTCCTTTTTCCTCAGAGTCGTAGGAGCAAGGGCACTGCTGCCCGGGTCTGACCTTCCAGCACCTCCGCTAGACAGAGGCGGCCCTAGGGACTGTTGTCATCCTCGTGAGGCCGCATAAAGAAATTCAAAAAGACATTCCCCAGGTAGCTGCATCTTCCCTTCGCAGCCTAGAAATTGACATCTGTGATCTCACCTGAACTCTGAGTAAATTGGTTTCTGAAGTATTTGAGGCAACACAGCTTTTCAGAATACCGTGAAACTTGAACTTCTTTTTACTCGATCCGTTCTTTCCATAGATCTGGTAATCCGAGCTTAGATAAATGGGTATTGACACTTTTCTGATTTAACTTTGATCAGCTTTCATCTTTCCGGAGAAAAATGTGCTACTTTCATAGTCTAATCTCAGCAGAGAAATGCTTAAGACCCTGGATCATTTTCCATATCCTTCTATGGATAAATTTACAGTCTGTTTTGTATTTCTTGAGATGTAGTGGCCAGGACTGCATGTGGCTCTCCAGGTGGGAGTAAACCCTGTTGTACAAGAGTAACCTAACACTTCCCGACAGCTCCCAGCTTCCTCCAGCACTTGGTCTCTCGTAATCTAAGTAAGGTTTTCCTTCATGTTTCTAATAAAAGACACTTAGAAAAAACCCAATAACCTATAGACCTCTGCAAATAGAAATCTGAGTGCTTATGTCTCATTTTAATATATATACTCCATTAAAATAAACAGTAATTAATCTGTAATATGATTGTGAATCAGTAATGCAAGATAAAGAATAAATCTAGCTATTGTGAGTTGTTGTAAGGGGCATTTTAAAATTTTAGTTGTAAAAATCAAGAGATGGAATTTGCCAATGTATTAGATTTTGTCGAAGCATGAATCCTGACATAGTTTCATTTAATTTGTAGGTAAGCTCTAGGATAAGTTTTGAACATATTATCAAGTACCTGATGATCTCTGTTTTCTTACTCAAGACCTGGCGCATATGTTACTGATTTCTTGTGCCAGGAAAGGTGACAGCCATCCAAGGTTGGGGGGGAGGATGGTGTCTAGATTGGGCTAATTCTATATTGATATGTTCAAGGGGGAAAAAAATAAAAGTTCTATCAGACAGGCACTGATGTGGCACAAACTCCCCCTCCCACCCACCCCTTTCTCCAAGGCCACTGCCAGCTCACCCTTCATTTCTCATGTTGATTATAAGTGAAGCTTTGACAAGGGGGCATTCTGGGTATCAGACAACCGCATTATAATTCTACTGAAAAGTGTTCTTATTGTTTCTAAATTACTGGTTATAGTGAGCAGCCCTGGTGACTTGGGGGGAGGAAGCATTTTGAACAAACACATTGAGGCTTAATGCTGGTCTTTGTAACAGGGGAAGAGTGACAGATGGAGATCACCTGTGTACCTCAATATGCAAAGTGGCTTTCGTTCTGGAAGATGTGGGCCTGGTGAAGTTACTTAATTGCAAATATTAAAGAACCCCTAGGGTGCACGTCAGGACTGAGTTTTCATCTCATAGAGATGCATAGCATAGTTTTACCACATCCCCACAAGCCAACAGAAGCCAGCCCTTATTTTTCTATTGCTTTTTCCCAACCTACAGGTCAGAGTATAAGCTATATGGTCCCAATTGCCAGGGGCTCCATTACGGTGAATTTCCTGGGAGTGATCTAGATTTTAAAATAAAGGCAAGAAAAGAACTCTGGCCTTTCTAATATCCACCCTCTTCGTACTGTTTTCTCAGAGAGAGTTTGGTAAATGCAGTGCAATTCAGGGACTCACAGATGTTAAAGTGGCATTGAGATTCCTCCGTCCAGTGGATATTTCGTATGTTTTATGCGTGCTGCCTAATAGCCCTGTATTTTGAATGAGTCTATGTAATCAACACTTCACTTATTTTCTTCAATTTCCTTGCCTGGTGCCAAGACCTTCTTTAATTCCTCAGAATCTTTGAATTCTGTTTATGAAAATGTAGACAAAATCACAAAGGCAAGTGATACCGCTCAGAAACAAGGGATGTTATCTGGATTACGGCAGGTTCTGAAGAATAATAATGGACTTCAGAAGGAAAACCAGAATGCTGTCCACTGTGGGTACCATTCCCAGCAGGTCTGGCCTTGCCCCCCGGAAAAGACCAAAATGGCAGGTTCACTGCTCTGCTGTGGTTGCTGTTGTAATAAGAGAGGATAATAGCTAGGTCTTTTTGGTTTCAAACAACTGATTTATGATGCAAAACTGCTGAATATTTTTGGTAAGGGAAAGCATTGTTATTTTTTTGTTTCTCTCTAAAGTCAAGAGCTGGAATATTTGATAAGAAATATTGAAGTCCATCTTACATTCTCAATAGTATTGTTGCTGCTTCAATCGTTCTGAAGTGATGGCTCTTCAACTGCCCTTCCCCTACTCTCTTCCCATCTTTGTCCCACTGTAATCTGAGCGAGTCATGTAACTCCCCTTTTTTGTCAGTTTGGGTATCATAGATGAAAACAAAGAGCTATTTTTGTTTGTTCTGAACACGAAGAACCCTTAATCAGCTGGTTTGAATTAAAGGTTGAATTTCCTTCATGTTTTAGAGATCAGAGAGCACTGAGAATTATATGGATATAAGCTTAAAGAACTAAGTGAGATTTGCAAGTGTTGGTGAGTGATCATTATGTCACATATGCAGATACGTTGGCAGTGGGGTGGAAGGAAACAGGGAAAAGTGTAGAACTTGGGGACGAAGGGGAATAATATTAAGGGAAATAGAGGGGTGCCTGTGAGGGATGAATGACTGTAGTGTGTGTAGAGACAGCTTCCTAAACCACGGCTGCACCTGCCCATCTTAGGTGCCCTAGCACAGCCTTAGATGAACAGTCTGATCCACTCATTTAAATAGGCCTCCATGGCTTCCTCTGCAAAGGTCCAATTGGACCACTCGGTGAAGGCGATGAGACTGCTGTGGAGTCACAGGAATGACACTGGGTCCCACAGGGAAGACGGGTTCTAGTCCCAGCTCTTTCCACCAGGCAGGTGAATTCTCAGGTCTTTGCAGCTTTTGTTTCTTCTTGTGGAAAAATGAGAGTCTGGGCCTAAATGATGTCAAAAAGCTCACTCATCCATAAGAATGTAAGAGTGTCCGTATTTCCAGGCTGCTTTGAAGAGGCCATACAAGCCTCCTGGCAGCTGGAATTAAACAGGCCCGTAGCTGAACATCAATTCAAACATCTCAAGATTGACTGGGGCTGCAGCGCAGACCTGGAGCACAAGAATACTTTTGCTTTCTCTTTTGAGAATATTGTAGCCAAAAGACAAAAGTACAAGCACCTGTTGACAGGTGCACATGTACACACATAGGGACATGTTCTTTTGTGCCTGTGGATCTGGTTGAACTTCTATCAACTTTTAAAAGAGCATTTCTCAGAGAAATTAAAGTTAGGGAGCAGCAATAGAAGTTGGTGAAAGGGGACCACATTCACTTTCAGAATGCCCAGCATTCACCACTTGGGCCAAATAATTGAATCTAGCTGATCTGTTTTCTTTTCTATACAGCGGAGACAATATCGATATTCTAGGCACTTTGTGAGAATTAAACAAGATTATATATTCAAAGATGCTTCATAAAATATACAATTTACCCAGACATTGTTATTTTCCAATCATCACAGCCATACATGTGGCTAAGAGTCAACGCATTCCCTGTAAAGTTTGGGAGCCTGTACGAGAATACCCCTCCGCAAACCATTTGGAAGTCACAGACTCTGTTGATTCAATGGGAGGCGTTGTGAAGTGTTATGCAGGAACTCTGAGCCTCCATCCCCTTTCCACCTAAAATGACAAAATCGTGCTGATAGGAACAAAGGACGAGCATGTCAGCACTCATGTTGTACAGCTGAGCAAACTGCAGTCTCCACGGAGATGAAATGACAGGACTAAGGGGACTCAACCAGTAGGCAGCAGGACCCTGGTTCAATTCCTGGGCCCCTGCTGCCCAATCATTTAAAAAAAATACAAAAAACAAAAAACTTTTCTATACTAACCAACATTTTAGCTAAATTTAGTAAACCTATGAGATTCACTCTTAGGCTGCATGACGAGATACCTAGATCCTTTGTATTAATTACTTAAAATGTTTGGGGAATATTGACAACAGAAAACAAAACAGGTTAGAGCAAGGGGAAAAATAAAGCCTTATCACCCTTTTCTCCACAGTTGATGTGTATTAATCTATAAATACATAGTCTGTATTTCTCTGTATCGCTAAATCCACCTCAGATACCCCTGAATGTTGGAAGCGTGAGGAGGGGAGTACTGGAGACATGTTTATTCAGTGGTTACCAGCGGATGAGTGAATTCCTTCTAAAATTTTACTCTGGGGCCAAGATTTATCTAAATATGTCACTGTTTAGACCACTAAAAAATGGTATAAAACTTCTGATTCTCATTTCATAATATGTTAATCTTTCTTTATTTATTCCTCCCAAATGTTTTAAAAACAGTCTCTCCCTGGGACAATTGGATCTTGTTTATCCTGTCAAATTTTAGTCGAAAGCAAATTTTTATAACCAAATTATAAAGCTTTCAACACTGAGGCTTATTTATGATGGAAACGTTGACAGAATGTTAACTGTAGTGGCTTCAGCGATTCATGCGCCAGTGAGGTAGAATTTCCAAATTGAGCAAAGGCTGAAATTACTTAGTATCTGTTTGAATGCCTTTCCCTGCACTGTCCCCCTCACCTCCCACATTTCGAGGGTGTCCCATCCATTTTGGGGAATGACTTTTTAAATTTGACCTCAACTTTACATACCCCTTGAAAGTGAGACCTTAATTTTGCAGGTTTTTTTTTTTTTTTTTTTACTGTAAAACTTGTTCTTGTTTCCTCAGTAAACTGATTTAAAAAGTTAGACATAGCAGAGCAGCATCCTACAGACATCCGAGGCTGGGTCTTAAATTTACTTTTCATTGACTAGAATGAAACCTTCCAGAAGAAAGTAACATTTTGCTCTTACTTCTGAACCACAACTGGGAGGGAGAAGGAAAACTCAAATCCAACCCTTCCTTTATAGTCACTATCTGAGTTCAAACATGGGTGGCTATGAATAATAGTTCTCCAAAAGGCCAGGCCAGTTTTCATTCATTTGAAGAAAAGTAGAAATTCCTAATATTTCTCTTTCCAAGTCTTAACAGGCTTCACAGACCTAAGCTAAGCTTTATAATGAAATTTTTTAAAAATTAAAAGGTGGCTGAGAAATTGAGGCTTTGATGAAAATAACAAACCTGTCTGGAAAGCTGTTTTGTAGTCCCAGGCCTGAGAGCAGCCACCCCTGCTCCCAGGTCACCTCCCCCGATCTAAGCAGTTAATCAGATGAGGATTCCCTTAGGGTCTGGAATTGTTCACGTGCTTTGTGGCAGCCACACACCCCCAACAACGTGTGGAATGAGAATGAATGTGACATGAAAGAAGGAACAACTCGAAAAAACAGAAAGCTCGTCCAACTGCAAACTCCCAAGTCTAAAGGACCAGGGGGAGACCCCAGATGAAGATCATTTCATGTGTATGCGAATGTTTTGGAGAGCTTTCTCTCCCTCTGGCTTTTGAAAGAGATGTTGGTTCCAAATATATAGGGAAGGGAAAGGAGAGAGAGACATTGAACATTCGCCTGTCAGGGGAAGGAGCAGAAACAGTAGCAGCCTGCGTTGCCTGAGAACAGAGAGGTGGAATTAGGGGAGAAAGTGAAACTCACCAGTTGAACACCCCTCTTCCAAGCTGGCAATCACCAAAACAGGGCAAAGGGGGAGAAAATGGATAGAATTCAAAGTGAACACATGAATTCTAGGGGATTTAGTGATCTAAGAGGTATATTCCACCTGGTAGAGTAATAATTTCTTTTTTGCAAATATAATCCTTTGGCTACTGTATGCTTTTTAGGACATTGATCTCCACTTCACGTCTGTTTTGTAAAGCTACCCAACCGTCTCGTTTATCAAATAATTTGCACTGAAACATATGAAAGAATAGGGGGAAAGGAAAACAAAACATCTTTGATGTGCTCCTTTATCAGAAATGCGTGTCAAAGGTCAAAAAAGCAGTGCTCCAGAGTCTCTTAAACATGCCATTGTCATAATATGAAAACTGGCTTGCTAACTTAGATTATTTGGAGAGTTAAGTGCTTGTGTTATTGCAAATTAAACTAATTAGTATCATTTCCTGACAGCTGCAGTGAGTGTTAGCAATTCCATGATTTTTCTTCAGCCGTTCGCGTGGGATGCACAGAGAAGAGACAGATTTGTGATTTAATGGAATGGAATCAGCTTATCATACTAAGGGCACATCATTCCTCTGTCAGCAGAGAACAGCTTCCACCCCCATCCCTTACCGGTTCCTCTGTTATGGTTCTACTATTAACTTATTAGATAGGAAGAAGCATACAGATGTGAGGTGTCAGTGGTTTCTCAGATAGTTATGAAATGGAAATGCATCAGAATTTGCCTGTAATATTTCCCTTTTGGAATTGCTGAGATTATGTGCTCCTCCTTTGAACCAAAATTGTAGCTGCCCATAAAACATGCTGGAACTAATTTCCTACCACAGCTAGCTTAATTGCTATAAAGCAGCCTTATAAAGATGCCCCGAAAAAAAAGACGCCCCGACTGGAGCTTCTAGCATCTGTAAATGAACAGCTAAAGCAAAGGGTTACATATTTCATGGGCTTTCCTCTGGAACTGATGAGCTTCTAACCATGAATCATTATCAAAGAATAGTGATAGGTGCTTTGCAACATTAAGCACAGGAAAACTTACACAACAGCTTTACCCTATTGCACACAAAAATTAAGGAATTATTCAGACTGAACACTCTCAGCCATAGTCTGATCCTCATAGCAATGAGTTTCTACATAGGTTAAAGGAATGGCAAACAGAAACATGAAAAAGAGAACGAAGAGCGAAGGAAGGCAAGAAAAAAATGAAAGAAAAAATATGTAAAGAGGAAAAAAACAAAGATCTCTGACAACTATGTACCAAGGAGTTCAGATCATAATGGACTCTTGTATCTAATTCCTGATTTTGCTCCTGATTTCTACTAATACTGATTTGTCAGCTCATATTTATTAAAGCAGCAAAGGACCCAGTAATGTTTCTGAGACTGTTAAAGGTAAACCAGTTAAAAAGTGAAAGAGGGTGCTAAGAACAAGGGGAAAAACAGAGGAACCTCAATTCTGCCCCTGAAGGCATATAGATAATATATAACCATTGACCCTCTTACAAATGATTCAACAGTTCTTCAATCAGATTTCAAGAGCTATTTATTACTGTGCTTTCTTCACTGTTTGGGTTACTTTCTGCCAAGGACAGACTGAAGGATGCCTGGAGAAGGCGTAGTGGGTCTGAGAAGTAGATTTTACCGGCTGCCCATTAGAATTACTGATTAAAATAGAATCTCTGAGTTTGGTATTGGTATTTTTAAAAAATACTTAGTGATTGTGATGGGCATCAGGGTTGAGAATCACTGAGATAAAAGAATTAGAATCAGCAAGTCTAGCGAAGAGCCAAAGGGCAAGATGATGAATCAAATGGAGCTTTAAAACCACGAAATTGCTATAGAAAGGCAGGGAGAGTAGGAGAAATGTACACGCCCTTGAGCTCAGCATTGGTGCTTCCAGGAAGACACCCTACAGGGGTACATATATACAGGTACCAGGATACTGGCTGCATTACTGCTTGCAATAGCAAAGGACTATAAAAACCTTAAAAAGCAGATGGATGAATAATGTATAATCACACAATGAAATAGTGCATACATGTTAAGAATGAGGCAAATCTGTAGGTGCTAATACAAATAATCCCTAAGATAAAATTATTAACTTAAAAGAGCAAAAGAGAAAACAGCATATATGGTGCGCTATTGTTTTTGTAAAAAGAAAAAAAATGAGGATAAATGTATTTGCATAATCACAGAGTATCTATAGAAAGACACACAAAAATCCAGTAACTGTAGTTGCCGTAGTTCTCCGTGGGGCGGGGATTTGAGGAAGTGGGGTTCAGAAGGAGAGAGGATTCTCACCACGTGCTCTTTTGTGCTGCTTGAAGTTTTCCAATGTGCAGAGTGCAGATATTGCCTTCAACATTGGTGGGTTTCAAAAATTAAATCTCTTTAGTAAGATATGTTCTATTGTTCTAATTCTCCTAGAATGCTACACTGCTATCACATGTGTACAGTTGCATTTCTATAACTTGTAATTTTCAAAAATCCTGCCATTTATTTTACATTAAACAAACCTGATGATGCTAAGGGTTTAATTTCCCCTTTATGAAATCTTTGTTAACATGATCAGCTTTTATTGCGATATCTGTCTGATTGATTTCCACACGATGGAACGATTGTTTATTGAGCTCCAATCTATTAGGAGCAGATTGCTTCAATAGAGCTGTGAAGACATACAAGATAAATGCTGTGAGCCCGGCACCTGGTGCACAGGAGGGGCTCCGCTGGCTTGGCTGGGGAGTGGAATGGCAGGCATGTAGGAAGGAAAAGGCTAAGACCCAGAAATGTCAAAGACTGAGCAGTGGACACTGAAAGTTCATGCCAAAATTTTCACTGCTCAACAGCAAAATGAGAATAGTAAGGACATGAAGTGAGTTTTTTGAGAGCTAAGCTTATTTAATTTAAATGTCTGTCTGTGGAGATTAAGACCTTCTATAATTTGAATGTTATAAAGCCCTTCCTTGTAAGAAATAATATGATAATAAATAAAATTGCTGTTTTTATTTTTAAAGCCCTTATTCGCTAAAAGTGGCAAAATGTGCACTGAGCTCCCAACTGTGACTTTGGGTGGTGACAACAAGAGCCAGAGGTTATGGGGTTGTTGGAATTGAATTAACAATGGCAAGAAAAGGCTTTCTGTCAATTGGCCATTTTTTATTATCTGTTTAATTTTCTAACAATTTTTTATGTAAGACTATTTCTAAAAGTATAAAAACAAGCATTAATATTAGTGTATTCTCAATACAACTTGTGTTTAAAATAATTATGTAAAACTTCCACCTTATTTAAAAATTTTTTTTTACTTGGAAATATTAACTCTTTTCTAAAACAATGATTTTAAGAAACTTGAAAATAAACCGAAAGGTCATAAACTAAATCATAGTGGGGAAAGTTTTTACATTTGATAAAAGATATAATTGGCAAATATCAGCTCCCTTAATCTTCAGTGACCATTTATACCCTCACTTCCATGAAAACCTGCTCGCTATTAACCAAAAAGAAAACGTTTGAGCTATGACATCAAATGCAATATGTTGACAAACTGTTGACTATAGTAATTTTGTTTGCTCTGAATAATTGATTATTTTTAGCTCCTAGGCTTATTGGGCCATTGTAAATTTGTATGGCTGCTTTGGAGGGAACATATAATGAAAGGGATGACCCAATACAGCAGCAGTTAAATGATTCATTGAAATTTATCTCAGTCTAGGAAGCATCTATTGAGTGTCTATGGCATGCCAGAATACAGAATAAATGGTAATGATACCTGGCCCCTGTCCGATCTCAGATGCTCACATGCTGCCCAGGATTCATGTATGTATGGAGTTATCTGTATCCACAGTGCTAGAAACAAGGTAAAGTACTGTGGAAAGACAGGGTGAGAGAGTGAGTGATCCCATCGGTGTCAGAGAAGCTTTCGAAGGGTTCCAAGAGATGGCTGCTTTTAAACTCGATCTTAATGAATGGTGAAAAGACATACTGTGCTCTGATGGCAGTGACTACGACGACTGGATTTACATATTTATGCATTAGTTTTTCCCATTAAGAAATGAGCACTTTGGGGCAAGGGCTCTGCCTGATTCTACTCTGTATCTCCCTAGCACTCAACACCAGGACTGTCGCATAGCAGAGGCTCAGCACATAAAAGAAGAGCAACAAAATACATTTTAAAAGGCATAATCAAAAATGTGAGATTACAATTCCTCAATCTCCAACACACAAGACCAAGAGGGACAACTCTGAAGACACTCTAGTGCGTAACACATAGTGCATGATTCCTCAGCTCAACCAGCTGTCCTGGGTAAACAGTTTGAAAGCATGCTTTCTACTCTGATTTTGTACAGAACTTTATTTATCACCTTGTCCTTGGTGATGAGGTGTCAGACTTTTGGACATCTGAATTCTAGACCTGACAGAGTATTTGGTTTTACCTGAGGCTAATGACTTTATAAAATGGTTCTTACCGAGCATCCGCTCAGGACATGTAGTTGGCTGGCAGCGGTGTCTCTGGCTTGGAGAAGTTAAAGCACATTTTATTTAAAAGAAAATTGTTGTTGTGCCTTCCACTGGGAAGGAGAAAAATACCTCCTTTTCTTCTTCCTCCCCTCCTCCTCTCCATTTTTCTCCTCCTTCCTTTTCCCCTCATTTCTTTTCCTCCTCCTCCATCGTCTTCATCATCATTTACTCAGTTTGGCAAAGATTATTCGTACGGCCTTCATTCATATATTTTTATTCTCCGTCTTTATGCACAGTTCTGGAATCTCCCCAGTATACATGTTCATTTGCCATTTCATTCTTCTCACATATCAACCTTCCATCCCTTACAGAACTGGAGAGTGGAGAGTGAGTCTGTTTCTGTCCCCACCCACAATCTTCTTTCTTGGTTAGCACCAATAAATCCCTCAGGGGTTCAGTGTTGCCGTCGCGTACCCTTAATTTAGTGACCAAAACAGAAAACATACTGTCTTCTCCATGCCTCCACTCCCAGACATTGTGAGGAAATAGTAACACGGGCAGACTGGCCTGAGCCCATGACAGCACTTTCCAACTCCAGAGTGGGTGACTCCTCAAAAAAGAATTCCTTATCCAAAAAGATATTTAATGTTTGGTGATGAAGGTGACTGTACTCCAACGTTGGACCAAAATAAATGTCATGGTTTCAAATGAGGTCAGATTCAGTTATTATTTCTGTGGCCATGGAGGGACATCACCTGGACTCATTTTCCATACTACAGGTTCTGGAATGCCTTCTACTGTGAGCTTTGGCTGCCCATTTGCAGTGCCAGAGGGATGCCAACATCTGTCTTTACACAACCCAATAGAAATACTGCTCTCCTTTAGCCAGATGTCCGTTTTTTAAATAGCCAAGGTAGAAATTTAAAGGACACTGTGTAACAATTTCAAACTCCCACTGTTCTATAAGGAAACAACACATAGTTGCGGTGCCCTCTTCTGCAGATTCAAAAGCAGCATTGGGGGCTCTGAAGGAGCCCTAATGGGCTATTGGGTAATGAGCATGTATGTTTTATTAACTGCTGAAATAGGCATTAGCATTGTAGATTTCACTGTAGGCTATATACAGCTCTTCTTTCAGGACTCCAGACATGGAGCCAATTATTAATTCTTTCACAAAGTAATTTACCCAGGAAGGAACATGTTAAAAAAATGATTCTTATGCCAACATTTCAGTCGTTTCTGAAGATGTTTCCCATTTAGACTAATGGAAATTTGGCCTGAGTTACAGGAAGGCCCTGGACAGCAGCAGTATATAATCAGAAGGTTTGTCATTTATTAATTTTACAATTGTTATTCATTTAAAAGGAAAACTAGGAAAAGCTTTGTGCTTATAGAAATTTATTTTCTCACTCTGTGCAGCAGCTCAATAGGTTACCAATAATACCTTACCCATTTCACACTTAGGAGGCAAACAGATAGAAGGGAAGACTGAGTTCTTCTGATGATTTAATGTTTGCTTTTAAGGGTCTCTCTTCTAGACAAACCAATAAAAACAGTAACTGAAGATCTACTATATGGCGAGGGTCTTGACAGATGCCTTCATTTTGTGTTGAAATATTCAATTTTTTAAATTTAAGATTTGTGTCAGTTTTTTATTATTACAAGAAAATACAGATTTCAAACTACTAAAAAAACAAACAAACAAACAAAGAAGCAAATAGAAAATGTCTACAATCTCCCAATCTCCTGAAGATAGCTATAGCAAACCCTTTGCTGTGTATCTCCTGGCCTCTTTTTTCCTCTCTCTCTCTCTCTCTTTCTCTCTCTCTTTCTCTTTCTCTTTCTGTCTCTTTGTAGTATGTTTTTCCATACTTCTACTTGAATGGGATCACAATACATACACTATTCTGTAAACTGCTTTTTTCTTTTTTCCCATAAACTGTAAACTGCTTTTTTCACTTAAAAAGTCATGAATATATTTTCATGAGTATCCATATAGATTTTATTTTGTTGTTAAATGATTCTTGTGCATTACTGTTTTAATTTATTAATTGAATTATGGCAAAAGAGAAAGTTTAAAAATTGTACCACATAGAAGTAACACGTTAATATTAAGCATAATTCTAAATATTCCATAGATATGGAATATATGCATATAGTTTCTATTATTCCTTTAAATGGTTGTGCTGTATAGTTTAGGTAACCAGCTATCTATCTATGGATAATTACTTTTGTTCCAGTTTTTGTTGTTATCATGACAAATACAGTTCCTTGTGCATCTGTCTAATAATTTCCCTAGATTAAATTTCCAGGAGTAAAATTTCTCAATTTCAATACATACTGTTTCTCTAATTATCAATGAATATAAGTATTTTTCATATATTTATAGATTATAGCTTTTCTTTTATAACTTGCTAGTTTATGTTTTGTCTATTTTTTATAGGGTTTGGTTTTAGTTGTTTTTTTTTTTAGTTGATCCATAAGACATCTTTATATATTCAAGTAAATATCTCTTTGTCAAATGTGTTGCAATTATTTTCTCATTTGTTATTGGTCCTTCAGGTTTGTTTATGGCACCTTCACCATAAAACAACTTTAGAAATTTTGTTATCAAATCTTTTTTGTCATCCCCTCTATGGCTTTTTGGCACTAATCACACCATTCAACTATTATCCTTAAATTGTCTCTTACAAACTCTCAATATTTTACACTTAAGATACTTACAATAAATATAATTATTTTTTCATAGTTTACTTTTACATATGGTTTGAGAAATACATGTACTTTTATATTTTTATGTATGCAAAACATTTTTCCTTACCATTTTCTACCACTGGTCTCCAAACAATTTGCTGATCTGCTGCACCACGCTTCCGTGGGGTGAACCCCTGCGTGTTCCGTGGGCGTTTCCAGACGGCCAGGTCGCAGGGGCTCTCTCCCTACTTCTGCACTGGGGCCTTGTCTCATGCATCCCTGCCACTTCAGAGTTTACCTCACTATGTGAAAGTAGAATTTTTAAATATTATTTTTCTTTTTCAGATGATTTCTTGTTTGCCATGTATTTGTTTTCTATATGAATTTTAGGATCAATTTATTAATGAAACAAAAAGTATTTTGGCATTGTTGACTAATCCGAAGAAGCTAAAGGATTTGTAAATTCAGGCATTATTCTTATGGGTCAAAATTCATGTGGGATCTGGATACTGTACTTCCATAAAAGCCCAAGAATTCTGTAAGATTCTTGAGGTAAAACTTATTCAACAAATATTTATATGTCTGGCATGGTATTTTCCTTAATTGTGAGATTTCTATTGGTTTAAATAAGATGCGTGACATCACAACAGGCAAGTTTGTGCTTTGGTTTATATGTTGCATCTGAAAGTAAAGTAAAATAATTCATAAAGTTTCTGCCATTCCCTTACTTATCATCTAACCATGTTGGTTTTCATGCTTTGGGGTATTGTCTGACTCAGAGAACACCCACTAAATGAATATAATGAATAGCTGCAAGAAGAACACAGATAGGGTACAACCAACAGGGGAGAAAATGGAAGCTCGAACTGTTTGGTCAACACAACAGCAGTGGTGGCGAGCTCCTCGCGCTCCTCAGCCTCCACGCAAGCTCCGGGATCCGGTTTGTCAACTGTCAATAGACAAATTCATGTTTTTCTTTTCCCATGAGCTGATTAAAGTTGTGGTCTCTTGTAATTCATGGCATTCCATTATATTTATTTCTGCTGGAATTTTCAGGCTGAATTACTGTAACTAATATACCACTAAGTCTGTGCTGCAGAATCCCTGACCTTTTGAATCTTCCTTTTTAGCAGAAAATTGGCATAAGAAATTTCAACACAATAAACGCTTTAATTTTTTTTTTCTTAATCTTGATCCAAAATCCATATGGTTCAATTTAATTATGTCAGGAGCTCTTTGCCACCAGTACCAGTTTGGATTAAGAAGTTTTGAAGATTGTGGTGATAGAAGAAAAAGAGAGATTTAATCATTCTATTTGCAGTGAATTATTGGGGGTGGGAGGCAAAAATATGAAACATGATATACTTTGGTCTTTTCTAAAGTAATTTATTCCCACAACTCAATTTGAGTGCATGGATTTGCTGGCCTCCCAAGCCATGTGATTTGAGAATTTTATTTTATTGTTTATGCTGTTACAGTTGTCCTAATTTTTGTCCCCTCCGTCCAGCCCATCTCCTACCTCCATAGTCAGTCCCCACACCATTGTCCATGTGCATGGGTCCTTCATATATGTTCTTTGACTAATCCCTCCACCTTCTTTCAAATAGTCCCCGCCTCCCTCCTCCCCTCTTACCGCTCTCAGTGTGTTCCAGGATTCTACCTCTGGTTCTATTTTGCTCATTAGTTTATTTTGTTCATTAGATTACTCTTATAAGTGAGATCATATGGTATTTGTCTTCCACTGACTGGCTTATTTCACTTAGCATAATAGTCTCCAGTTCCACCCATGCTGTCGCAAAAGGTAGGAATTCCTTCTTTTTTTCTGCTGCATGGTATAATTTGAGAACTTTTTAAAAAGTCTTTCATATGTAATTGAAGACCTTCATTCTCACCCATTAATAACAAAATAATGGACTGTTTGCCTCCATGGCCCTTCAGTGTGGAATCTGGAGAGATTTGGAAGTCAGGGATGAAATGAGGCAGCAGGAGAGGATGGTAAGCTCAGAATCTGGCAGAGACATTGAGGGTATAAACTGTCTTAGGGGTTGGCAAACTTTCTGTAAAGGGCCAGACAGTAAATTATTTTAGGTTTTGTAGGTGACATATGGTCTCTATCGCTGTTGCTGCTGCTGCTGCTACTCCTTCTTCTTCACATTACGTGTTTGTCTTGTTTTTACAACTCCTTAAAAATGTACAAACCATTCTCAGCTCACAGACTGTTCAAAAACAGGCCATGGGCTGAGTTTGGCACACTGGGTTTACTTTGCCAACCCCTTGATGGAATCGCAGGCAGATAAAGTTTCACATAAATCATTAGACTGTGAGGTGCTGCTGCTGGCAATTACAGTAATACCCTACATTCTTGCTCTGCTTTATAGTTTATCCAGTATATCCTTGAACATTGTCCCATTTGATCCTCAAAATAACACTTATGGCAGATATCATTCTTTCTATATTAGAGGAGAGAAAACAAGCTCAGAGAAGTAGTGACTTGCCCCAAATTACACAGATGACAAGGGGGGAAGCCAGGAATGAATGCATCTTGTGATTCAAGTTCGTTGCTCTTTCTGTTAAACTCAAACTGAGTCAGAGAAAGTATTGGTAGAGAGAAAATCAGATTAAGGAAGCTGCTGGCTCTTGCTTAACATGTCTGTCCTCTGGGACGCCCAGCTTTAACGCAAATAAAAACCCAAGAACAAATATTTCCCACTTCTTCTGCAGTGCAGTGGCCCTAAGGGTTTAGATAAATTGCCACATCAACTGGCAGCCCAATCAGGATTTAGGGAAATCTCAAGTTAACTCATAATTCCCACCTACACTGAGAAAATGATGTGATTTGTGCTTTATTAATGCTTTAAAAGGCTGAGCAAGGAAATGATAGTTTAGTTCTCAGGAACATACTCCCAGATAGTGTAGTGGGTTCCTTGGATTGAGGAAGTAAGGAGAACAACAACTGTTCATTTCATAGGCCTGCCAACAGAAGCCTGAGCAATGAAATATAACAGAATTGTTTGGAAAGACACGTTAACTCAACTTGTGTGGCCCGGAGGCTAATCAGAGTCTACATCATAAAGACCAGGCAAAGGTACATATGGGACTCATTCCTGAGTTTTTATGGGTTAGAGACATGAACTGCGTGTCCCGTTACACAGCAGAATAACACTAGTGTGGGAGAGATAAGGTCCAAGAAACACAGCGACTTTATGGATGGTATTGTGATATCTTTTTCACCAAACATCACAGGCTAAAATTGTCTAGTGTTATTTATTTCCTGATTTGGATTTCTGCTCACTGTTTCCTGTGTTTTAAAAGGGCATCCCTGTAAGAAGCCTGTCACTCTGCTGCACTTACCAAATGGGAGCTACCAGAGTGCTGTGCCCATTTGTGGGTTCTGCAGCTTGAAAATGTGGAAACATTGGAGATGTTTCAGAAAACACTATGAAAAATAAAAGTGCTGGAAAAATAAAGCCTAAGAGGCAAGATTAAAGGGATTTATTTTTGCTAAGGTTTAAAAATCCTGAAGAGTGACTGATGCTGTGATTAGCAATCACATTAAAGATTTAACTATAGAGGAGACAGAGCAACCGTTTTCTCTTTCTGTTCAGAACAAGGGTACAAGGACAGAATCTAGGACTCCGAGTTCCCGTTTGTGGATTCCAGACCTGGTGGGAAGGATAGGTAGGGATGTTGCCGCTGAATTGTTTAAAAGGGCCCTCAAATTCAGTTTATTTTATCAAACACTAAATACAAAAACTATATATTTTTTTTCTGGTGTGAAATGTTTGCCATTAAAAGCAGGTCTTTATCTTTGAGAAGGTTAAGAACCACTGATTTGGAATACAGCACTGGGATGTGAGTGTGATATAAAAATGAATTTCCTAGCAACAAGAATTATTAACTGATAAGCATTGAAATGTATTTTGCCAGACCAATTAAATCATTGAAACCACTGCTGTTTCAAGGTGACACAGAATTTGTTTGTTTGTTCGTTCCACTGTTACTCACTGAGCATCATCCAGGTATCAATGCATTACGCACTCTTCTGCGTCTGCAGCTACAATAGGGCGGATCTCTGGAATCACGTCACTCTCCGCCTCTCAGTAGCAAGTACCTTATACTCGCCCAGCATGTGAGACTGCTTCCATTCCTATAATTCCGTTATCTTCAACTTAATGGCAGAGATAACAGATTTTGAAAAGGAAAGGTGAGTATTTACTTGTGAGGCTTATTTCTACATTTAATATGAAATGGTAACCAATAATAAATAAAGGAGCCTCCTTTAAAAATCTTTTTATTTCCCATCTGTGGAACAGTAAGGAGTATCCTTTTCCCTGCACAAATGTCACTTGAATGTTTCCTGTTGTCAAAAGTTACCTTCCCTCTGTTTCTTCTCCAAGGTAAGGATAGAGACAGTGGTAGATTTTTGGCCTCATTCCATTAGATGATGATTTAATCTCCAATTCCTCACTGAGCTGTCAATTCACTTAGAGGTTTTCATGATGATAAATTCTTTTAAAGAACATCATAAATTTATGTCCTAATGGGCTAGCCACATAAAGCCTGTGCTTACGATATAGATAAAAGATATTCATCTCCACCATTGAAGGGCTGGACCCCAGTAATATAATCTGTTTTAAAGCTTACCCTTTTTCCTTTTTGGTCCATTTAGCATTATCTTTAATGTCTCTGACAGTACAAGGAAGAGGCAAGACCTGCCATCTCTTCTCCAGAAGTATTAGGAACAATGCTTTTCTCATTAGCTCATCAATTGAAAATTCTTTAAATACCCTTAAATCTGCAGAAATACCTAGACTTCATTCCACATTTCTGTCTCCTGTAGTAGATAATGTTTACTAAGCACTTGAATAAGAGCCAGGCACTATTTCAAACACTTTATATGTATTAGCTTATTTAATCATTTTAGCAACTGTATGAATAGGTACTATTGTTAGCCCCATGGTATGAATGAAGAAACTGAGGCACCGAGAAGTTAAGTAACCAGTCCAAAGTCACACTGGTAAATAAAGCCAAGGATGAAGCCACATACCCTTCACTATTTCTCAAGAAGGAAATGATTAGGGATATTTGTAAGCTTTCTAACTTGGACATGGTATAAAAATGAGTCAATTTTAAAAAGTTTTATTTCTAGATTACTTGGTGTGGTATGGTCAATAATGAAATACTCTGCAGCAGTGAAAAATGAATGAGCTACAGCTAACTGTATCAGCACAGGCAAGTGTCACAAACTTACTGTGCAGTTAAAAAGCAAGTGATAATGATCCCATTTATATAAAGTTTAAAAACATGCAAATTAAACAATATAATGTCCAGGGACATACCTACACAATAAAACCTGAGGGACTCCTGTACACGAAATTCAGGATATCATGGGGAGAGAGAAAGGGGAATGTAATTTGGGAAAGCTATACAGGGGACTCAAATACTGGTACTGGGTACACAGTGGGTTTTGTTTATCATTCATTATCTTAGCCATTCATATATGTTATATATTTTATATGTATTGTGTTTCATAATTATATATTTTAAGTAAATTATACAAATGCAAGGAAGTATTTTAATACCAAGTAGGTTGCAGCAAGCTTTCAATTTTGTGCCCTATAACTAACACTTTCTTAGAACTTCTACACACTGTAATGACTTTTAGCCATTGTTAGTTCTTGAAAAATCTTTTGAATTATAAATGAATAAATAATGCCTAGTGTATCATAATTAGAGGTATACTTCCTGATATTCACATTCTTTGAAAATTGTTTGTAAGTATAGGAAAAATATGGTGACCACTCACAGACCTACATGAATCATCAGCACTCGTCATTCTGCTGGGTCGCTGGGCACCAGCATGACGGGTAACATTAGAATTTCTGCCATCCTCCACAGGGATGAGCAACGTTGTGTTATTTTTTGTGGCACGTTCTAAACCAGGGCAGAGCTAATTATTTTTAACTGATGGTTAGGACTCGTAGCAACTGGTCTGTGATATGAGCCGGAGTCCCTCATGCCCTCCCTCTGGGTTTGGCCGAGGTACTTCGGAACAGAGCCAGCGCATCTGCCCCAGCGCTTTGCCAGTTATTCCCTGGTCTTGGCTAATTATTTTCCCTTTTTGCTTTTGAGTTTTTATATTCTAGGCAATGAACTCAAGGTTTCCTTTTTTTTCATGGACCCTTACTTTGCTCTTTCAAGGGAATTTGGAAAATCCTAATACCGTATTCCAGACTACCATTTTGCTTCATACACAGATGTGACAAATTTTATGATTCACTAGGGACTTAAGAAAGCACATTCAATAACAAAAAATGGGAATCGATTGACTCTAGCAGGTAGGCTAGCCAAGGACTTAGCTACAACATGGCTAGCACCGGGACCACTAATAGCATTTAACTGGATTATGAAAGCCATAGATGTTTATAATTAAGATCACAGTCAAAAGTTAAATTACTCATAATTAATTCTATCAGTTATGTTAATATTTTGTATTATATACTTCCTGTCTTTTTCTTTTCTTCCATTTTCTAAGTAGATGAGTATAAATATTATATCTTTATCAGCTAATAGGAAGAAAAGAACAGAAGTAGTAAAGCCTATGTTAAGTGGGATTGTATTGTACATAAGAGGCCCTAGGTCTCTAGACTTCTAGAGTCCTATTCAGTCCCCAAGAAAAGAATAGCTTTTAAATGACATCTATTCTTAACTGTTATTTTTCAAGCATGAGTGTGAATTCAATAGGCTTGCAGTAACAACAGTGATGTAATCTTGCAAATGCCACTCTAAATTTTGTATGTGAGACCTGGGTTCTCTATGTGCAATTGAGCTACATGCACAGATGACCTGAACTCAAGATATGAGGACACACAGTGGCAACCTTGCCTGGAATCCACTCCACTTTGCCCCGTCTCACTTTCATTTGCTCCCACTCTTTCTCTCCTGGCTATTTTCATGCTCATAGACAAAAGATAGAAAAGTGTAAATTTTTCATTTTTATCATATTGCTCTCAAAAGTCCAATACTGAAATCATCAGTGTTGAGGAACAGAAATTAATTTATTTTATCAATCTGTCTCAATCAGTGAGTGTCTTTATTAAGCACATGGTGGTGAAATTCTGGGTCCTGGTAGCCATGCAATGTACTAGGTACTGAGAGAAACACAGAACACAGGTTAAATGTAATTCCTGCTAATGTATATAATTTAATTGGAGGAACAATATGAAATAAATTCTATAATTGAAAAACAATACAAATAATCTACAATTACTTAAAGTGTGTAATGCAGATAATAAATGTAAAAATTCAACATCGACCTTTATTTTTAAAAGAAATTTTTTTCTTAGAAATTTTATGGATATGACTTCTGGTGAAGATGGCAGAGGAGTAAATGCAATACTTGAATCCTCCCACAACCACATCAAAATTACAACTGAACTACAGAACAACCCACATGCAGAACCACCTGAAATCTAGCTGAATGGAAGTCCTACAACTAGAGATTTAAAGAAGAAACCACACTGAGACTGGTAGGAGGGGTGGAGGTGCTAAACAGAGCTGTTCCCACACCCACATGTGGTGGATGGAAATTGGGAGGGATGTCCCCGCTGCAGAGGTGTCCCTGAAGAGCAAGGGGTCCCAACCCCTCACCAGGCTCCCTGGGTTCCAATGCCATGAAGAGAAGTCCCCATGACTTCTGGCTGTAAGAAACCAATGGGGATTTTGGCTCAGTGAGACGGCAGGCTTCAGGAGTCCCAGGATGTTCCTCCTAAAGTGCCCACACATGGACTTACTCAGAGTCACTCCCTATGAGCTCCAGCACCAGAGCAGCAGCTAAAAAGGCACTAGGGACATAAGGGGAGGAACTGAATTGTCTGGTATCAGGGTGAGAACTGGGAAGGCAAACTTTCTGCCAAAGGTGCTGGCAGAGGCCATTGTTTCTTTGCTGAGATCTCTGCCTCTCCAAACAGAGCCAGCAGGCGGGCACTACATCTGAGCGTTCATCATTCTGGCTATCACTGTTCACTCTGCCCTGGTGATTCCATGAGACTCCCCCCACCCCCCGCCCAACTTGTGGGCCCACCCAAGCTATTTTTAGTGGCTTTTTCATATGAATGACCTGTCTTGGCTCATGCTTCAGACTTTCCTAAAATCTCTCATATAAGCAGCATCTGGCCTCAGTGTGTCCCATAATTCTTGCTAAGTGGCCCCAGGCCCAGAGTAGCAGCAGCTAGCTTTGTTTCACAGCTTGGCCTCACCTGGGCACCACCAAGCCCAGCACAAGGGACAGCCATCTGCAGATCACCTTGTAGTTCATGCTGGGTGGCCCCAAAAAGAACACAGGTGGTTACTGACCTTGGCCTGCACCTCCCAGGAAGCCCCAGAGCCAGCACACCTGGTGGAAAGCTTCAGACCATGTCAAAGCCCAACCCAAACACCTCCACAAATGACACACTCAAGGGGTGGATTCAGCAGTCACCAGAGCCCTGCTAAAGTAAGTCCTACTCTGTGGGATGGGCCTTTGCACAGCTTTTTTTCTATGATGGTCAGTGGTTTCAGCCAGTTCTTGTAGTCAATTGGCTTGGGAGTAAATCCCTCCCATTGACATGCCAACTGCAGTCAAGGCTCACTACAAAGGTGGGTGTACATAGCTGACATGGTGGGTGCACCTCAAGTGTGCAGCTTGGGTAATAGGGGAGGCTCTGCCACTGGATCCTACAGGACACCTACTACATAAGGCCACTCTACCAAGCCTGGGAGACATGGCAGCTCTACCTAATACATAGAAACATACACAGGTAGGCTGTCAAAATGAGGATACAAAGAAATATGTCCCAAAAGAAAGAATAAAATAAAACTCCAGAAAAAGAATTAAACAAAATGGAGACAAGTAATCTACTAGATGCAGAGTTCAAAACACTGGTTATAAGAATGCTCAGTGAACTTCAAAAGAATTTCAACAGCATAAAAAAGGACATGGAAACCATAAAAAATAATCAGACAGAAATTAAGGATACACTAACTGAAACGAAGAGTAAATTTTAGGGAATCAGCAGTAAAGTAAATGACGCTGAAAATCATATCAGTGATTTGGAATATAAGGATGCAAAAAATATCCAGTTGGAGGAGCAAAATGAAAAAGAACACCCCAAAATGAACATAGTGTAAGAATTCTCTGGGACAATTTCAAGTGTATTAACATTGGCATTATGGGAGTGCCAGAAGGAGAAGAGAGAGAGCAAGAATTTGAAAACCTATTTGAAAAAACAATGACAGAAATCTTCCCTAACCTGGTGAGGGAAATAGACATCCAAGTCCAGGAAGAGTAGAGGGTCCTAAACAAGATGAACCCAAAGAGGCCTGCCCCAAGACACATTATAATTAAAATGCAAAAGTTTAAAGACAGAGAGAATCTTAAAAGCAGTGAGAGAAAAGCAGTTAGTTACTTACAAGAGGGCTCCCATAAGGTTGTCAGAACATTTCTCAACAGGAACTTTGCAGGAACTTTACAACCAATAGTACTTCACCAGGAAAGCTATCATTTGGAATCAAAGGACAGATAAAGAGCATCCCAGACAAGAGAAAGCTGAAGGAATTAATCACCACCAAACCAGTATAAAATGTTACAGGTTCTTCTTCAGGAGAAGAAGAAGAAGAGGGAGGAGGAAGAAAAGGAGGAGGAGGAGGAAGAGGAAGAGGAAGAGGAAGAAGAAGAAGAAGAAGAAGAAGAAGATAAAAAATACAAACAATGAAATGGCAATAAATACATATCTATCAGCAATTGAATTAAAAAGATAAATAAGCAGAATGGAAACAGATTCATAGATACAGAGAACATTTTGATGGTTGTCAGAGTGGATGGGTAGAAAGGGGAAGGGATTAAGAAGTGTAAATTGGTTGTTACACAATAGTCATGGGAATGTAAAATACAGCATAGGGAATACAGTCAATAGTATTCTAATAAGTATGTATGGAGTCAGATGGGTATGAGATTTATCAGGATGATCACTTAATAAGTTATATGATGTCTAATCACTGAGTTGTACACCTGAAACTAATATAATATTGTATGTCAATTATAGTTGACAAATAAAAATTATTTTAAAATTTTTAAAAATAAAGAAATAAATAAAGAAATAAAGAAACACACCTATTTATTTCTTTATTTTATTTTTATTTCTTTATTTTTTATTTTTTATTTTATTTTTATTTGAGCTGCTAAGCTCATGGTATTCTGTTATGCTGCAGTAGAAAAGTAATGCAAAGAACAAGCTCCAAGCTATAATAATAATAATATTTTTAAACAACTGAAATATTTTTATGGATCCAATAGATTTTGTGGTCTGAACCATTTAAGAATGATCCAGAGTCTCAATTTTATTTAAGATAATCACTGTATTTTAACAAAATAACATCACATTATTTAAATAACACTATTTTGGGGTAAATAAAATGTGATATATTTACTTACTACATTCCAAAACAATGAAAATGAATAAACTACAGCTACATGCATAAATGTGGATAAATCTAAAAATTATAGCTTTGGTTAAGAAGGAGCATTTGCAGAATTCATAAAAATATCATTTATATAAAGTTTAGAAACATACAATAACTAATACATTATTTTGGGATATATCAAAATTGAAGGCCATAGTAATCAAAACAGCATGGTATTGGCATAAAAACAGACATATAAATCAATGGAACAGAATAGAGATCCCAGAAATATACCCACACCTTTACAGCCAATTAATATTCTAATGGGAAGCAAGCACATAAAATGGGCTAAAGACAGTTTCTTTAATAAATAGTATTGGGAAAATTGGACAGATATGTGCAGAAAAATAAAACTAGACCACTTTCTTACACCACACACAAGAATAAATTTAAAAGGGATTAAAGACTTAAAAGACTCGAGACCATAAAATTCCTAAAAGAAAACATAGGCAGTAAAATCCTGGACATTGCTTGTAGCAATGTATTATCTGAAATATCTCCCCAGGCAAAGGAGACAAAAGAAGAAATTAACAAATGGGACTACATCAAACTAAAAAGTTTTTGCCCATGTTGACAAAAAAGTTGACAAAGGAAACTGTCAAGAAAATAAAAAGACAACCCATGAAACCAGAGAACACTTATCAATACATCTGATAAGGGGTTAATATCCAAAATTTATAAAGCATTTACAAAATTCAACACCAAAAAAAATCAAACAATCCAATTAAAAAATGAGCAAAGGACCTAAATAGACACTTCTCCAAAAAGGACAAATGGCCAATAGACATATGAAAAGATGCTCAACATCACTAATCATCAGAGAAATGCAAATTAAAACCACAATGAGATGTCATCTCACACCTATCAGAATGGTTATCACCAATAAATTAACAGCCAACAAGTGCTGGCTAGGATGTGAAGAAAGGGGAACCCTTGTACCCTTTTGGTAGTAAGGCAGATTGGTGCAGCCACTGTGGAAAGTGGTATGGAGATATGTCAAAAAATTAAAAATTGATCTGCCTTTTGACCCAACTATCCCACTTCTAGGAATATATCTGAAGAAACCCAAAACACTAATTCAAAAGAACATAAGCACCCCTATGTTCATGGCAGCATTATTTATAATCAACAAGATATGGAAGCAACCCAAGTGTCTGTCAGTAAACGAGTGGGTAAAACAACTATGGCACATTTACACAATGGAATACTACTTGGCCATAAAAAAGAAGAAAAATTTTACCTTTTGCTACGGCATGGACAGACCTGGAAAACATTATGTTAAGTGAAATAATCCAGACAGAGAAACACAAATACCATGATTTCACTCATATGTGGTATCTAATGAACAAACTGAATTAACAAGAGAAACAGAGACTCATAGATAGAGAGCAGATGACTGCTATGGTGGCAGGAGGTGAGCGGGTGGAGGGATCGAGCAAAAGGAAAAAGGAGTCACGGACGTGGACACCAGTGTGGTGTTTGCAGGGTCAGGTACAAGGGGGCTAAATGGTAATGGGAAAAATACAATGTAAATGAATGAATGAATGAATGAATGAATTAAATAAAAAGCATAGGAATGGTAAACAGAATCTGAAGAGTGATTATTCTTCAGAAAAAGGGATGCCCAAGATTTATGTTTGATAATGATTTGATTATGTTTTATATACCTAAGTGGTGGGTAAATAAGTGTTTATTTTTACCTTTACATAATGTATTTTATATTATTTTTATGCATGAAACAACTTATAATAATGTTTTATTGTGGTTATATATGTATATATATAGAAACCATAAAAATTAACATTTTAACCATTTTTAGGTATACAGTTTAGTGGCACTAAGTGCATTTATGTTGTATCACAGCCATCCCCCACTATCCATTTCCAGAACGTTTTTTAAAATTAGTAATGGGGTTTTTTTAGAGCAGTTTAGGTACAGGAAAAGTAAATGGAAGATACAAAGGTATTACTATGCTCCCTGCCCCCACATATAGATAGATTTCCCCATTATCAGCAAGCCCACCAGAGTAGTATTTTGTTATAATTGGTGTACCTACAGATAAAGATAAAGATAAGAGCTCAATGGAACAGAATAAAGAATTCAGGAACAGATACACATATCCATGCACAATTATTTTTTTTACCACAGTGCAAAAGCAATTTAATGGAGAAAATACAATTTTTTCAATGAATTGTGAATGAATAAGTGGATATTAATATGCAAAATAATGAACTTCCATCCATACCTCATGTTATACATACAAATTAATTCAAAATGAACATCAGACCTAAATGTAAAACTTAAATTATAAAACTTCTAGAAAAAAAACACAAGAGAATATCTTTGTGAACTTGAATTAGACAAAGATTTTTTAGGTAATACCCAAACCATGACACATAAATGAAGTAAAAGACAAATAGCACTTCACCAAAATTATAAACTTCTGTTTGAATGACACTATTAAAAGAATGAAAAACAAACCTGATGGAAAATACTTTCAAAGTATACATTTGATAAAGAGCTTGCCTTCAGAATATATAATTAAGAATTATCTCAAAACTCAATAAGAAAACAAGCAACCCTATTTAAAATATGGTAAAAGTATTAAACAGCCACTTCACCAAAGAAAATACATGGATGTCAAATAAGCACACGAAAAACTGTTCAACATCATTAACCTTTAGGGAAATGCAACCTAGAACCTGAATAAGATATTGTTATACACCTGTAATATGTCTGAAATTCAAAAGGCTGACCATACCAAGAGTTGATGGTGATGAAGAAAAACTTGTACTCTCACAGTCTGAGGTAGGAATATAAAATGGTATAGCCACATCAAAATGCAGTTTGCCAGTTTCTTAAAAGTTTAAACATCCAGTCATCATGTAAATTAACTATGACATTTCTAAGTATTTTCCCCACAAAGAAAACCAAAAGAACCATGCCCACACAAGGATTTGCATATGAATGTCTGTAGCAGCATTATGTGTAATAGCTAATAACTGGAAACAATCCAAATGTCCATGAACAGGTGAATGGATACACAAATTGTGATATATTCATACAGTGGAATAACAATTTAAAAAAGAACTGTTGATACATGACATGCAATAACATGAACGTATCTCAAAATAACGATGCTGACTGAATGAGGCCAGAAAAAGTGTATATGCTGCATGACTTCATTTCAGTCAAACTATAGAAAATGCAAACAAATCCATAGTGACAACTCATAAATTATTACCTGAGGCAGAGAGTAGGAAAGGCCACAATGGAGGGATTATACAGGAAGGGGCAGAAGAAAGTTTAAGGGTTACAACTCCACTCATTGTCTGGTGATTGTGATGACCATTTCACTAGAGTGTATTTTTATATATCATATGTAATATATCAAATAGATATCAAAACTTACAAAAGTGTGCAATTAAATATATGTAGTTTATTGTATGTCAATTATACACCAATCGAACTGCTGAAAATTGTTTGTAGTTTCTATGACTTTGTGCCCTTAATCATTCCCGTTAACCAAAGTCTCCAACTACACTTAACGTGCTCAAACGTCCCACCAGTGACACTAGCCAGAACTGGAAAATTGAAAATTGATTAACTGCTTTTTGAAGTAGTTTTAAGTACAGAGTGCAAAGTGAACAAGTACTTATTAAAATTATGCCCTTTAGAAACAACTATGAAATGACATACGGTGGCAGCAGACTAAAAATTAAATAGACAGAGCATTATGTGAAACTCAAACTGGAATATAAAATGAAAATTATGTACCTGTCCAAACAAAAATGTACATTGAAGCCCTGTATGAAATTCTGAATGGGCTTTTCGCTCGGTGCAGTTCTAACCCTATGATGAAAAATATCTTTTCCTAAAGTGTATAATTACCCTCTGTCACCCTTAAATCTCCTCTAGTGTCTAAGCTCGCTTAATAACGGTGAACAGATGAGCAGAAATTAAAAATAAAGGCCTTCTACCAATTTAGCACCCCGCACATAATGTACCTATAATGATAGTTTGATTGCCAGCGCCCATTATTTTGTTGCTGCCTTTTTTTCCTATTACTGCACCAGAGCCCTGGGTTTCAAAAAGAATGCAACATCCTGTTCTCTAAAACCAGAACAATTTATGTGAACAACCAGCTTTAGCCTGGATTAGAAAGATCCATAGAAAAAAACAGAAAACATAATGTAGTGCCACGTGGACAGTTTAACATCAGTGGCACTCTTCACTTAAATATCATATTACGTTTTTCGGTTAATTTATTTTCAAAAAAGAAAAAGTGAAAAGCATGAATTTTTCTCCAGTAGAATAAGGAAGAAAATGGAAGTGTCTATGGGTATTAAAATGAATAAGAAAAATACATAGAAAGGAGACTAGCAAGTCCCTACCACAGTTGTCCTAGGGTATATGGTACAATGAGGAAAAAAAGAAATTAAAGGTAAAACCAAAGGGGATATATAATTCAGCTTTGACATGGAGGAAATACAGTAGAATTTTTTCCATTATTTTTTGAATCTAAGAAACTCTTGCTTTAAAACTACTCCTTTTAATTATATGTATCCAATCAATCATGTATGACATCTTACCTATATTTATGTTTTTCCCAGGTCCCTACAGAATCGTAACAGCTGCTAATAATCATTCAGGAGAGAAACCTCCACAGCATACAGGTAACTAATTAATGTAGTGAAAACAATAAGCTGGATTCTTAAAAATAGTTGAAATGACCTCCCTCACTTTGTAAAACTAAATTGATCAGCTATTTTGGTAAAAGGCTGTGTCAGCCTTTTCCTTGCGCAGCAGTGCCTCCGTGCCCATGCCTGGGGCGGGAGAACATTCCTCCCTGGGACGCTCTGTGCCTAGCTGAGGTGTGGGAAGGACTTGACAGCTTTTAGGCTTTGGGGCGGTGCAGCGTGTACGTGGATGTGGACGAGGAAGCAAGGGGCCCATGATACGCTCAATTACAATTCAGCATATTCAAAGTTCCGTGAGAAGGATCTGTGTGTAAAACCCCACTCACCGCGGAACCCAGCAGCTCCATCCAGCGCTGAGGGCTCAGGTATCACTGCGCCTGCCTCGTGGAGCTGAAGGAGGTAAACAGCTCCTGCTAATATGAGGGCCCTATCTAGAGCCTGTAAGAGATCTCCGTTTCCACAGACCTATGAAATGGCCCCGGAGAATTGTGGACGGTTTTCAATTACCTTAAAAACATCCCATATAGGCCCTTCTTGTACGTGGACAAGCAGACTGTATGGATCATTTGTCTTTCCATGTATGCTTATTCCCACCCTGTGCCACCTGTACAAGCAACCCTAGCCCTCAGTGTGAGTATCTTCAATCACTATAACCCTCTCCTCAATCACTTCCTTCATTTTATGGCAAGTTTTTCTCCATTTCCCCCATTAGATGTTCTGGGGCTTGGATAGGGATCGGAATCAATTCTTTTGGCTATTTCTTTTTTTTTTAGACCAATTCTGTGTGGGGCCCTCAAGCCTGCCAGTGTGTGAGGCAATTTTGAGCAGATGGAAGCCCCCTTAGCCCTTGTACCCCCTGGTCACATGGGAGGAGAGGACGGCCAGAAAGCACTATTTTAGCCATATTAAGTGCCTCTGTGCACTGCATCCTATAGAAAACCAGCCCTAAACTCCCACATGAAACAAGGGCTCATAGACGAGCTGGTGGGGGGTTGCGGAGAGCCGTTTACTTGGGGAGTCTGGCACAGGGAGTGGCCCTGTCTCTATGGCTCCGAAGAGACCACCTTTCGACTGCTAAGTGCTGCCATGGTCTGTTTAGGACAGGCTCAGTGTTAGTGAGCTAGAAGTCATGCAGAAGAAAAACAGCAGAAAGGAAGACAGCTCAGAGGGAGTGCCTTGACTAGGCAAGCCAACAGAGCCGACCAGCTCTCTCCTCCTTGGCTGAATAACAACTACTGGGGCATGCACACCACCCACCTCGCCCCACAAGGATCTGCTAAGCATCAGACTTGAGGAGCCCAGTTTTATCCAAGGAAAAGCGATGAGTACAGGGCGCAACCCATCAGAAGAAAACTTCCAAACTTTAAATATGTCCTTGCGCCATCTGTCATAAACAAACAGTAATGGAGTCTTCCAGGAGAGGTTGCATCTTAACCTTTTGAAGCCGAATTGGACACTGTCCCACATTTAATAGTTGGTCAGTGTCTGGGAGACAGAACTTCCTGTTGCTGGATTACCTCTTGCTGTCTTCTTTTTTCTCTTCCTTGGCATTCATAGATTCAGCAAAGATCAAGAAGGGACTAATAACCTGCTTTTCAGGTGCTGGGAGACAGGGACATGCCAGGTTGTTGTCGCAGCTCTGTCTTTCAGGCCCAGCGGGGAGCCGGCCTACATAGTGGAAAGGATGGTCGAGCTGACCTAATAAATATTTTCCATCCCTAACCTCAGTAATTATTTTCATGTGTCACAGCTCAGCAAGGAATGATGAAAAATAAAGTTTCCCTGATTAGACGAGACCCGCAGATCACTGGGAATAGAATCTGAAACTGTTCTCTGTGTTGCTCAAGAAGTCACTCTCCACCCTCTTCAGAGTGCCGAGGTCGCCACCTCACCTCCACCTAATTACAGAAAGTAAGTGAATTGGTTTCTTTCCTGATTACCCGGCTTTTGTCATTTCCCACCCAACCCACTCCCCTCTCAAAACTCTATTCTGTAGTTTTTCTCTGCTCCCTTCTCCCTCCGAGATTTGAAAATATACCTATTTCAATGTGAGTATCGCAGATAGAATGCCGCTTGCGGTTGTAGTACTTCTCCGTGGGGTGGGAAATGTGGTTAGATGAGTGGTAGGAAAATGCCGTTTGGAAAATTACGTGATTTGCCATGAACTCTTTTGAGTCCTAGGGGGATGTCAGCATCTCTTTGCTATTTTGGAAAATTCTCGGAAATGATAGGCAAAAAATTTTCAGCAAAATATGTTCCATCCTAATACATTTTCTAGATTGTCCCTAGGTAAGAAGAGAAGGGACAAGGCAAGGGCTCTGAAGAAAAGGGGCTTTCCCCTCTCTCCATCTCTAAGCAATGATATCAATTTAAGGAAGCTTTTGCCCCAATGAAGGGCGTGGTTAGCTCAATAAAGAAAGCCTCATATAGACTAACTGCATTTAATTGCAGTTCAGGCCTCCTCATTAGAATTCAGTTAGCAAAGAGTTGCTGATAACCCCAGTTTATTAGGAGCTTAGATGCAACAGGCAATCAAAAATCCAAATGCTGCCTTTGGCCACTCCCTCAAAACAGCTTACTTAAGGTCTTTAGGTTGATTACGTCAACTCTAATTCTTGGTTTAACCCTTTGTACTTCTCTTAGGATCAAGTACAAATTTTCTTGAGGGGAGTATTGCTTAACGAGACCCAATATTAACAGGATACAAGCTACCAGAGGAAAAAACCTTCCTCTAAAAATTTATTCTAATGCAGGCTTTTCATTAGACTGTCCAAGAATCTATCTGAGGAAGAAGCTGCCTTTGCCTTTGTGACAACATTGGAGACTGTGAATGGCCTGTTGTCCAGTCTAGGCAGACAAGTTTGGGGGTTGAATGTGTTGGTTCTCAGATTAACATGCCTATGTGAGAGCCAAGAGACCTCTTAGGGACCTCCAGTGACTGCCCACCTCTTTCAGGAGAGGACGATGAGGCCAAGAGCAGCTATTTGTTCAGTGCTTTGAGGAGAACCCAGGTCTTCCTCCCTTGCCTTTAATGCTCTTTCTCAGAGAACTGGCAGAACTAGCACAGTCTGTCCAAACCATAGTCCATTTTTGGAGTCTTTGTACAATAGACTCTTCTGTCTCCTTAGGTAGATTTTATTGAAATATAACATAGATGCACCCCAAAGTGCATAAATCATAAATGTACACTCAGTGCGTTTTCACAAAGGGGTTACAGCCATATAACCACACACCCAGGTCAAGAAACAAAACGTTACCAAGCGCTCTTCTACCTGGCGCCCCTTTCCAGTCACCGTCCCACCACGAGGAGCCAGTGTTCTGAGTTTCAGCACCATAAATGTGTGCCTGGTCTGGAACTTTAGGTAATATGGATCATACAGTGTATGCTCTTTGCTGTCTGACTTCCTTCACTCAAAGTTATGTAATTCATCTATTGTGTTGTGTGTAGCCATACACTTTTTTGGCATGCAGTATTTCATTGTATGAATACCACAGTTTACCCATTCTAGTGTTGATGGATATCTGAGATACTTTCACTTTTTATCTATTACACTCTTGTCCATGTTTTTGGTAGACCTGTGTGTGCCTTGCTGGTGGGGTGGAACTGCTGAGTCACAGGGTGTGCGCAGTTTGGCCTTAGAAGAAACAACCCAATGGTGTTCTTAAGTGATTGTACCAGTTTCCCCCTCTACCACCAGTAGATGAGAATTCCAATTCTTCTAGACCCTTGACAATGCCTGCCCCTAATTATAATGTCTCTCTTAAGAAATAAATTTAATTACTTATCTTCCATTTGCAGAAGAGTTGGGGGAAGAGGAAAGAAGAGGGTTTTGTCCCAATTTACTTTGTATTTACGGTTGCTCTTGAGACTTCTCAGACCCAGTCCCTCCAGATTTTCCATTTGCTCCCATGTTGCCAGCCTTAGATAAGATGACAGCAGCAGTGTAATTTAAGGTCCTAAGAAGACAGCTTCTGGAAGTCTCCCTGGCCAACACTTAGTTAAAATGTTGCCATTGAAGATGGCTGTCCCTGCCCGTCCAAGCTCTCCCAAGCTCTCCATATGTGCTCTATTGGAAAACAAAAACTCATTGTCAGCTAACACCATAGTTGACAGCTCTGGGGTGCCTCGGTGGTTGAGAGTTTGACCTTGATTCCAAAGAGAGACTCAGGAAGCATATGAGGTACAGGGATGAGGAAGAAAAACACCATCATCTTGTGCTTGGGCCAAGTACCAGTCTAGAGCATCAACACTTAGAGCTTATTTTTTTCCCTAGATGTTTAGTTGGCCTGTAGAAGTGTGATAGAACCAGAAAGATTAACTGTTAGAAACTTAACCTTGATGTTGATATTTAAAGCCCAGAGTAGATTGCCTTGAAAACAAAATCTTTAGCTGCTACTAGGTCCAAAATTAAGGTTGTACCCCAAACAGAAACCAATCAACCCAGTATTTTTATGCTATACTAATAGCACAGTCTGGTGAGCTACATCTCTGAGCATGCCAAAATCAATATTATTTGGGCCAGCCCTCTATAAATTTAATTTATATATCCAATATCTAGGATAGATGTGAGCTCAATTAACTTATATTTAATAATATAAAATTTTTTATTGGTACCTTACACTACATCATGGTCAGTTGTAAAATAATCTCCTTAAATAGAGTACTTCATGTGATCCTGCAATATTCCTCTAGGAGAGTGTGCCATCCTCATTTTATGCAGGAAACTGCTGTGCAGAGAAGTTAAAGACCTTGACCTCTATAAGTGGCAGAACAGGGGTTCAGGACAAAATCTTTTGGACTTCAGGTCTCTGATATTGACCACTAACTTTTACTGGCTCCTGCAAAGAACTAAAGTAGGACTTCAAGCTAGGAAGACCTTGAAGTTGTAATATTAGCGCTGTTCCTCTTTCTCTTTCTCTGTCTCTATCCCTAGATCTCTACTGTGTTCTCTCTCTCCTCACCCTCCTTTCCTCCTCCCTCCCTCCCTGTTTGCTTACCTACTTACTTGCCATGGGCGGTGTGCCTAGAGCATTTGATAACTCTTCGACGGGCGAAGGCCTCACAAACACGTTTCGGTTTGAGCAGACTGCCGCAGCACCATCTGCCAGCCCCATAAAGACAATCCTTCTTTAATTAGGAATGTTGAAATGTCGGAAATCCAGGCCAACTTCTAGCATTACAGAGAAAAATTAGGATATGGAATCCTTAGAGGAGGAAACCAAGAGTTGGGCCCAGATTTTCAGGGAAAATACACAACTTGCCTGAGTTCAAGAGAAATAGAGCCTTGTGCCCCGTCCTCGGGCGGCCTCCCCGCACCCTTGTGGTCATGGTGCCAGGGGCCGGATTCACTAGGAAAACTTTTTAGTTGTGTTTACATGTTTCTTTCCTTACATATGTATGCAGTTTTTTTCTTAATAAGAGTTTAGACAAAATTAAGATCCCTCTTTTTGGTTGTGCAATTATTGGGCAGATGCTAGACATTTCTCCAGCCCTCCCACCAAAACTGAATATTCCAGAAAGTCACCTTACCCTGAAGAAGGTTTTACTTCAGGCTTGGGATGCACTGCATTCTTTCTAAAATGGTAGAAATCAAAACTGGTTGTGCCTACCGTGTATACATATATTTTAATTTGGCATCCATTATGGAGTTAAGACATCATTTTCAATCATTAAAAGAGAATGTTTACTTGAATTTAGGGTATTCACCATAGTGAATTGAGAATTTATCCATGGCGTTACATAGACTTTAATGTATTCAGGTCTTCTTGAAGAGAAATAATTTGGTACACTAAAATGATAGATGTACTTTGTTTCCACTTTTGATGTATGTCAATGTTTAACATTTTTGTTTTTTGTCTCTAAACTTTAGCCATCTTTGGTTCCTTTAGGGGGTAATGTTATTTATTATTATAGCCATCTTATAGATGAAGTGTAAATTTTTTTAAAAGTTTTTATAATATGATTTGATACTAAATGGTACTCAGTTCTGAAAGATGTCTTATCAATTTAATGATAAAGCTATACATGTTATTATAATAATCAGAAGAGTAAATGCATGGAAACTTTTACCTTAGTAAAATTATGTAATATCTCAACCCTAGACAAAATTCCATGAAAGAAATCTGACATGACCTAAATCTTCCTGCATTGACACATACACTTATTGATTAATGTAAGCTATAGTCATGCATGTCTCTTTAGCTAAAGTCACTGAAGAGCTAGAAGTGGGTTGAACAAACATAATTTCAATTTGGCTGTCGTATATAATGTTACAAACACACTCTCACACCCTTTCTCCTAGGTAGGCTAAAATATAAGTGGAATAAGGACATAGTCCTCAACAGATATAATACAGGTGGCATTGCTTAACCAGTCAGCATTTTGAGATATAATTTTATTGATTTTTAATTTCCACATGCTGCAGATATAAGTACCAATACCAGATCCTAATCTTAAAGGATTCAATATCATGCTAGAAATAAACCACGAAAGAAAACCCCTATAAGGGCATATCTCCTGAAATTTAAGTCAGGGATGACATTTTTGTTTTTATCAAAAGTGCTGTATTATACATAATGACCAACCTTTCGCCCAATTACTTCTTTCTAATAGTGGTGTTCTGTTGTAGTTGGTGGGATCTGTGGATCACTGACTTGTCAATGGCAGGCTTTCATGGGAAACACGTTGCGTCATAAGGACAGCCTGTCACCAGCACTGTACCTCAGGTGCCAGTTCAGTTTCTTGGTTATCAAAATTAATCTGGCTTTTTAACAAATTATTTCATAGCTTCAAGAGACAGCAACAAAAAATTTGGCACACAAATAAATCATAAACCTTGATTCATATGTCCTTCATAGCAGCGATATTGTGAGAAACATCGTATAGCTCACACCATAAATGCCAAGTTTTTTATATGTGTTTCTGGGTTTCTAGTCCAAGTTATAAATTGTTTATAAGAATAACATCGAATTTTTGCATAATTTGTCAAAAATCAGTCTTATCAATACTCCTTCCTTTTCCTGCCTCATCCTATTTCTCTCAGTAATCACTGACCCCTGTCAATTATACCAACTACTGTTTCTCTCTGAATTCTTTCCTTCCATCTCTATTGCCTCTGCTTTATTACAAGCCTTTGCAACAATATCCACACCTGTCTTCTATATCTCTTCCTTATATACCTCCTCTAAGCTGCAGCTCACCATTCTAAACCACAAGTCTGGGTGTGCTAAGCTCCTTTACCTGCCCTTGGCCAAGCAATATTGTTCATAGTCCCTTTTAATTTTCTAAAACTCAACTCCTAGTACCTGATGGAAGAGTCAACAGTGACAGAAATTACTATTTAAACTGAAATACTGCAGGCACAACGTACGCTCCACTTCACTAAATGGGAGCACATCCTTGAATTAAGTGGGAGATGGAAGATGTGACTCTGCTGCTCTTTCACCAGAGTTTCTTCATGCCTTTTGCGGGGTGGAATCTCGCCACGCTGAAGGTGACGCCAGTGTCTAAACATATGTACTGTATGAATTCAAAATGGAGGCCATTTTTTGTGTGTGTCTGATACTCAACAGGAGAAGCAGCCCTCACCGTGAAGTTGGGAGGAAAGCCCGTCTAGAATGAATTGATTGAGAGATTACACGTGGTCACCAATGTGGCACCTTCGTAAAAGATGTCAAGAATGATGAGGGTTTTTTTTTTTATATTGTTGCCATCCTCTCTGACTTTTAGCCTTAACCACGTTGCCTTTCAGCTAAGTCAAGATGCTAGTGCAGTGCTTTGAGTTCTGTCCTCATGTTGCTATTTCCTTCTAGTATTCACTGCCTAGCCTTTGGGAACTATTTTTAGTGTCCCACATGCCTGCTCTTCTCACACTTCTGTTTGAATCAATACAAGGCCTGGAATGAAGTAGGTGTTTAATAAACACATGAACGTGTAGAAAAGACAAACTTTGGCTCTATTGTTACATCAATAATTTTTATTTAGCATTATGACCTTTCTGTGCATGTGCAATTGGTTCTAAATATCACTTGTTTGGCACCGAAGCATGACTAATATGATTATGGGGGAAACGCCCTTAATTTCTCCGAATACCAGGAGGAGGCCTCATGGGCTGAGCTATTGACTAGTCTGATGGACAGCTGTTGGCCCAAAGAGGGAGTATCTATTAGGGACCCCTACCGGAGTCCCTTTACCAGGTACAAATGAAATTTCCCTGACTCTATTCTTTGCAGTAAAGTTTTCCTGTTGCAATATTTACATGAGCAGAAGCATCTCCATTTCAGAAATTTAAGTGCAAACAATCTGTCTGTCTGCATAACATTCCTTTAAAGTCAGATGAGTTTATTTAAAGCATGGTAGCCCTGGGAGGGGTATGAAGATTGGCCAACCACAGAGCCTGAAGGAACCCAGTGGCCTGGCTAACTTTCCACCAAAGTCTGTGTCAAGGTTTGTTGGGGCGGGGTAATGTTTCATATCAAATAACTCAGACAGTGGATTAAACACATTTCTATGCAACTGTGGCAGATTTGGGTTTATTTCTACCCTACAGTCCTTAAATTACAATACCTCTTTTGATGTGGCATGTGCACATTGTGTATTCTTAACTGCTTATTTAGATACAGTTGGGACTCTCAGAAGCCTTTTTTTTTTTTTTTTTCACTGTACATGCCAATAAATATGTCTTTAGGGAGAAGTAGATAAACTGTACTTTTCTATCCCTGGTTTGGAGAGCCTAATAAGGTTTAAAATTTTTATAACCTAATGACAAGCCATGTTTACCACTGCATCATATCAAAGAATTTTTATTTTCCTTAAAAGGAAAGATGCAAAATTTTTCAGTCTAATAATGACCTGTGATGGCTTTCTATCTTAGAATTCTGACTACCTTCATTGTCTGGTGTCTCCTTATTATCTCTGAAAATTAAATTTATGGACAAACTTCCTTGAATAAGAGCATGAGATTCCTGGTGAAAGTACTTTTCTTTTTCACTAGCTGACTTAATCCTAGCACCATGACTACCTCCATGTTCCTTCTGTCTCTTGACTTGTGGTACAGTATTACATTGATCTTTTCTATTTGACATCTGAGGCATTTGTAATGTTTCCGCCATCACCGTGATCCTGTTTAAGTGTTTTATAATGAGTGAATAAGAATCAGGAAGAGCCAGAAAGGAGAAGGCAGCTGCCAAAATAAGGCATGAAGCCCAGCACCTTAGGGCAGCGGATCTGGCCTGGACAGGAGGATAGGGAAGGACAGAGCTCAGGAGAACCTAGAATCCATTAAACACAAGCAACAGGGCCTGACCTCCCTGGCTTCAGATTAGGATCCTTGTGCTCTGACATCCTACATCTTAATCAGGTCTGCATCCCCACCCCGGGGACTGTGAGAGAACTTAAATAAATGGGTAGGGGGACTGATGCTTAATGCTGGCTGGTGACCAACATCCCGCCAGCTTTGGAGTTCCAACTTCTGACCTTTAAGTTCATTGTCTAGTGCGTCCAGTTCCTCGTTCACTTGGATTCCCACTGTTGAAGAGGCCATTTAAGTTAATCAGTGACACTTTGATGACTTGGCATACTTTTAGCCTCTGGAGCCTTGTGTATGAGGGCAGAGGAGGGAGATTGGAATTGTGGTTGGGCTTCACTGCCAAGCATAGCATTGTGTGTTACCCTGACCCTTTTTTGGAGTTCTTGAGGCCCTAATTGAGTAATCCTATTAGTGGTGTATTTTAGCAGAAAAATACAGTAAAAGAAAGAAAAAATACTGTTCTATAATCATGTACAGTAAACTTCATATTATATGTACTGTCAATCATCATGTAAAAATGCTATATCTTACTGACTTGGAAAACAAATCATTTAAAAGCTTTATTCTTTTCATTTTTTGCTATTTGAGATTTTCTACTTCATAAATCATACTCATTCTTTGGAGCATGTTGAGTCTGAGCTGTCTTATGAAAGAAAGATTGGTGTCTTTTTTAAAAAGCTGATTTTTGCTCTCTTTGAGATTTTATAGGAATGATAGTAGTAATGCACGGGGAGATCCTCTTTTGGATCTTACTTGATCCAGCAGCTTAGCCAGCTCCTGAAGTAGAGTAAATGTCTGTTGATAACTAGGAAAATATTTTGTTCTTTGTTTAAAACACACATTTTTATACAAGTTATATGTGAATATTAAAATATGTAGAATATTTCAGAAAAGTAAAAACAGGGGGATGTACAGATTTGTAAAGACCGGAGAAATGCAATTTTTTAGTTAACATTTGAGTGCATCAAATTCCAGAGGGGGAAGTCTCCTTTGAAAATTATTGTGTAGACAGAATGATTATATGCAAATTGCTTAGTATATTTCTCTGTTTATATGCATGTATGTGTATGGAATCTGTGGGCTTTTTTGTGTGGGTGGATATGTGGTCAAATTATGTGGATCAGCTTGTTTGTTGGGAAGTACAGGGTATATACAGGAAATTAGGAATTAGGAGACCTTATGGTTTTACTTTAGCAGAGGTAAGGATAGATTGGAGTGGCTTTCACTTCTTTATATGAAATCATTTAAGCTGGCATTATTCTCATAATAGACATCAAATACAAATTCAAAACAGTTTTAAGAAATGAAATTCTCACAAAGAAGTTAAGCTTACAAAACAATAAAATTAGTGGGCATATATATTTTTTTAATTGGAATTACCTGACCCAGCATGTAGTAATTTTGTTTCTGTAAAACTGACTCCCACGTCACTGAAGAAACAACTCTTCTACACCTTCAGTTCTTAAAAATCAGTCTGAATAATTTAGCCCACTTCAAACAAATAGCTACATAGCCATCTGCCTAGATATGCTTTAACCCTAAGCCAATGAGGGCGGTAACAGTGGAGAGCTCCAAAACGCATATAGTCAGCACACAGCGTAGGACTGAAAAAGGACACCAGCATCCACAGATGGGTTTGCCTACATGGCAAAGATGAGAGGAAAACCGAAAAGTGTTTATTTCCTCAGGAAATCTCATATATTCATTCTGATGGGAACACATCCATTCAACAAACATTTAGTGAGAGCCTACTATGTGCCAGACCCTGCTCTGGGTGCCAGAGAAGATTCATAAGAGAGCCCCTCCTGGTCTGTAAGTATTGCTGTATACATTGGAACATGTTATAACAGAGTCTGGGCAGAGCCTGACTACACTTCCTCAGGGTAGGTGAACCCCATCAATAAGGTGACATTTGAACTGGGTCCTGAGGGATGCATAGGAGTCTCCAAGTAGAGGCTGAGGAGGCCATCTCTGGCAGTGAAACTAATGCAAAGAGGGTAACAAAATACGTGGCGTGTTTGGGGAATGGCAGGGAACATAGTGTGGGCTAGGTAGATAAACACTTTCTGGCTCTTACCAAAGAGGTCACAGTCTCAGCTGGCAGATTTTTTTTTCTTCTTGGCCCATACAGTGTTTTAAAAATATTTTGAATTAGTTGCCAAGATTTTAAAATTGGAAGATTTCTCATAAAATTCCAGATTTCTGGCTTCTCTTGAAAAAAAAATGGAAGATTTGGCAACACTGGGCCCATATTCTCACATGGCAACAAATGACTGGAACTGAGTAGCAGCTCCAGCGCCTCCTCCCTTTTTAAAGAGGCACGTGCTTGCCCATTCACCCCAGTCCCCACCCTGCAGTCTTCTCTCCCTCACAGTTTATGCCTATTCACCTTGGAACCTGCTGCTGGTCATGAGGGTAGAATGTTGAACAAAACAGCCATGTTCTTGTTTGCATGGAGCACAGAGTAGAAGAGTTTGTTGAGAAACGTGGGAGGAAGAAGGGCCTTCTATATCTTCCTAAGGATTAAGGTTTTATCCTATAGGCCCATGGAGAGACAATAAATAGTCTTAAGACAGTGGTGTGATTAAATGTATCCTTCAGAACTCTGACAGGAAGACGAAAAGTGACATGGAAAGAGAGAGTCGAAGGCAAGGAGACAAGTAAAAATCCATCAGAGCAGCCGAGAAAAACTCAAACTATACAGCGGTATCCCACTTATAGCACTGGAAAGCCGTAACCAAACTTTGAACCACTAAAGCATTTTCCAAAGAGAGATCTCATGTCTCCAAATACAGTAAAATGTCAGTTTATGTATTTTACATGTCAAGATGCAGAAAGGAAAAAGAAACTTTACCAGAGTAACAGCATAAAGAAATGCCAGCCTTTGAGGTTTCGTACTGAGAGCAAACACGAAGCCTTAGGCCTTCAGACCAGTGCAGTACGCAGCCTCTAGGCAGCCCCACAGGTCCGTTCCTGTCAACTCACAATGCACAACATGCCATGGCCTAGGCCTGCAAAGAGGAGTTTATATATTAGACCAAGCTGAGCCAATTGCAAATAAAAATTTAAAAATGATAGACATGTCCCTTGTCCTTGTTGTAGATTCCCCTCAATAGGAAACTATATACTTATTAATTACTTACTTAGAGGCCAGAATTCTGTTCACCTCAGACACTCTTTAGGACACGAGTCATTACATTTAAATCCCAGCAAAATGTGGTCAAGATCACTCATGTTCTGTGGATAAAGGTTTTACTTTCTAAGGTTTCCATCTATTTACCTTTAACTGGAATTGTCCTTTTATCATTTTCTTCCTTATATCCTTTTCCTAGACTTCCCTTGGTCAGGGAAGGGGAAGAGCAAAGCTGAGAAGGGGGAGAAAGATCATGATGCCAAGGGATTGCCTACTTTGAAAACTGTGGGGCAAAATGTACAGTTGTATGATTAAGAGGAAACACAGACTGCCAAAGATCTTTCTTGTAATAACTAAAAATTTTTCCAATTCTGGATGCTTATATTCCAAAGGGTTCACTGTCAAATAAAGTTATTCATAAGTGCCTAAATCCTCCATCCATACTGCTAAGCATTTCTGTCCTTTTCACAGCCTGAAACTTGCTTCTCGTGGTTCCTGTCAAGGACTAATACTCAGCTATGCAGAGAGATGAGTTCCATGTCTTCTATATAGATGGACGGATCCACCTTGGATGAATGAGATCTCAGAATTCACAGCTGTCTTGGTAGAGGAGCAAAAACCTACTAAGGGGCTTTCTGGCATTAGAGCACTCTGTATTTTAATAAGATAGCAAACAGTCATGGGGATGTAAAATACAGCAAAAGAATGTAGTTGATAATATTATCATAACTATGTGTGGTGCCAGGTGGTTACTGAATATATTGGGGATCACTTTGTAAAGTATATGATTGTCTCACTATAATGCTATAAACCTAAAACTAATATAGTATAATATTGACTGTCAAAAAAAGAAAAGAAAAAATTTATCTATTATTATCATTTTTATTCTGACACAACCAGGTATTTTTTACTTTAAGACAAAATTATTTTTTGTACAGTAAACTGAAACATATCCATTCTTCTGCAGAAATATCTTTTGCAATCACATTCTTTAAAAAAATACTTCCTTTAAAATAAACACATATATTAACATAAGTCAAAGGCATTTGTACATCTTTTTAACCTATTAATTGAAGACTACCCTAAAAAATATTAAACAATAGCACAGATATATTAAAATTATGTGCCTCAAGTATCCAAAGATTATTTCTCAGTTAACTCAAAATAATATTAAGTTTTTAAATTGAGAGTCTTGACAAACTTTATGACTTGTAGCATTATATAAATTTATCTCTTTTTATAGACATTACCTATTACGATAAAATTTACTTGAACATACAGTTTTCAGTTTTATAATCTTAAAGGACTGACTAGCAAAAGCAATAAAGGAAATTTAGGGATTTAAATTAGACTTTTTTATGAAAAAGTAAGATTAGCATAAACTAGAATACTTTGGTGATGTTGCCTTTTAATATGGTGGTAAAATTAGTGGAAAACCATGAAGTGGTTTTTAAACCTAAAATTATTAAATAGCTATTTTTCCTAAGAATCATTTTGATAGGAATATTACATGAAATTTTTGAAAATACAGTTTATAAATGTGTGTATTTATAAGCCAAAATGTTAAATACTATAAGTCATGTTAAAAAGCTGTCATTTTGCTTCCTCCTTACCTTATAACCCAGTAACTAAGGCCCCACTTTTTTTTCAAGAGCTAAATATGTCAATGTTGTTTTTAAAGGTCAATTGGAACAAGAGCCTGTTCCATTAAACCTAATTTCTGATATCTTTCCCTTTTGGTTAGATCTATCTGAACTAGATATTCCTCAAGGGACATAAAATAACCCCTTTTTTATTAATTAACTTCTCAACTTTTCAAAGAGACAGGGAAGAAGTAAATGAGGGGAAGCCAGCGATAGAGCAGCTGCAGACAAATATGGAAGCTATCGATTCAGGAAGAGGGAGAGTCTGAGGGGTGTTAAAACCCCCGCTGCCCGTTTTATAACCCCAGGGAACGCGTATAGACACCATGGGAGGGCTTCTAGTTGAAAGCGCGGTGCCTGGATCTCTTCAGAAGGTTTGTTTCTGTCCTCTAATTATGATTCTCCGTGCTGATTTAAGGGGTTCGTTGGAACTTGGGTGCTGAAGTCTTGCTTGAGGTGTCTTCATCATTTCACAGAGACTTCTAGTTCTTTGTTCCTTTTGGTAGAGTTCAGGGAGGCCTGGTCTGAACTTTTAAACAAACTTCTCCTTTAAAATTCTGGTTACTGGAAAAATCTTTTAGGGAAGCAATTTTAGAAGCCAAACTGCATTTGGAAGTTTCACTGTGTCAGTCAAAAAATAAGACCAATGGATAGTTAAGATTTTGTTTTCTTTTCTGTTCATGTCCCAAGTTCTCCAAAATGGCAACTATAATTTCAAATTGTTCTTGATTAAATTATACCATCTTGAAAGAGGCTTATGAGTGAAAAGTATAATTCGAAAAACATTAAGAAATCAGACGTTTGACCCAGAGCGACCATAGACTGAGCCTGAGACCACACCGTGTGCACTGCCCGAGTCCGAAAGGACAGTGCTCCCGCCATCTCGGGTTTCCAGAATAGAAACAAAGGCTAGCCATCATTAATGGTGGGATTGACAAACCCATAGCCCTGGGCAGATGAAACTAAAAAATATATACTAATAATTCTCAGGGACACAAAGAAAAGATGGAAGAAACCCTTATAAAGCTTTCAGGATGACTCAAGGCAAAGTTTATCCCATGGGTGCCCACCTGATAAGAACTGCTGAACTCCCCAGCCTGCGGAGCCATCTTCAATATAAGTCCATTGAGTCTGTGTCTGTGGTGGCTGCTGGGCCTCATTTGACTGACCCAACTCTAATGAATCAAAGACCTTTCTTTCTTGATAGAACAGACCCATTCAGGAAAAGGCAGAAACCAAATATCAAATTTCTGCTTGGGCATATTGACACTGGAAATTTGCCACATAGGTTTATACTCTAAATTTCCAATATTTGAATTGAAGTGTGACAAAAGGAAAACTCCATTTGGTCCAGGGATAAATTATATTCCTAAATGAAGATACCTATATTCCTAAATTCCTAAATTATATTCCTAAATAAACATCAGAGTCCCCTCATGTCGCATAGTCACCGCTGTTTGCGGTGACTATGGCCTCTTGCTTTGAATTTGTCTTTTCATTCTGAGTGGTATAAGATTCATTGTGCTTGACATAAAGAAGAAAACAAATTGGAGTGAATCTGTCTCTCAACCTAAGGACTTTGGAGTAATTATTTTAGAATCTGAGTGCAATTGAAACGTACTCTTGAACGAGCTATTTTTATGTCTATGATCTACTTGGACTCTGGACTACGAGGCTGGCTTCTGACTCATATGCCAAGGACAGACATCACTGGCTTCCCAGGGCAGAAATGGGAAGGTTAACTTAACTACTCTCCAAACAGCACCATTTATCTGCTGTACATCTGAGCTGTCAGACTTTGAGAGCAGAGTTTTGGCATCCTTGCCCAATCTGCTTTAGGTAGCCCATGGTCAGCAATACCTCTACACTGCTGCACCAAGGGAGGGGCCAGGGGATTCCAATCCCACCTCCTCCACTCCTTGTGGCCTTGAGATTACCAAAGGAAATACAAAATAATCTTGCACCCTGCACCACACTGAGTGACTGTTGCTTTCCTACTTCCCCATCCTGAATAGGCAAATTCTATACTACTTGGCTTCTGGGAAGGTTTATTTGGCACAAATAAATCCAGCTTACTAAATGGCTCTTATTTTTCTGCAAAGGAGGAAACAGAGACAATTTATTAGGATGCATTATTAATCTATTATCATAGAAGCTCTTAGGGATGAAACAGAGCTGTCAAAAAACAAAGAGCATGTTTCGCTCTGAAACCAATGGCCCTCACAGGACTCCCCACTGAGGGCCCTACCCTTGTGCAGACAGTGTGGAGCCCTAGACTGGAGGTTAATGCTGACTGCTTTGCTCTACACTGTGAAAAGGGGAGCACAGTTTTGTCACAGTGGGTGGGTGACGGGCCCTGAAGTCAGGGAGCCATCTCCACCCCCTTAGATCTTAAAATAGGTATTTGATCTTAAAGCTTCAATTTTTCATCTATAAATGGGTATAAAAATAGTTCCAAGCTCATTGATTTTTGTCTGCAAAATTAATGAAGCATGTTTCTATCCCTTGCATATAGAAAGTGTTTATCAAGCTTTTGCTCTTATTACTTAACAAAATTTGTGAGTCCCCAAGACTGTTCTCACTTTTGACACCAATGGCAAGTTTGAGCATCCCCAGAACTACCCTCAGTTTCAATTATTCACTAAAACTCACAGAACTCAGGAAAGCTGTTATACTCATGGTTTTAGTTTATGACAGTGAAAGATACTGATTAAAATTAACCAAAGAAGAGATGCACAGGGCAGGATCCAGGAGGGTTCCAGGTGCAAGAGTGGTCCTCCTCCAGTGGAGTCACACCACCGTGTCTGTGTGTTCCAGTAACCATGTGTGGCAGCACACACAGAGTTGTCAGCCAGGGAAACTCACACGAGCTTTGCTGTCAGAGTTTTTCTTGGGGCTCAGTCACACAGCTGTGATTGACTGGCTGCATCACTGAACTTAGCTTCTCGCCACCCCCCCCCCCCCCCGCAAGAAGTCAAGCTGATACTGCATGGCTGTAAATTACATTGTTAGCATAGACTGTCTGGTGTGGCCCAAGGCACCAAGTAAACAAAAAAATACTCATCCAGCTGGACATTTCAAGGGCTTCAAGGTTGTCTCTCGGGAGCTGAAAAAAAAAAAGGACAAACATCTCTTAGGGCAAAGTTAATCCTTGACTGCAAACCATTGATAATCAGACCTTTTTTGCACTATCTGTTAATCACTAAAAAAAGATTTCAAACCCAGTTAACTAATTCTTCTGTGAAAAATCATGTTTTGAGCACTCACTATAATTCCTGCACCCTGGTGGGCGACGGAGAGGAAAAGCTCGATAAGCCGGTGCCTCCCTGGATGAATTAGTGGGAGAATCAGATGTTTGCACAGATGATCACAGGACTCTCCACTAAGATATTCTAGGGACCCAATGAAGAAAATATGTGATTTCATTTGGAATTGTAGGAAAAAAATAAATTATTTTTCTTTGGGAGAATTTTATTTGATGTCATTATCCTGAAAATCAGATCTTTCTAGAAAAATGGCTTAACTCTGTGTTATTGTTCTTAGTCTATAAATGAGGGCTGATGACAACACTCCAATGATTGACATGGGTAGTCACAACTTTTTAAGGCTTCTCACTAGTTACTTCACCCTTTCAAACCTCTCTAACTAATTAGCCCCTGTGCTTCACTTCCCATGACTTCTGTCAATTCCTTCAAAGGTCTCTGCTGCAGAGCCCCGGCTTCTGCTGTGGGGCAGTGGCTCAGGGATAGAACAAGAAGAATAAGTATTTGTCACATGTTTAGAAGAAAGTGATTCTCACAAAGTACAAATAGGTGCTCACTTTTATATATTGACTATCTGGATCAAGGATTAGCGAACTCTTTAGGCCACATAGTAAATATTTTAGGCTTTGCAGGTCAGGTGATCTCTGTTGCAATTACTCAGCTCTGCTCTGCTAGTTGAAAGTAGCTGTCTCAGCAATACAGCGAGGAATGGGTGCAGCTGTGTTCTAAGAAAACTTTATTTCCAAAAATGCAGCCAGCCAGATTTGACTATGAGCTCCAGTTTGCACACCCCTAATCTGGGTCGCTCATTATCCCGTGAGCGCTATGGACTTACCTTATGCAAGAATGTTGAGGAATAAAGAGGAATTTTCTTTCTTAATGCAGGAACATAAGTAGGCCAGAGATTAAGAGTATATGATCATCAGCTTACAATTCGTTGTGCCAAAATGAAACAGAATTTAGGTTATGTGAGTGAAAAGAATGGCTAAGACAGATATGCCAAAGCTATCCTTTTGACCCACTCTGCCAAGCTCTGCTCTTACTGCTAATGCCTTGTGAAACCCCTGAGAAGCCTGAGGCTCTGGCTAGACTTTCAGGAAACAATGGAGGATTTGAAAGCTAAAGTTTATGGTCGTGATATAAAAGGGTTTTGGATCTTCCGGTTATAGGAGGGTACTTGAGGCTGTATCTATACAACGTGAAGTAAAGTAGAAAATGGATCGTTAATTTGGTCATCGTAACAAGCCACATCGGATGTTAGAACCACTCCCGTGTCTGCCCAATATTCCTTTTCCTCCTTTCTGCCTTTCCAGTGGAGAGTCGATTTTACTGGAGGGAGCAAAGTACCCAAACAAAAAGGAACTGGATTTCCCAAGCTGCCCCTTCAACCAGAAGTGACTCATGTGAGGGAGTTTGGCCATTGGGAAGTAAGCAGAATTCCACTGGCAGAGCTTCTAGGAATGCTAGTTTCCTTCTTAAAAAGAGACAGACTTAGCTGGCATACAAATGGGTCCTATGCACTTCCTTCTTCCTGCTAAGAACACAGATAGGATAACTACAGATGAAGCAAGCGACTTTCCTGTAATCATGAAAATCAAACACTAAGGAAGGAGGAGCAGAAAACTACAAGTAACCTCAATCTTTGATGCTTTCTGTAAATGTCTGTGATGCTTTTTTCTGGACTTCTAGTTTATTTGAGAAACAATTTTATTGCTTGATTCACTGTTAGGTTTCTGTTCAATTTGGCCACACACACCTTGATGAGATCAACTGGCTTCGGACTTTTCAAAGCCATGAAAATCAGTTCATACAAAGTATAAAATCTTGACTTGGCTTTGTGAACTATAGACAGTAGAGTCAAAAGCAAGACAGTACTGGACTAATCAGTGCTCCGGTTCAGGCCCTGCTACTCTTCTTCATCTTGTTAGCTGCAGTTTTAGGAATCCCAGTGGCTACTGAGAAAGGCATTTGTGATGGTGGAGTGTGGGCCCATTAAAGAGTCTGGTCAGCTGAACACAATCAAGGATCTACATGTTTAATACAAGCAGTTTCACAAAAACTCAGCAAAAAAAAAAAAAAAAAAAAGCAGAAAATCTCAGCATTTGTGAATTGGTACGTAGCCCCAAGAGTGTTCCCACATTTTTACTGTTATCTATAAACTTAACCATTTTATATAAAAGGAAAACATTTTTTAAAAAGTTTTAATTATCCATTCCTTGTTCTCTACCCAGCTTTATAAATAAATTCTATTGAAACCATGTTTATGATGAGCAACTCTTTAAAAATTTGCTCTTAAAAGCCTTTGCCATTAATATTTCAGTTAATTAAAAATGCATTATGCCTTAATCCTTTGTAAATGCACAACAGAATAAAACAGCATATAATATTGAAGTTGGTAGTTTCTTTGGAATTAGATGGTTGGGTTTACAACTGATGGTTTATTAATGTAAACCTAGTGGGGGGTAAGCCAGAGAACATTTCATGTTCTGATGTTTGCAAAAGAGATCAGATTTACAAGGGCATTATTTTTTCCTACTGAATTCCTAAATGTTACTATTAAAAGACACAGAATATGTGTAATACAAACATGTGTATCCCAAGGGGCAGTTCAAAAAGATTGCTAAACATGGAAAGTTTATGGAGGAATCCAAAGTCAAATTAATATCCCAGAGTTTGGATACTCATTTGAATTTTGGAAATGTTTTTCTCAGATTAAAAAGGAGTTTGGTGTGGGGCCCCATTATGGAAAACATGCATAATTTATTTAAAAGACCAAAGCAAAAGGGAATTCACAGTTTGAAATATGGATAATTATGCTATAATTAAAGGACTAGCTTGTTTTTGTTTTAAAATTATTGTCTTCAGAGTTTCCACCTACCCCCTAGTGCTATTCAGGGATTCAAAAGTTTAGGAAGTATTTTCTTCATAGTCCTGACAGTTTTATCTTCTTTTCAGATGCAATACAATTCAATGACATATTTCCCACCACGTTTTCAATACTATACAACAATGGAAACCTTCCTATCCCTTCCCTCATTATGATTCTCTACTTTATAGAGTACATCCAAATAAGGCCACAAAATCAATGCAATTGACTAAGTAAAGTTTTGGTTGATTACCTTAGTAAATGAATGAGTTCTCCATACAATAGAATCATTATATAAAATAATTCATTCAAGAAATTTTTCCTAACCATTTCTGTGTGTTGGGTCCAGTGGCTATCCATTGAGGATCCAATATCTGACTCCAGAGGCTAGACAGCCATAGTTCGATAAAGATTCTGAAACTCTTCTTTAGTTTTGCAACACATGGTAAGAGCACAACAGATCTTCAGCAGAGATTAAATCCTCAACTCATCTTCTTCCTACATTTTATTAAATTACAAACAAAACCATGCAGTTGTGCAAAGGCGGAATAGGGACTTTACTCACAACATCTAAAAATTCTGTGTAATACATTCCAGCAAATAAACATGCACTTTAAATTCTCCCATAATCATAAAGAAATGGAATTATATATTCAAATATAAAAACTAGTTTTGAGAATAAAATATCCAAGACTCAAGAATGTTTAGATCATAGACAATTATGGTAGCATCTAAATTCTGGATTCACATTCCCATACTGCTTTCTTTCTTCTACATGTATATGTACATTGTATAATTATATATACTCAAATCATACAGTGATTCTTTATGAGATTCAGTATTCTATTAAATGCCCACACAAGTAAATTATACTTAGAATAAATAGTTTATATACTCATTCTTTTGACATAAATGCTGGAAGAGTTTCTTTTCAGAGAACCAAACTAAAAGTGTAAAATATATCATTTTGTGTTTACAATTCCTGAAATCTATTTGATCTAGTGTACTATAGACTGTCTCCTTTAGCCATTTGAACTTGAGTACCTGAACATACTACATAAGCAAAAAGTCTTATGACTGTGTATAGGAGAATATACTTGAGAGATTAAATCAAATATAAGTGAAACAATGTTAGCCTGACACCTATTTAATAGTATACATAATCATCTTTGTACTGCATAGTAGTGCATATAAAGGGCAGTAATTTGTATTACTTTTAAAAAGCCAAACCTAGCTAGCATTTGGGAATTAGCTGAGAAAACAGAAGAAGACAGAGAACTAAGTGGTCCTGGAAGCCGTTTTGAGGTTCCTCTGACCATCGCTAGATTCAATTCCCAGTGGAGTCTACGTTCTTCCTTCTCTTGGCTGAGCAACCAGGGAGATGGCGCTCCCTCATTGCTAGTTGGAGGGTTCCTTTCTCTTCACCAAAGGCAAAGAGAGACAAAGCAAGAAGTGAAGGAATGAATGTGGGGAAGGCATTGAGGCAAAGGAGATGAAATTAAAACAAGAAAACAAGGGAAGATAGGAAAGATACTAAAATAGGCCTGTCCTGGATTATGAGTAGCAAGAGAAGGTATCCTTGGTGAGAGTGTACACTAGGTATCTGCTTGAGTGAAATTATTTTTTGCATTTGACCTTGATCCTTTTTGTATAACTACTATTTGCTCCCATTTAGATTACTTCAATAATAAAAACATAATCAGAATTTGAATCATTTTTAAAGCTGATTTTTAACTTTCCTGCATTTTCAGAATAGTGTTGTTTTCCTATCAGTTGCAGATTGGGTTTTTAAAGCTATGTAGACTAGCCTGTTATGTCCTGCCAACATTAAAAAAAAAAAATTAAACTAGAAAACCCATTTCAAATATTTCACACGTTATGCTGGTAGATCTGATGATAATTCTAGGTTCAGAAACATAAATGTTTAATAAGCATGTGTTGATAGAATGATATAATCTTTGCCATTCATCAAACTTTGTTTAAAAAAACAACACTGGTGATTTATACTATAGTGTTAATATTAAAAATAGGGCATCAGCAAAGTAATTATAAGTTGAAAATAAGAATAAAAATCCATTCAGAATGAAATTAGGAAGGATCAAATTGTGAAAGATGAGATGAGTCATTGATAACAGTCCCAAAGTGAGTCAGTAAATGCAAGATTAACAAAGCATGCAAAGTACAATCAAGGTGACCTCCAGAACGCAGGACTAAATAGAGCGCTTGTAACTAAGGAAGCTCAAACCAAAATAATTGCATTGCATTCTATTGGAGAGAGAATACGCTAATATGGCATATTCAATGCACTGAGTTCTGCAAATCTCTATGTCCTAACAAAGCTGAAGTTCCTGCAAAGCCTTTCCACCAGATTCTTTTCAGTTCCCGCAGGCATCTCCAGAAGTATTTTCGTTTGAAAGGTATGTCACTGGTGCCCTTTCTGTTTGGCATTTTTAAAAAAGTCTCAGTTTCTCCAAAGATGGGCCCTTTATTCATTCTGGACTTCATTTTTCCATCTGCAAAATGGGAGCATAGAGCTGAAATCACAAAGACTGGTTAACACCAGAGGTGTTAACTCTCTTTCTCTCTTCTTTGCTGAACTCGTAGAGCTACCTTCCTTTCATTACAGCCAAGTTTTCTTTTATCCTAGTATCTGTCTATTATGAATACATCTCATTAATCCATAGCAAAAGTAGTTGTTAAATATTGGGTGAGTACTTGCAATGTCCCAAGGAGGCCTTAATCCGCTTTATTTCATTTAATCTCAATAAACCAATGACATTGTTTCATAACAATAAATATTCATCTAAATCATCCCCTACATTGTATCACAATAACAGTCCATATTCTTAAATGTCCAAATGTTGGCTACTGAATCTGTTTTTAATATTATAATATTAAAAGAATAAATATTGACATACACAAGGTGGGGCAAAAGTGGGTTTACAGTTGTGAATAGGTGAAACAGTTTATTCTTATATTATTTTTAAATTAATTATGATATTATTTTCCATGTAAACTGTAAACCTTCTTATGCTCCACCCTGTATGTAAAAAAGTTATAATAAACCTTACGTATCATTCATTCATCCAACAAATATTTATTGAGTGCCTGCTATGTGCCAGGCATTAGGCTTATGAAGCTGTTTAAGCAAATTTTATCCCTTGGGTTCATGGACCTTACAGTGCACTGGAACATATAAGAAATAAACAGACAATTCTATTACAGAGTGAGTACATAACTGGAGCACAAAAAAAAGGCTTCCTGGAGTGGAGCCCTGGAAGATGAGCAACAGCTGGTAGAAATATGTGGCAGAAGGTTCCTAGAGAGGAGAAAGGGAGGGATTTCTACAACAGAGCTAACGTGTTTTATAAAGTGCAAGTTGCAATCCATTTGTCAGTTATGAAACCAGTTTCATGGGTCATGGCCAGTATTTCATGTACAATGAAGTGGAATAAAACGGAATGGAAAATATCAGAGTGCATCACTGTGGAAAGGATAAGTTTTGTTTTAAAAAACTTTTGTTTCATTATGTGTGTGAACCAAGTCAAAAAATTTTTGAGGAACACTGAGCAAGAATGTCAAGGGTATGTATGTAGGGAAGGCAGTGTAGGGAGTGTCAATGATGAGGTCTGAAATAAATGTTCAGTAAGAGCCACTGAAGAGTAATTAATTCAGGAAATAAGGTGATCAGCTTTGTGTTTTGAAAAGAAACCTCTAGAAAAAAAAAGATTAAAGAAGAGCCAGGAGACTAGGGACTCAGGTGGCTATTGCAGTAATGCGTTAAAGATGAAGATGGTCTGGGCTAGGAGAGTAGTAGTGGAGGTGAAAAGAAAGCCCAGTAAAGTTTAGCCCTCAATTCATAAAGGTACTGATCTGGACTGTGGCATAATTCCCTGCCGCAATAAGCAGTAGGTGATGTGGAAGGCAGAGAAGCGGAACAACTGATGCGCACTTGTTCACTAGTAGGTACAGTGGGATGGCACCAGAGCTTGTGACTGAGAGAATGATAGATATGTTAGACAGTGAAATCTAGCCTGGATAAAAAATTATATGAAATGCAGAAACTGATTTTTAAAAATAATGAGAATAAGACACCCACCAGAATGGCTAAATTAGCAATTCCCAAATGTTGGTGAGGATATGGAACAAGTGAACTCTCAAATACTACTGATGGAACTAAAAATTGGCTGGCAGTATCTACTAAATCTCATCATATACAAATCTGATGATCCAGCTGTTCCTCTCCTTGGTACTCAAATGCATCTGTCCAAAAAGACTTTGACAGGAGTGTTCATGTCAGCCTTATCCATTATAATAAAAAACCGAGAGCCACCTAAGGTCCATCAATATTAGAATAAATATATTGTGATGTTTAGACATTAAAATATTATACTGTCTCTTTAAAAATGGGTTAATCTCATAAGCATTCTAGAGTATGAAACAGACACAAAAGAGTGCATGCTGCATAATTTCATGTATAGGAAGGCCAACACAGATAAAGCTAATCTGAGGGAAATGAGAACAGTCGTTGCCATTGATAAAGCCCAGTGATGGGCTGGTAGAGACTCTAAGGGCTTCTAGGAGTGAAACTGTTCTTTCTTTAAAACAATTTTATTTGTTGATTTTAGAGAGAGAGGGGAAGAGAGAGAGAATGAGAGAGAGAGAAAGGATATTGGTCGTTCTGCTTATTTATGCATTCATTGGTTGATTCTTGTATGTGCCTTTATGTGCCCTGATCAAGGATCAAACATGCAACTGTGGCATGTTGGGACAACGCTCTAACCAGCTGAGCACCTACCTGGCCAGGCCTGGAAAATGTTCTGTTTCTCCATCTGGGAGGTGATTACATGAGTGTGTTCACTGTGTGAAAAGTAATGAGGATTTACACTGATGATTTTTTTATTGTGAAATATGTTTTACTTAAATTTTTTAAAAGGTAGAAAGTCAACAGAGACTAATTATTGTCTTAGAATAAATTCTAGCCTAAGTACAATTTCCAGTTCCACAGACAGACACCTCAAATGTCCAAAGCCGAGTTTCTCATACACTTCAGTTCATAGCCCGGTTGTCCAGGCATAACCTCTTTTATATTTCACTTATGTTACTTTTATTCTTTTTATCCTCCATCTTTCTCCCTCCCAGGTAGCAATCTTCCTGTATTTGCTATATAACCTTTCAATTCACTGTCCATTCTTCTGTGTAGAGATATGTATATCCTTAAAAAGTTCATAGTGGTAGTATCTACATATGCTTTTAATATATAGACAAATACATATTGTGTGTATATACATATCAAAGTATACAGATAACACTGTACTAATTGTACTCATTTTGTTTCTTATCAGTCTTAAGTACTGTGATTTTGAGGTATATTAATGCTAATGAAAATATAGGTCATTTATCATAATTGCTGTCTGGTGTTCCACCGTGTGCATGTGCTTCAGTTATTCGTCACCCTGGTGATGAGCGTATAGGTTGTCTCCCACTCCTTGCTACCACAAACTACACAGGTCTCCTTGTGGATCTATGTGAGAGTTAGTTAAAAACATTTTTCAGGCTTTTCATCTTTAGCATGAGTTTTTTTCCAGGAAAATTTAATCACATTCCCATCAGGTTTTATAATTTTTTCCTCCCAATCTGATAAGCAAAAAACTCTCAGTATGGTCTTTTTTTATTTTCTTAAATTGACTGGGGTGACATTAGTTAATAAGATGATATAGTTTTCAAGCATACATTTCTGTGATGCATGACCTGTATATTGCATTGTGTGCCCACCACCACCATATGCTTGGCCCCTGTTAGCCTTTACTGCCCTCCACTGCCCTTGCCTCTGGCGACCACCATACTGTTGTCTGTGTCTGAGTTTCGGTTTTATCTTCCACACATGAGTGAAATCATGTGGTTCTAAGCTTTTTCTGACTGAGTTATTTCACTCAGCATAATATTCTCAAGGTTCATCCATGTTGGTGTAGATGGTAATATTTCATTTTTTATGGCTGAGTAGTATTCCACTGTATATATGTATCGCACCTTCTTCATCCAATCATCTATTGAGGGACATTTTGGTTGTTTCCATGTCTTGGCCACCAGTAATAATGCTGCAATGAATGTAGTGGTGCACATATCTTTGCAAATAAATGTTTTCAAATTTTGGGGGTAGATACCCAGAAGAAGAATTGCTGGGTCACATGGCCACTCTGTTCTTAATTTTCTGAGAAACCTCCATATTTTTTTCCATAGTGGCTACATCAGTTTATATTCCCATCAGCAGCAAATGAGGATGTTTTTTTCTCCACAACCTCTTCAACACTTATTATTACTTGTTGAAAATAGCCATACAAACAGCTATGAGGTGATATCTCATTATAGTTTTGATTTGCATTTCCCTAATAGCTAGTGGAGTTGAGCATCTTTTTATATATCTGTTGCCATTTGTATGTCTTTTGGAAGAAATGTCTCTTGAGGTCCTCTGCCCATTCTTTAATTGGATCGCTTGTTTGTTTGGTGTTGAGTTGTCTGAGTTTTTTAGGTATTTTGAATATTAACAGTAAAAGTGTCACTTTTAACAGATGGCATGATTCTTTATCTAGAAAGCCATAAACGCCCCACCAAAAAACTATTTGAAACAATAAACAGGTACAGTCAATTTACAGAATACAGAATCAAGGTATAAAAATCCACTGCTAGTAGATATCCCTATATGCTAACAATGAAATTTGCAGAAAAAGAAAGGAAAAAAAACAATTCCTTTTGTAATTGTAACAAAAAGAATAAAATACCTAAGAAGGACCTATACTGAAAACTACATAGCATTATTAAAAGAGATTGAAAAAGACACAATGAAATGGAAAGATATTCTGTGTTCATGATTGGAAGACTCAACATAGTTAAAATATCCATCTTATTCAAAGCAATATACAGATTTAATACAATCCCCATCAAAATCCCAATGACATTTAAGAAAAAATCATCAAATTTATATGGAACCACAAAAGACCCTGAATAGCCAAAATGACCATGAGAAAAAAAAAAGTATGAAGCTAGAGGTATCATACTGCCTGACTTCAAAGTATACTACAGAACTATGATAATCAAAACAACATGGTATTGGCGGAAAAACAGATAGACCAATGGAACAGAACTGAGAGCCCCAAAATAAAACCACATGTATATGGGCAAGTAATTTTGATAAAGGACCCCAAAACATGCAATGGAGACAAGAAAGTCTCTTCAATAAATGATGCTGGGAAAATCAGAGAGCCACATGCAAAAGAATAAAACTAAACTACAGTTTGTCTCCATGTACAAAAATTAATTCAAAATGGATCAAAGACTTAAATAAAAGATCTGAAACAAATTACATAGAAGAAAACATAGGTACTAAACTTAGGGACCTTAGTCTTAGAGAAGATTTTGTGAATTTGACCCCAAAGTCAAGGGAAGTAAAGGCAAAAATGAATGAATAGGACTATTTCAAACTAAAAAGCTTCTGCACAGCAAAAGAAACCATCAACAAAACAGAAAGTCAACCAACCAAATAGGAGAAGATATTTGCAAACAACAACTCCAGTGAGGAGTTAATATCAATATAGTCTTAATTTACATTTTTAAATAATTAGTAAATTTCAACTTCTTAATATGTTACTTGTTCATTTGTATTCTTTTTAGTCAACTTCTTATTCATGCCTTTAATTCATTTTTCCAGTACTTTTTGTTTCTTTTTTCCTCTTAACAAATTCATATATTAGCAAAATTTACCTGTGGTCATATATTGCAGATATTTTTCTCATTTTATTATTAGTTTTTTTAAATTGGTTTATATGGTGCTGCTGGTAGAGATAGGGTAGTTTGTTTGTTTGTTGTTTGGCTTGGGCCTATGTCTGTCTTTCTATGATTTTGGTTTTGAGGCAATGCTCAAGAAGAACACAAAAATCTTGTAAGTATATGATATGTTAAGAGGTAGAAATATCAGAGAAGGAAAGTGGGGTCAAAGGGAACATTAATTCTAACCAGGCACACCAGTGGAGAGAATAACCAACCAAATGATGTTTGATGTTAGAACCTGCAGGGAACATTTAAAATAAGCTAAAATAGTGCTTATTTATGCAGCATATACACTAAAATTGGAATAATGCAGAAAAGATTAGCATGGCCACATGCAAGGATGACATGCAAAGTCATGAAGCATTCCATATTTTTGGAAATAAAAAAGTGCTTGGACCACAGGAAGAATTCAATAAATGGCAACAATTGTTATGACAAAAAAGAAAAGAAAAACAGAAATATATCCAGGACCACTGGGCTGATATCTTGTAAAATGTGTCACATGGTAAAGAAAGCAATGGTTCTTCTCTGGTCAGAAAAAAATAGTCACCTTTTTTTAGATACTTATTTAGAAATTTAAATCCAAAATATATATCTAAAACTATAGTGCAAGATAATAAGTGTAGGTAAAGAAATTGTGGAAAAGGGAAAATTAGAATTGGATGAATAAGGTGAAAAACCAGGGATAACATTATTACACAAAATGATATCTAAAAGTTCAGTACAAGTTGTGAAATACTGAGCTGCCTAGTAACAAAAGCAAAAAGGGTGAAACCTTTTTATGAAAGTTGTTCCTGAAAATTACAATCATTCCAGATACTGAGTTCTGAGAGAATTTCTCCACTGAGTAATCCTCAAGAGCATATAAGGAGAACAGTACCCTATAAACTAGTTGGTAAGCCCCTCAGCGATATGTAAACTGAATACTGTATGCCCTCCATGTAGGTTGCCCAGGGAAGTACATGGTATTTTTATACCCACTGATTCTCATACAGAAAGACTCAACATATCTCCCCTTTTGATTAGCAAATGCTATTAGATAAGGGAAGACAGATGTTATGAATGTTCATAATATGTGGTTCAAAATCTGTGAGGCCATTTTTGGTTGTTCTGAGTTCCTATAGCCAAAAATTCAATGTTGTGGGGAGAGCTTGGATACGAATCTTGTCGCAAAAAAGGACTTTTGCACTAAACTCTGCAATTCCTTGCTGTCTTTTTATTCCTACCCAACACAAACCATCCTTTTTATAACTCTGCAGGGTACTTAATGAACAATATTTATTATGATGAGGATTTGAACTACACAGTTGATTTGCTACCCACACGACTACTTTTCCTTCTTTTAAGACTGGTTTTGTGTGTGTTTTCAAATAGGTCAACTGAGCAATAACAGTGATGAGGAGGGTAGCTTAGAGGCACAGACTTAACAGGAACAAAAGGGAGGAGGCGGCCCGTTTTTATGTCTCTTACTTTCATCCGGGTGCTCTCACAGACACAGAAGTGGAGCACAGTCACATTTCATGGAACACAGTCAGCCTGGGCAAAGACCGTCCTGTGTTTGGAATTCGCTTTGGAAGCAGAACAGAGGTGTGTTTTTCATTATGCCACATTGGGTTTTTGCATTGGAGAGTATAATTACCAAACCCAGCCCTCAAACCACTGCAAAAACATCACATGCTTCTTACACACATTTTTTTCCTTCAAACTAGCACTCAAGTGCCCACCAAGGGCCCTGCCCACAGTAGGGTTAGTTTAAAATTCTTTTCAAACACAGTTGTAACATGGCTCTCATCCACCAAACAAGTATTATCAGCAGTTAAATCACAGGATTATTCTTACATTACAGATAAGTAGGTACATTTAATCTATGATAGTTATTACATTAAGACCCTGGGTCAGGCTCTCCCCGTGTATAAACCACTCTCCAGGAGCCAGGCTGTCAGTAACTCAGAGACGTGCCAGTATCTCTTTCAAGCTTATATTGAACCCATGCTATGCACTTGAAGTTTAGAAGGTCAGTTCTGTTTGGAGCTGAACTTCTATTTAATTTCAAGTTTAGAATCAGTGCTCAGGAGAAATGAAAGAAAGAGGCAGACAATTTCTGCTCCTTCTGTGGCTGAGAGCTCATTTGGGGTCAGTGAAAATTCTAAACCTGGGCTCTCTTCTATTCCCCCTTCCTCGCTGCATGTTGCAAACCCATAATTCTCCCTGTTCGTCTGTGCAGGCTGGGATAGCAGTTCCTGGGGTTTCCTGAGCAGAAGCACTTTCTTACTGAATTGATTCTAGCAGCTCGGAAGATTTAATGCAGCATTTTGAAGAACCTCAGGCAAGAGGACTGGCAGTGGGGGGAAGGGAGTCACTTATCACCTGGGTTAGTGGGCAGTATACACCCCTAATAAAATGCAAGATGATTTTTTAGGTGACACATTAACAAATATTTACCACTTTAGCAGTTAAGTGTTTACAAAAATAATGACTTACACTTAAATAACATTTACTATGTGCTGACCTTGTAACATAGATATGAACTCATTTAATCCTCATAACTCAAGGAAGAGAGTAGGTAATATTATTGTCCTCTGTTACAAATGAGGAAACTAAGGCACAGAGAGATCAGGTGATCTGTCCCTGCCTGTTTAGGAGGTTCGAGAAAGCCTGGACCTGAACCTATACCGTAGGCCCCACTTACAGGTGGGAGATATATTCCAAGACCCCACTGAAACCAATAATACCAAACCCCTATATATGCCATGTGTTTCTTTACATACCTGCCTATAGTAAAGATTAATTTACAAATTAGGTACAGTAAGAGATGAACAATAACAATAATAAAATAGAACAATGATAACAATATACCGTAATAAAAGTTATGGAAATGTGGCTCTCCCTTGATCTCTGAATATCTTACTGCACTGCACTCCCCTTCCTGTGACGATGTGAGGTGATGGAAAGCCTGTGGGAGGAGACGCAGTGAGGTGAATGCGAAGGCATAGCGACCCAGTGCTAGGCCACTACTGGCCTTCTGATAATACTGAAGTAACAAGCACTTTATGGCTTTTCTTTGGCATATCCGAATCAGTGTCATACTCTTAAGCTCCGGGGCCCTTAGTAAATACAATGAGGGTGATTTGAACAGAAGCACCATGACACCATGGTAACCTAGATGGCTGCTCTGGCACTAACATGCGGAGATCACAGAGTGGATACGCCGGGCAAAGGGATGATTCACGCCCCAGTTGGATGGAGTGGGGGAAGGCAGGATTTCATCATGTTCCTCAGAGCAGCGTGCCGTTCAAAACTTATGATTGTTTATTTCTGGATTTTTTTCATTTACTATTTTTAGACAGAAACAAAACCTCAAATAAGGGGGAATACAATACAGTCTAATTCTAGTGTCCATGCAATGGCCTTGTCTCACGTTCTTTTGATGTTCACTGAGAACATCAGACCCTGGTGTTCTAGGACATCCATTGTGCGTAGTGAATTACCTTCTCACCTACACACTTAGCGTAGTTCCAGCTATGTACATCCTTGGGTGCACAGCGTACAGCCTAGTGGCTTCAGAAAAGTAGTTGCTCAAATAATTTTTTTGCTTAATTCTTATATATAATCCCTATTGAAAAAGGCCATTTGGTTATACTCTATAAAGTCTACTGGAGAAATATGTAACTATATTGTTATGGACTAGATGTCTGTGCCCCTCCCTCTTCATATGTTGAAGCCTAACTAGTGGGATGGTATTTGGAGATGGGGCTTTGGGAGATAATTAGTTTGGTTGAGGTCATAGGGGTGAAGCCCTCATGGTGGTGTCAGTGCTTTTGTAGGGGAAGGAAGAGCCCAGAGCGGGTGTTCAGGCTCTTGCTCTCACCCTCTCTCTGTCATGGGAGGACACAGGGAGGACACAGCCTTCTATGAACCAGGGCCTGGCCCTCCCCAGGCCCCACCTCTGCTGGTGCCATGATGTTGGGCTCTCCAGCCTTCATAGCTGTGAGAAATAAACGTTTGTCATTTAAGTCACCCAGTCTAACCATGGCAGCCCAAACTGATGATGACAATGATCTATTACTGGATAAAAGATTACTGCAAAACTCAGTAGCTAAACAACCAACATTTATTATCTTATAATTTATGCTGGTCAGGAATTTGGGAGAAGCTTAGCTGGGCACATCTAGCTCAGGATTTCATCAGCTTGCAGCTCAGATGTTGACGGAAGCTGCAGTCATCTGACGTCTTCACTGGGGCTCTTCTTGCAAGATGACTTACTCACGTGACCCTCGAGAGGAGGCCTCACATCTGCTCTGTGTCATGTTACGTCAGCTAGGTTTTTCCAGGGTTTGTGCTCTAAGAGAGAGAACAAGGAGGAAGCTACTATATTCTGTTGGTTACGAGTGATTTGGTAACTCCAACCTATATGCAAGGGTAGAGAAATTAGCCTATACTTTCTAAAAGGAGGTATGTCAAAAATGTGTGGACATTTTTAAAAACCCACACCAGCACATTGAATCTATGGTTTCAGGGGTATTATTTTCCAGGTAATATTGAAGCAGGCATTAACATTAGATCTGAATTATTTTTTAAATGGTACATAAATAATAATAACACAGGCAATGTGCTAAAATAGCAATAATTGTGAGGAAGGTATGTTCATCTCCATCACTTGGTGTTCTCTCTTTGTTATGTTAATTTAGTCATTCTAAAAGGTACACACTGGTTTCTCCATGTCTTTTTTTAATTTTTATTTTTATTTTAATTGTTGTTCTTGTACAGTTTTCTGTCTTTTACTCCCATTCCAGCCCACCGCCCCAACCCTCCCCTCCTCCCTCCCATATCCACCCCCCCAAGTTTTTGTCCATGTGTCTTTTATACTTGTTGCTCTAAACCCTTCCCCTTTTCCCCTGAAATTCCCTCCCCTCTCCCTTCTGGTGACTGTCTGACACTCAGTGTCTTTTTAATTTGCATTTCCCTAATAACTAATGATGATGAGCATCTTTTCATGTGCTTAGTTGCCATGAGAAAATGTCTCGGCAAACATTGCCTATTTATTTACTGGGGTATTTGCTTTGTATAGTTGAGCATTAAGAGTTCTTTATATATTCTGGACACAGATTTTCTTTCAGATATGTGATTTGCACATATGATATTTCAGTTAGGGAGCTGTCTTTTCATTCTCTTGTGTATAGTATGAAGTAAGGACCTAAGTGTGTGTTTTACATGTGGATATTCAATTGTCTCTGCACAATGTAAATACTTTCCTTTAACCATTCCACTGTTTTGGCACTTTTGTTTGGTAGATTGGTGAGCTGGAATAGCTGGGAGCTGGCTGAGTTTCTCTCTCCCTCCCCTCCCCTCCTCATCCCCCGCACAAGAACAGCTCGGGCTTCCTCACGGCATGTTGATCTCTGGGTGGTTGAACTTCTTACACAGCAGTTGACTTCTTCCCACACCAGCATTCCCAAAGGCTGTGGTGGAAGCTGCAAGTGCTCTTATAATCTAACCTCAGAAGTCCCAGAACATCACTTTATCTTTTGTCTATACTATTGACCGAGAAAGTTACTAGGGCCAATTCAGGTTCATGGGGAGGGAAGTAGACTCTGCTTGCCAGTGGGAGGAAGACCCCAAAAAATCTGTAAACATCTTTTATCTAACTAAAGCCCCTTTTATCAAAATAATTCAAATTTTTTAAGTTTAAATTTCATACTTACTATATTTACTTATTAGGAATTTATCATCCCTTTTTGTTTTTTAAAAGATTTTATTTATTTTTATAGAGAGGGGAAGGGAGGGAGAAAGAGGGGGAGAGAAATGGTTGCCTCTTGGGGGCCACTCACCAGGGACCTGACCCACAACCGAGGCATGTGCCCTGACTGGGAATCAAACCAGCGATGCTTTGGTTCCCAGTACCATCTCTTTTTCAATTGTGCTAGTATATTCATTTTAAAAGTATGCTAGTTGTTATTTATTTAGGTAGTATCCTAATTATCAAGTTCCACAGATTTTGAGTGGTTTGCACCAACTATATTTTCTTCACAAACTTTATGGTTTTGAGTCCAGGATTTAGAGAACTCAGCATTTTCAGGAGTGCATATTGCATATACACCATTACAGCAAGAACACCTGTGAATGCCTGTGCATCACCAAGGGTGTTCACTGAGGGTTTCGGGACTCTGCTCAGCCCCAGCAGTCCTTAAGACTGCCCAGCATCTTATTTTATCCTTTGATCCCAGTGCAGAAGTACATTGTTATAACAACACTTCCTTTTCAAGCAGAAGCTGCCACAGATAAAATTGATCTCATATGATGAAAATGGAGGTTGACTTCAAGATGAAATCGGGGAAGTGTTTTTTCAGATTACAGTTGTTTCTATTTTAGTAATTTGGCACATTGTTACATATGAGGCATGGTGGAGAATCACTTGTAAGGTGAGCTGAAGACATGAAAGGCATTTCAGCTGGCATAGTGCCCAGAGGAATGTGAGTGTGCCCGCATGTGGATATGGGGGTGGGGAGGCTGATCTGTCACTCAGAGGTTCTGCTGAATTCTTTCCATTCCTGCTTGCATCCTCATCACCTTTTCCTTAGGTCCTTTTCCAAACACAGGAACACTGTAAAGAAACCAAATACCATTTATAACTGAAGCTAAAATATTGACTTTTCCTGTGGACACATTTTCTGTGGAAATAAACACACACACACACACAGTTTAACACTCAGAATGTGAGCACCACCCCTGAAGGGTGAGTCCTAGAACCAAATTTCTGACTTAAAACCCCATACCAAGATAAGAGCATTCATAAAAACCCTGTGTAAGACTGACTAAATTAGCAGCACTATTCAGATGAAAGTCATGAGACTTTATAGTTGCAGACCAGATTTTTTGAAGATTTTATTTATTTATTTTTAGAGAGAGGGGAAGGGAAGGAGAAAGAGAGGCAGAGAGAAACATCTTTGTATGGTTGCCTCTCATGTGCCCCTCACCGGGGACCCTGCTCGCAACCCAGGCATGTGCCTTAACTAGGAATCGAACCATTGACCCTTTGGTTCACAGGCTGGCATTCAATCCACTGAGCCACACCAGTCAGGGCACAGACCAGATTTAAACAGAAACTTTTTGACAACCTGATGCATATTAAGCACCACATGAGAAGGGTGTATGAAAAAAAAATAAGATAATTTATTTCCTATCACTCAGCTGCTCAAACCAAAAACCTAAACTCCCCTTTGGCTTCACTCTTTTCCAAGATCTCAGTAACTGCTGTAGAATCTCCCATCCCGAGTATATCTGGTCCAGACCCTCTTCACAACCTCCTGTCCAAGTCATCACCATCTCACCCACGGACTGTAGCAGGAACCTCCTAATTGTTCTCCCTTCTTCTACCTTACACTTTGTATTCTCCACGTAATAGCCAAGATGAACATTTTAAAAATTAAATCAAATCACTCCATCAACGTTCAAACTAAAATCTAAACTCCTTACTATGGCTTCAAGACCCCTGCCTCCCTTTCCCTCCTCCTCCCTAAGCTTTGCTCCTTGCCAGCTTCAGCCCCACAGACCCACTTACTCTACTTTGAACGCACCTAGGTTGTGTCCAGTTCAGGTCCTTTGCACTAGCTGTTTCTTCTGCTTGGAATCCTGCTCCCTTTGCCTCAATATCTGCCCCCAGATGTTCACTTGATTTGGGTCTCTGCTCACATGTCACTTCCTCTCAGGGACTTTCCCTGACCTAAAATAACATAGCTAAAATAGCAGAGACTCCCATTCCTCACTACATCCCTTTACCCTAATATTTTTGTCTTTCTAGCCCTTTTTAGTACCCAACATATGTTCAATATTTATCTTTGTTTTTGTTTTCCTTTCTCCTCTAAAATGAAACTCCAAGAACTTTGTCCACCTTAACTGCTATAATCCCAGTGCTTAGAACAGTGCCTGCCACATAGAAAATAATAAATATTCATTGAATGAATGAATGGGTGAATGAATGAATGAGTGAAAATCTATCCTGGAAGAGCTCTGATCTATACTGGTAGGCAAGCTGGGAAACAGCACTGGCCATACAATGTGACCGTGCTGTGAGAGATGCGTGTACAAGGTGTTCCGGGAGCACAGAGGATGAAGTCACTGGCTCTGCTTACGGAGGGAAGGGGCGGAGTGTTTTCACCTGGTCCTTGAAGAACGAGTAAGAGTTCACCAGACAGAGAAGCCTGCAGAAGACATTTCAAGCAGAAGGAATAGTGGATGCAAAGGCCAGGCTATAAAATCATAGGGTTGGGTAGAAGCTAGTCATTTTGTTGCGCCTGGAAAGCAGGAAATACAAGCATGCTGCAGAGGAAGAAGAGAGGACAGTGGCAGAGATGAGTTCATCTGCTTGGAGCCAAAGATGACTTTCCATGGACCTTGGAAGAACCATTGGATATGAAGAAGGTAAAATAGTCTTCAGGTTGACTACAGCTGTGGGGTGGATCGCTTGAGGCAGGAAGGCTTTGCTGTTCTGCTAGCAAGGAGAACACAGCTATTACAGGAAGAATGGAGGGAAGGGGTGGCTGGGAGGTGCATTTTGTGAGAGACCTGAGAGCTCTTGTGACCTAGATGTGAGGGACAATGGAAAGGGAGAAACAGGCCTGCAGAATTTTAAACTTGAGTGACTTGATGATATTTATCTTGCTAAGGAATACAGAAGGAAACCCAAGTTCAGGGAGTAAGGAAGAGGAATAACTGTTGTGTGCGTCTGCCCAGTGCCCTTTCTCTTTGAGCCCGAGTAGCCATTTCCAACTTTCCAGCTGGCAGTTAATGGGGAAGCCCACTTGCCCCAGTGATGCAGCAAACAGTGCAGGTCTGGGCTCACACCCACTCCTTCCTCCCACCCTCTGAGCCTGGGTTATTAGGCCACATGTGCGTGCCTGCCTCCCTCTTCCCTGGAGACACAAACCTCTCCCAGGTGGCTCTTTATCTCAAAAATAGATTCCTAGAAACTCTGCTACACCAGACATGCTTAGACATGCTAATTCCAAGGAAAACAAGACTTAAGCTCAAGCCTGGACCTACCCAAACTACATGCATAATATTATTGGACTTTCATTATTATTTATATATAATTTTTCAATTATACAACTAACACACGAATATTTTTCCATTATAAAAAAATGCAAACAATACAGAAGGTCACAAAGATTTGAGAGGCTCTTTTCATGCTCCCTCCTTGAAAACTGAAAAAGGTTCACTCTCCCTCTTAAGACTAAGATGTATCTTAGTCTTTCAGTGCTGTATTCTACATGCACACACGCACAGATACACATATAGAAAAAATATATGGTTTTATATGTTATCTTTGGGCTCAGATTATTTTGAAACCTTTTTTACCTAAAAATCTGTCTGCAAAGGTTTTTACATCAGTAAATACAGATCTATTTCTTTCTTTTCAAACAACCGAGTAGTATTCCACGGCATAAATGTGTATATTTGTCTCTTAATAATTTCCCTTCTGATGGGTACCTGAGTTACTTCCAAGTTTTCAAGGTTACTAACAGTGCTACAGTGAATATCTTTCCATACTTTCTTTTGTATATGTTTGAAAATGTTTCTCTATGATGGATTCCTGCAGGAAGAATTGGTGGAGAGCTAGGTACTCCATTTTAATGTCGCTACGAGCTGCCACTTTTTCTGTTCTACGTTATTAGATGCTTTCAGCTGTTGGTACTGAAACGGGAGCATTTCCTGAAACTGTGACATCTGTCATATCTTGACGACCCATACTAAGGCTGACACCAACCCAGGCCCAGCGTGACAGTCACCCTGGTCAGTGTGCTGTGTCCCGGAAGACTGGGAACGCTTGGCCAGAGGCACAATTCTTCAGGCTGATTAGCTTTTCCGGGGCCTGCCGAAAGGCTTGGACAAAAAAAAATTGTTTCCTTCCATATATACAAAGAAAACTGGGACATTGAAGTTAACACTGATTTATTAAATAATTATAAAATGTAGGACATGTTGACTTCATTGATATTAGATTAGTTTTATAAGTATCTTGTTATTGGACATCTCAAAATTCTGAATTCTTTCTCCGATCTGCTCTACTCCTAGGTTGAGGGAGCAGCGTCAGCCTCTTGTCTTGTCCTCACCACATTCAGGGAAGAGGTTCACTCAGAAAATAATTCCAGGGCTTCCTTTCTTCCTCCCCTGGTTTGCTCCTCTTCAGGAAGGAAGCAGGCTTAACCTGGACAGCAGTTGGGGGAGAAAGCACCTTTTCCCCAGAGGGGTCAGTATTTGGGAAGAAATGGCAGCTGTCAGATGGCAAACACTTTCCCTCAGTGTCCTGGGGGAGGAGAGCATGGGCAGGGAGAGCTGGAGGGAGCCCTCTGTGGGTGTGGGTGAGGGGCAGACAGCGTCTCTGGGTCACGGACTCTGTTATGGGATCTTCCTCTGACCTCAGCTTTTATTGTGACTATCAAGCTCTTTTTCAATTTATTCATTCTCCTCTAGTGCTTATTCCTAATATGGCGATGACATAGCACCCCACTATTTATCATGGTAGAAGTGTCATAGTTCAGCAGCACTGTGGGTTAAACAACCCTTGCCAGTAGGCCAGGGTCCTAATCAAAATCAAAGTTTCTACGGGAAAATGCATGCGGGTTTCCAACAGTGGAATGATAGATGGGCTTTTGGAGCATAATGTGTTCCCAACTGAGCCCTGTTCACATGGACTGTAGATGAGCTGACCAGACGTTTCTGTTTTTCAAAGTTCCCTGAGAAATGGCCGAGGCCAGGGGGTTTTTTGTTCCACGTTCCTCTGTAATAAGCTACAAAGCACTGTGTGGGATAGTTTATGAGTTGACCTGGCTATTTTATATTGTTGCTTAAGCTGATGACTTTGTGGTTTCCAAAATGATCCATGGAGTTTGGCAGCTTGTGAGGACTGAAAGCTCTCGAGGTTCATTTCTAACAATACAAGCATCTCCTTTGGCCACTTGGCTACAAAAGCCAGTGGGTTGTCCTGCGTGGGGATTGTTGGGTCTTCCTTCTTTCCTACTGTCTCTTCCTTACAGCCTAGCCTGGAGCTCTGCCTGTGGCCTTTAAAGATGAAGTGGACTAAGCTCAGGCAAAATTCTAGCTACTACCCACCCTTCCTCCATGGAAATTATCAGATTATTAAGATTCTCTGTAGCACTCTGACTGGTTTGGCTCAGTGGGTTTGGGTTGGGCATTGTCCTGCAAACCAAAATACCTCGGCTTGGTTCCCATGGTCAGGGCACCTGCCAGGCCCCCAGTTGGGGGAGTGCAAGAGGCAACTGATCGATGTTTCTCTTGCACATTGATGTTTCTCTCCCTCTCTTTCTCCCTCCTTTCCCCTCTCTCTAAACATAAATAAATACATAATCTTTAAAAATAAAATTAAAATAAAAATCTCTGTAGCTATATTGAGGATCTGATGACCTCCGTTGACACCTTTTTAGGCATCGAGGCCAAACTGTGGTCTTCACCAGGGAGTTCCCCCTCCCAGCACCCAGGAGAGCCCCAGGTAGACCTGAGGGTCCACCAGTAGATTTCATGCTTGAGAAAGCCTCCCAAATGTTTACTTATCTGAAATAAAGCTGCACAGGAAAATGAAAACATCAAATGTTTTTGCTTAGTGTTGAAATTATATAAACTCACCCAGTTGACACACTGGCCAGACAGAGATGAGGAAGAGATGGTTCTATTTTCAGAGTTTTCGCTGTCTGGCAGGATTGTTGGTAGGCACTGAACACATGCCTATTGTGTTCAGAGCCGAGAGCCGAGAAACACTGAAGGTGATTGTACTCACAAACTCACTGTCCTTAACTCACCAGGACCCTCAGTCTTGGCCACAGCCCTGAATAGGCCTGTCCCTACTCAAAAAGAGGTAGGTAGCCACATATACCTTTTGTTTTGAGGGTCCCTGCAGGGGTGTCCCATACTCCCTGCACATCTGCCACTCTCTCCGCACAACTTGACCTGAAATTCTCACCTTAATAACATTTTGGGGGGAGGTAAGCCACTGTTCCCAATCAAATACGTAAGTGATTAGGAAGAGAGGGAGGAGCCTAAGTGGCTCAGGTGTGCATGTATAGGTGTGTTTAGGTGTGATTTGAAGTGATTATTAAGGGAAAAGGGAGAGTAGAGAAGCTGGATGCCTCTGATTCCCTCTTAATATCATTAAGCCACAGACATTTTCTATCAAGATATCTGGCTAGTCCTTTGGAAGCTCTGGAAACTTGGCTTTGAGGACAGAAAATGAAATGGCACCGGATGACGTGCTTCAGTGCTACACTGTCCAATCTGGTAGCCACCAGCCACATGTGGCTCTTGAGCCCTTGGAATTTGGCTAGTCCAAATTGAGGTATGGTATACATAGAAAATGCACAGTTTTCAAAGACTTCATATGGAAAAATATATACAATATCTCCTTAGTAATTTTTTATGTTAACTACATGTTAAATTAAAATATGTTGATATATTGAGCTGAGTAAAATCTATTATAAAATTAATATTACCTATTTCTTTTAGTTTTTAAAAGGTTTCTACTACAAAACTTTAAATTACCTATGCATAATAAACCCCTCTAGTGGCTAGGCCAGACCCCACCCTAAAGGGCACTGAAGTCCAGGGTGTGGGCAGAGGCACCCAAGGAATGAGACTGCAAAGGCAGAAATGTCTGTAGGAGGAAAGGCTGGCCTCAGCACAGGAGTGGTAACAAAAGCTGGCCCTCTGGGTCCGGTTGTTAGCCTGGCTAAGCACACAGGGGCCCCATCCTCCCTTCCCATTTTGGGCACTTTGAGTCAGTTGGTTGATTTCCCCCGTGTTGACTCCTATGGCAGGAAAATGAAATAGGTTTGAGATGCGGATCCCTCTTAGTCTCACAGGCCTGGATTAGCCTCTGGGGTCATCCTTGTACCTTCTGATCCCAGGTTCTACACATAGCATCTACATTGCAGGTTACTAAGATGTTTGATATGAGCTCAATATCTTACCCTGGCTTGAAAGGCTAATCATTCTATGGATTTTGTTGGTTTAAAATTTTCAGGTAATACATTTTATTTGTAAGAACTTGCTTTATTGTTTTCCTAAAATGACTTTGTGTGTTGGTGCATAGTCACTGATACCAGACTAAGGAGAACTAGATTTTGCATAGTAGTCCACAGTTTTCAATGTCCTTTTCAGCAAATTATCACGTTTTATTGTCACAACATCTTGTGAGGCAGGCAAGGCATGTATAGATTTTTAGCCATATGTCATAGCTAAGAAGCAACAACAACAAAAATTTGCCTTGACCAACATTTGAGAGCTGTTAAGTGACGGAATTAGGGATGAATTATGGATGATCTAATTGGAAACCTTGGCATCTGGTCCTCAGTGGCTTCCACTGGTGTATAGAGGGTCACAGAGGTGGGCTAGAGGATGAGTGGTCCACAGCTTCCTGAATTCAAGGAATTCTGCCCCTTTCAAAATAAGGGAAGTAATTCACCAGGCCCTGATGTCAAGATTTGGAAAACTGCCATTTGGGGATCCAGGGAAGAAGCCTAATTGGAGCACTGCCTTCCACTCCGCTGGAATGCCTTTGAAGTTGGTGCCTGTTTAATTCCCTCAGGTGACCTCACCCGGAGTTCTGGGAAAGGCCCAGCCAGTCCTCCTTGAGAGAGGCTCTGAGCTGCAGGCAGAGCCCAGCAGAGGGTGCTGACAGCTCACTGCTTCGGGGTGGGACAGAGCAAGAGCTGTCAGCTCCCACAGAGCTAGACGGCTGGCCGGAGGAGGAAGCAACCTAAGGACACCATGGTTTTATGAGCTTTCCTATCGGTAGAGTGATGATGATGATGATGATGATGTCGACGATGCTGACTCCATAAGTAGGAGCTAGGGTTCACCCAGTGGGCATGGTGTGATTTGGAAATATTAGAGGGTCTGAAACAAAGTCCCCCGTGTCCACCAGGTGTTTGAGTTTTAACAGCCAGTGAGTTGTGAGGTGGCAGCCAACCACAAGGGAAAAAAGGGAAGCAGGGAAGTTAGGGAATCAGAGGGCTGGGGAAACAGTAGCAATAATCTCCGGGTCAATGCCACAGATTATTTTGTTAGGTTTGACTGCACTTCTGTGATTTATTTACAGATCACCACGATCACTGACGGACATGGTGCATGTTAAAAAAATAATAAGCTCAACTATTTGTCTAGATCCCAGCAAATCACTGCACAGCCAAACTTAGAACTACAGTCATTCAACAGAGTCATGGAATTCAAGGGGACCCACGCAATGGTCCTATCCAATGCTTTCATTTCACAGTTAAGGAAAATGAAACACGGGGATGGAAAATTCCTTGTGAAATGTCACATAGCTAGTAAAGGCCTAGGACAAGACCTAGAGATAGCAAGGCATCAACATCACAGTCACAAATACAGGCTATGGAATCAGATCTGCCTTCAAATCTGAGCTCTGATGGTTAATTTGTTTTGTGACTCTGGGCAAGTTATTTAACTTTTCTGGTCTTAGTTTTCTCATCTGTACAATAAGGGTTTTAAAAAGTATCTGCCTCACAGTGTCAAGTGGGATAATAAGTATGAAGCATTTACATAATACTTTCTCATCGTAAACATTCAATAAATGGTAACTGATATTATTAGAATTCAGCTTCTCTGACTTCCTGAAGTCATTCTTTATACTGCGCAGCCTCCTGCAATCCTCCTCAACTCTTTTGCATGCGCAGTTCCCAGTTTATTGGTTCTGCTGTGACATCTTCGTGGCAGAGTCTGTGAATGATATAAGGAAGTTATTTGACTTCACAGTTTCCCTACATGTAAAACAGGATGAAACTAGTTGGACTACAGAACAGCTGATATAAGAAAAGGACACATAAGAAGAGTGGCTTAAGCAGGAGAGTAGCTTGTTTCTCTCTCCTGTAACAGTGTAGAGGTGACCGGTAGGACGATGGTCTGCCGTTCTTAACATTTGAATCTCTTTTCTAGGCTCAAAGTGTCTTTTCCAGTTCTTGTATTTTTTTCATGCAGACAAATGAGACCATAAAAACATACCTAATCCTTTTTTAATTAAGACCAGAAGTAGCACCCACAGTTTCTCTCATTTAATTGGCCAACATTTGGTCACATGGTCACATGTTCACACCTAGCTGCAAGGAGAAATGTAGGCTTCGGCTGGGAAGTCATGTGCCTGGGAAAAGAAGGAGAACAATGTTAAATAAAAACCTAAAGTTTGTCACAAGCTCCTTATTCTTATAACTGTAGGTGTTGCTGTTAACGTAAGTGCTGGTGTTTCTGAAGATCCATCCACCCTGCATTTCACAGAAAAGAAAAAATTATTTAATTGCCTGGGAAAGTAGCTTCTCTTAAAACAGTTTGGTTCTTGGCTTGTGACTCAAAGGTAATTTGGAGGCACAGAGATCGCTGGTGGCTATACAAAGAGTGATAAAGGATTACAAATGCAAAACAGAGCTGGAAAATGAGTGGGAGAGGCATGAGCAAATGAGAAAAGTCATTTGCTGATGGGAAGGAGAGAACAAACAGGGAAGTGCTGAGCTGCATTATGATACACGGATGCTGCTTTGACCATTGGGGAGTTACATTCCCATCCCTGAGGGAGATGCCCCGCCCCCTCAGCACAGGGTCAACCCTAAGCCCCCGACACCTGCTCAATCTAAAAAAGGCTCCAGGAGGTCAACCCAAGGGTCTGGATCCATGAAAAATACTTCGAAAAGCTGGGAAACAGTTTCTCTCTCATGCAGATAGTAATTCTAGAACTTTAGTATCCTCTTAGCCTACTTTGGGGCCACCTAAGTGGGGTCAGGCCAGTGTGTGAGTTGCTAGGTGATCTGGACTCTGGAAGAAAATGATCAGAAAATGATCGGAATGGGCAAATCCCAGGAAGCATTCCAGTGGCTGTGCCCTGAGGCTGCAACTCCCTGAGCCATTCCAGTTATCAGAAGAATGCCTGCTGGTGGCCTCTGATAGAAGGTCTCAGATTCAACCTTTCCTCTTCATTCCCAGGCTACTGCTCTAGGCGTGGCCCGGGATTCTGTGACCAGCTCATCCCACTCCCCTTCTAACTCGTCCCCTCAACACCCACCTTTTGTCCCCAGAGCCACCCTGCATATTGTGGCCATGATAATTCTCCAAAGTCCTTTTCACTAGGAGCTGTCTTTACCTCAGGGTTTGATACGTGGAGTTATTAGAGTGGTTTTCTATTTCTTTTTCTTCCTTTCTTGTTTTTGTTGTTGTTGTTGCTGCTGCTGCTGGAGTTTTTATTTACAGGGACTTTTAAATTCCTCTACAATAAGCACGTATGATTTTTGTAATAGTAAAAAGACTTACCTTGAAATGCATCAAAAGTTGGGAGGAGGGCAGTTGGGATCTACTGTGGCTCTCATTTCTCCTCCATCAAGTCTTTATCCTTTGGAGCAATATTTGGGGCCTCCATAATTAATTCTAGTCTAGCTACCAAACATGTTCTCCCTGAATTCTTCAATCTAGGCTGTTCTGTTTTCCTCACGGGTGCAGCGTCTGCTCCTATCAGACTCTGTTCTCCAGCCTGAGCCATCTTCTAGGTCTAGTTCAAATTTCACCTTCTTGGACTATTTTATTTCTTAAATGTATACATCACTTCTATACCATTTTATATATGCCTGTTCTACACCCCTTGGAAAATTGATGATGCTGTTTTAGTTGTTGCCAACTATTTTTCCTGAAGTGACTCTTATTTCCTAAATGAATGCCAAGTTCTTCGAGGATAAGGATGATCTCTTAAAAATTTCTCACATTCCTCACACCATCTGGCACAGTTCTAAACTCGTAACAGGTAATCCATTAATCATTATATTTTTAGAACTTTATTCACATCTTAGCTGAATGATTTAACATGTGTTAGACCACTGGTCACCTTTCCTACAAAATATTTGAAGGAGGGTTTTGTAGGGACAGGAATCATGAATACAAAGGAATTAAAAGATAACGGGCGTGGGGTGGGCTTGGGGTTTCAGTAACAAGCTGGCTATGCGGCCTTGGAAAATACCATCTTTGCCCTGACTTGCCAGCCAATCACTTTCCGTGTGATCCCTGTTGGCTATTCTGACCAGTGCCCTGGTGAGACCACCTTGTGGCCCTCGCAGACTGTGCCCTTCAATATCTGCACCAGGTTCCTTCCCCCACCTTTGTGTTCATCCATCTCAATTCCGTCAGCATCAGAGATAACTCTCTTTCCAAGAAGCAGGCCCCAAATGTCATCAGTGAGATAGTGATCACCTGTCCTCTAAGCCTGGATTTCTAAATAGGCCATTCCTCTGCACTTATCACTCCAAAACAAGAACTTGTATCATTGTAAATTTGGCTATGACATCCGCATGTTTACCCATGTATTTGTTCATCACCCCAGTGGTCATGCAGGCTGTAGTACTATTAATAGCTGATCTTAGATTGTAGGTTCCTAGAGAGGGCACATGACATATTTTTAATGGGCTTGGGGCAGTTCTTGGTCTGAAGACACACTTCAGAATGATTGCTAAATTGTGCCCTTAAACAAGGTCACATGCAAAAAAACTCATCTGTTACTCCACACTGTTAGGCTAAGGATAGAAAGTCTGAGTAACTCTGATCTGCTAGTTTAACCCAACTCCTAATTAGCAGTTCCAGTTATTTAACCTCTCTAAACTCACCTTTGAAAGTGAAATATGCATGATAATAGCAGCTATCTCACAGTGTTGTTTTAAGGATTAAATGAGGTAATGCATGTAAAGGGCCTTGTAACACTCATATCTATTATCTGGTAGTTTTCATTATTCTGGAGATAGAATGTAGCTGAGCAATAAAATGTATAAACCAATAGCTTATCAGTATATTTGTTGACTTGAAATGGTTCTGTGACCTGTGTTTTGAGGTCTGGTAAATCAGCAGAAGCCTGAAGCTTTTAGTCTTTCCAGTTTGGTAGCTATTATCCAGCTCCATCCCTTTTGTCTTTTCCTTCTCCCTTCCTCAGGACTGAAAATACCTACAGGAGCAATACAAACAAATGACTGTTTTGCAGGACAGGAGGCAAAGAGTGAGAGAGTTGATACCTCAGGCTACATAGTTCTGCTTTAGTTTATACTAAACCAACTCACCCCAAAGAACCAGAGGATTTTCACCTTGGGACAAGGGTTCTCCCAGCTGGTTAGTAGTGTCTTCCCTGTCTTCCCTTCAGCTGCAGTAGAAATTTGATTGGTAAAAAGAAATCAGTTTGTGTTTGGTTTGTGGGAGTGAACATGGTCTAGAAGGTCATTGAGATTCTGTTGTATGAACATTTTGAAACTGATGTAAATATCTAAGCAGAGCTCACAAAGGAAAAAATGTGGAATCAAAGAGAGAACCGGACAGCCTCTGAGGGTTTCCCTTCTGGCATTCTCTTCCTGGGCTTCACAACTCTGCATTTCAATACTTACATTCCCAGTCAAGGGCATTGGTAGGCCAGGTGTATGATGAGCCTGCCAAGTCACCTGGAAAGCTTACTTGGCTTAGTGTGTGGACTTTAAGAAATCCTTAGGAAAAGACACAGAACCTTAGGAGAGAGGAAGTGGGTCTTTGGTGGTAACTCCTCCAATCTGCTCTGCTTTTGCTAAATGTTCCTGTGAGGCTTCAAGCAGAGCCCCAGGTTTTGCAAATTGGTCTTCCAGGTAAGGAAGAGAATGGCTTGTGATGGCTGCTCCTGAATGCTCTGCTTTTTCACTGCCCCCTTCTGGGGCTGCTAGTGCTCTCAGTGCAGCTAAAAGAACACAGTCCAGAGAAAAATCCAGCCGTGATGAGAACAACATAGGAATTTATAAACTGGATGGAGAATATTGCCCAACCCAGCAAGGCATAATCATTTTCTTTCATAAAATCAAATGACTATAATAGAGAGGAAAATAGCAATATTTTATATTTTTTTCAACACCAAACAAAACAATATTGATTCCTGGGCAAGTTTAATGTGGAAGGGCGAGAGAGTTGTTTCTGAGAATGAGCCTATGGTTTTCTCAATATTTGGTAGCAAGAATCAAAGACAAGAGAACAGTCTCTGAGTCTCTTTTCATGGATGCTGAGCCCGTGTGATGTTCTGGGACTGCATGATAAAAAGATTTACCAGCCTGAGAGCACAAACCTCCATGGAAGAGTCTGAAAGGACCTCCAGGCAGACAGTCCTGATAATCTCTGTCCATCTCACCCAGCTAAGGAGCCTCTGGTGCAGGGAAGAAAGAGTGCAACAGATTAAGGAAAAGGGTCTAATACAATTCAAAAGAAATGCCATTTGTGATGAAGTGATATAAGATTCTTGGCATTACTTTGTGTAAAAAATGAATCTAAGAGAACAATATGATTGAACCTTTAACTGCTTATTCACATTCAGTGATTTGCATACTGAGTTAAAAGAAAGAACCCATTTTTTAAATTTTTTTGAAATTACTTTGTTGTTGTTCAATTACAGTTGTTGGCATTTATCCCCACCCCAGCCAATCCCACTTCCCTCCCTTGCTTCTACCCTCCTCTTTGGTTTTGTCCATGTGTCCTTTATAGTAATTCCTGAAAACCTTCCCTCCTCTGTCCCCTCCCCCCTCCCCTCTGGCTATTCTTAGATTGTTCTTAATTTCAATGTCTGTGGTTATATTTTGTTTGCTTTTTTCTTTTGTTGATTATGTTCCAGTTAAAGGTGAGATCATATGGTATTTATCCCTTACCACCTGGCTTATTTCACTTAGCATAATGCTCTCCAGTTCCATCCATGTTGTGGCAAAGGGTAGGAGCTTCTTCTTTCTCTCTGCTGTATAAAATTCCATTGTGTAAATATACCATAGTTTTTTGATCCACTCATTTACTGATGGGCACTTAGGTTGCTTCCAGCACTTGGCTATTGTAAATTGTGCTGCTATGAACATTGGGGTGCATAGGTTCGAGAAAGAACCCATTTTCAAAGTTTTTATTATGTTCCAGGAACTGTTTTGAGCAATTCATATGCAATATTTTATTTAATCCTCACAATTTTTATGAGGTAGCTGTGGACATTATGCCCATTTGACACATTTGGAACATGAGGCTCAGAGAGGAAAGTTAGCTTCCCTAAGTTTACCCTGCTAGTAGGATGTAATTACCCTGAGGTTTAAAATGCTGAAGCACAAAACTTCATTTCCTCCTCAATATTTACAGAAATTTTAAGAGTTTTTAATAGTCATTAAAGAAGATGGATACTATAATTTAAATAAATTTAATCTTTTAAAAAAGAGAGTTTTTTCCTATACCAGCTCCAAAAACACACTGGCATGATCTCCTTAAAAGTGATCACAGTTCCCCTTTCCTCTCCATCACACTTCCTTATGTAATACCTTCTTCACCAGTAGCATTCCCTAGGTGAGGAGAGAGGTGCTTGCAATCTTCAGATCCTTACTCATGGGCATCCACATCCAGTTTCTCTGGGAGAAGAGAATGCCTAGACTCCAACCTCAGGGGGAGGCCATGACTGGGGTAAAATGAAACACGTATTCTGGAAACACACCCCTCTCCTGGTAGATGGGAGAGAGAAGCTCTCTTTGCCATATCTTTCAGCCCACTCCTGCAGACAGAAGGCGGAGAAAAGGTGACTCATCTTAGGGAGTAGGAATTTCCTACATCATAGTGCTAAACCCAGAAGATTGAGCTAAATGAATAGAAAGCTCTGGAAGGTACAAATGTTCAGTTCTTTCTGGAGTAGCAGGAGGGAACAATGGAAAAAAAGTAGCTAATATGCAGTTGTGCTGAGAGTGCATTATAGTAAATCTTCCCTGTTATTCAATGCAGCTAACCTATACGGAGTGCCTGCCGAGGGAGAGGAAGTCTGAGGTTTGTTTTTATTCATGTATTTCAGCTTTGCTGTAGATGTGTTGTGTGTGGTAATTTCTAGGCAGATATTACAATGTGGAGTTTCTCCAGGCGGTTTAGTTGGCATTTTTAACAGGATTCAGATTAAAAGTTTTTCAAAAAAAAAAAAAGAAGAAGAAGAAGAAGGAGAAGGTTCAGTGAGCTTGGCTTTGAAATTGTCTCCTACAAAACCAAAGACAATCAGAGCAGCCTGATTTTCTTTATTGCCATGACTCTGCTGTGAACCATCACAGGTTCAGGCCACAAGACGCTTAGACCCCCCAGGTGGGCAGTCACTCCAGTGTGAGGACCACAGAGACTCCTTGTGAGATCCTCAGCAAGTGCCAGCCCTCAGTAACACTACCCAGCTTTCAGGGCTGGAGAGCAGGATTTGTGGGTTTTGCATGCAAAAGCAAACGTGTCTATTCTGTTTCCTTCCCTGTGAACTCCTTCTTTTCCTCCTGCTCCCATGGTATGTAGGCTTGCTGAAAACTTAGTGTTTTTGACTTCTGAAAGGTTACAGTTAGAAAGGCAAATAAAATGACAGGATGGGGAGAGGCAGGTTGATTAGTTGAGTGGCCTCAATGTCATTCCATTATGACTTTCTGTAAGCAATGCTTCCGATTTGTCAATTTGATCAGCCAAGTATAATTTTTGCAAGTGTATGATAGAATAAGTATTGCATATCTCAGCCAACCTATGCTTTCTCTTCTTCTCCTCAATTCCTAAAGGACTTGAAGAAGGGAAATCAATAAATCAATTGATACCTTGTCCAATACTCATTTCAATGACGGCACAGCTCCATTTGCTAGAGATCAGACATTAGTTACGGAAAGAGACTGAGACTTTTCCATTTGATAATGTATCTCTTTGCCTTTGTGAGCCAGATATAAAGAGGAACAGTGAAGTGTCCTTGTCAATAATTTTGGTGGTCACCTTATCAAAAAATAAAAAGGGGATAATTATGGAGAGACTGATAAAATATCATTTATACCTCAGGGATTATTACAAAATCAGTGGGGAGGATTTTCTTATCCATTAATCTTTTATTCAAAAAATATCCCCTACTGTGGCTAAATCAACTTATTAAAAATCAGAGTTTTATTTTTTCAAATCTAATTTTTAAAATGTTTATATTCTTTCACCTTGGTCCTTAAAACTAAGGCAGAATTTAACACTTAAAAGTTTATAAACAAACATTTAAATACATTAAATTAGCTCTTATTTTTGGAGAAAAAATATACAATATGGGAGATTGCCTTCATAATACCACAATTCCATGTATGTTATGCTTGTTTCATTCATTTGTTCATTCATATATTTGTACATATCCAATGTTCAACTCTTTTTTGCTTAGTTTTCCTTCCAAATGCTTCCTTGCCACTCTGTATCTTCATTTCCCAAATTTAGGCAGCTGTAATACTGTTTTCACACAGACCTTGAAGATTTTATTGCAATATTACTAAACGAGTATGCCTTACAAAGAACTCTAAAATATGTGGAAACACAGTAAGAATGGCAAGGATAGTGACAACAGTAAAATCTGTTTCTCATGCCCTGTGCTCAAAACTGCACTGGCCTGGGGGCCAGAGGGAGAGAGCTCCAGCCCCAGCTCAGTGTTCAGAGGCTTCCTCAGCTGGAACGGTATTCTTCGCCTTTATTCAGACCAGCCTCCTCACCAGTGAACTACAACTGTTAGACTGGATGGTCTTTAAGTTTCCTTCCAAGAGTGAAATTTGTTGTTTTAGTTATTCTTCCTGAAGAGACTTTGATGACTTGGCTTTAGGAGAGCTCTGATGAGCTGTGGGTTCCTGAAAGGAGTTTTGTATGACAACCAGAAGGCTGTGATCTGTTGGTGTTGACCAGGAATCTCTGGTCTAGCAGCACAAGTGTGCAGCCGGCACTGGGCACAGTGGGGTGGTCTGCGAGTTTCCCTTAACCCTAGGTTAAGGTTGTTTTCTAAACATTGGTCATATCTTAAAATGAAAGTTTCTGAATCCTTACTTAAGCACATGGAGTCAGGAAGGAAGAAAATCTCTTGGTCATAACGCTGCAGCAAAGCCAGCAGGTCTCACCTGAGCTCCTGTTTTGTGCTGGGACCATCTAAAGCTCCTGGAAATAAGCGACTTGTTAACACAGACAAAACGGATTAGAGCACCTAAAATTTTTTAAGGGCTCAAAATTTGTGGAAGAGCACTTTATATATGTATATATCACTATATATGTACACATCGCTATATACTCACCTATATTTTGTTCTGTTTCCCCCCTCTCCCGTTGGATGTGAGCAAAGGAGGTAATCTCCTTACCTTACACATTTCTTTAACTATATTTAGACCTAAAGAATATACTTCTGTCTTGCCTATGGTCTTTGCTCTAAAGCAACCGGGAGTTAGGAGCGAGTTCGGCTCTATGTGCCCTTCTCTGCTGGCAGGGAGCACCTGGAGGGCAGGTGAGAAGACTGCCCGCGCTACAGGTTCCGGGTTGACGCTGACAAGAGGGCAACCTAAGGCCTGGACCCGGGCTGGCCTGACGCCGGTGGCTGCTCCCCCTACCGGGAGAGCGGAGCAGCGCCAGCGGCTGGGTCCCGGGTGGCACAGCCGCCTCTCTGCCGCCGGTTCTTTCGTGGCTGCGCGGGTGGGGTCGGCGAGCTGCGGCTGGCTAGGTCGGCCAGCGCAGGGCGGAAGCTCATGGCCCGGGTAACAAGCATTTTCCTGCATAAGCAATTAGCTGGGAATAAACATTTGAACTCGCGGCTCGGTAAACTGACTGTCCGCGGGGCGCCTCTAACAGGAGCGGGGAAAGGGGGGCTTGGGGGGCAAGAGGGTGGAGGAAAAGATGAGAGGCTCCGAAAACAGAGGCTGGGTGGGTTGCGTGCAAGGAGGTGCCCCAACAAACACTCCCTGAGTTCGGAGGCGCTTAAGTTACCAACAAAGTCAGGGGCGATCCCTGGAGAGGTAACCGGTCAGCCCCACCACACCGCTGCCTGTTTCCTGGCCTGGGATCCGCGTGCGCTGCAGGTAGTCAGCACAGCCCGCTGCATTCCAGATGCCCTCCGAGACCCAGACGCGGAGAGCGAGCGCCTCTGCGGGGTGCAGCCACCTCGCACCCATCATTCCTGATACAACCGATAGTAACTGGGGCCCGCCAGTGCCTCCAGTCCAGGTGAGCAGAGGAGTCCCTAAGCCACTGGCACTCGCCTTCAGGACTTATCTCCTGGGACTGGGTCTAGTAGCGCCCCAAAGGCAAGGCCGGTTGGGATGAAACACGGGGCGAATTCATTTCAAAGCGGGAGGATGCTTGCACGTGCTTGGGGACGCCAGTTCGGTTAGGGGTGCGCTGTGCAGGAGCTCCAGTGAGGGTGCGTTTCTGGTGCACTGGTTTGGGCGATGCATACTCCACTGGGCCGGAGCAGCCATCAATTTTGCCAAAGTGGGAGTTGCCCTTGGTACCCACGGTCGAGGTTGTTGGGTAGGGAACGGAATATTGAAGAACGATCACCTGAGAAGCTAAATTAGCAGTTTTTCGCCCAATCTTTGGGACATTTTATGTAGGATAAGCCACTGGAATACAGCAGTCATACATCTATCTAAGATACGGACGTTAAAAAATGGTAGGAAATAAAGGGGAGAGGGTTTGATCCTCTACAGGGCACCTTGCCCTTGCCTCCTCCTCCGCAGGCCAAGGGTCTTCCTGGAGGCAGTGCTAGATGCAGGGGGTATCTCCAGACTTTGCGTGTCCCGCTGAGGTCGTGACCCACCCACTCCTACTCTGACCCAGGCAGAAACTCTCCAGCCTCACTCAGCCTGGGTCCTCCATACCCTACCTTGGCACCTAAGGCCAAGGAGGGTCCTAATCTAAGGGCCTGGGTGGGTGTCCTTAGCCCGACTCAAAATGCAGACCAAACTCCAAGGAGTCCAGGGAAAAGGAGCCGGTGCCCCGGGCTTTGCGAGCTGCTTCTTGGGAATTCCCGGGCAGGGGTTGTGCTTGTGAGTGCAGTCCTCTCAGCTGCCTTTTCTGCGTGGGGCTTTTGCGGGTCAAGGGTGCCACAGGAGACTGTAACGACCTTCTCGAGCCCACCACGTTTTCTTGCCCACATGGGCTAATCCGGAGCCAGGAGCGCTGATGTCCTCTCAGCAGCACACCCTGCTTTCCCAGCCTGGGTGACCTGGACTGGGAGCACCGGGAGGGAGTTGGGAGTCAGGAGGAAGGAATCTGTTTTCCTTCTGCTTCGCCCTTTCTCTTCCTTTCCAGAATAAACCAGTTATTTGGTGGTTGGGCTGCTACACAGACTTTCTAAACTCCCCTCTGCTGTCCCCCCCGCAATTTTTCTTGGAGGTGTTGCAATACCCCCTCTCCCACCTTTCTTTAATCTGACCCCCTCCCGCTGTCCCGGAAAATGTCAGTGATATGAGCGAAAAGCAGCTCAGCCCAGTGTCTGTAGCAGAGCTGCAAGCTAAGTGCGTGGGGAGGAGGCTTCACTGGGGGCTTCGCTAAAGGCTTGGTGTTGCTAGAGTTGCTGATACACCCGTTACAAAGGGGCTCGACTTGTTGGCGACCCAGACGCTGTGCAAGATGCATGGTGCAGTACGTGGAGGAGGCACCCAAACTGCCTGCACGTCGTAGTGCCGGGGTCTGGCCTCTCAGTGCCTGGGCCCCAGGGCCCTGGGCTCAGCCGGGGGCCAGGATCAGTCTCCTAAGGCTGCAGAAAAATCAGACAAGTAAATCTCGGTCCTTTATCCTCCCTGCCTTCACCACTACCTTTTGTAGACAGGCTGTGTAATATGCAGATAGTTCGAAGCTACGATGTTAGTGCTGAGTGATCCGGGGCTGGCATTGCCCTCCTGGACTTAGGAACCGTCTGGGGGGGGGGGAGGGTCAAACGGACATCCGCTTCTTTTGAAAGAGGACACGGTTTACTTCCCTAAGACGGCGCGAAGGGCTTGGAGCAGAGGGCTCTCTGGGAGGCCTCTTCAAGCAGGTAATTCTGCGGTGGAGTCCAGAGCTGGTGACTGACACTCAGTGATGGCAACCAGGCCGAGCCGCGAGTGCCCTTTCCCGTTACCAAAATTATTAACCTCCGGGTTTGCCTCTAGTGGGATTCCCACTCTCCTTGCAGGCTCTCCCTCACAGGGATTAGGGGGCGGTCCTTTCAGAGGAGGACCCCAGGGTTGCCTCCTGGGCCCTTCCTTACTTCCGCGGGGCCTTTCTTTGGAGCGGGGCTGGGGGAGGAGGGGGCATCACTCAGAACCCGTCCCTTTTTGTCGCCCACCTCGCCCAGTTGGGTTCACCAGGCCGGTCCCCTGGGTCACCTCCCCCCGCAACCACTTGTCTGAAACTTACCAGATTTCAACCTTTAGGCAGGAAAAAAAGTGTTTCATATACAAACCGATCAGGGTATTTGCAGATAATTGCGAATGTCAAATACTCGGGCGTGATGACAAAGTGCAGAGATTGCCAGGGCCCGAGCTCCGCCTGAGGGGCGGGGGCTGCTGGCGGGGCTCCTGGGCCACCTCAAGCCTGCTCAGAGGAGGGGAGGGGCGGTCGGCCGCAGCTGCACACAGCCCATTTAACGCAGAAGGCCCCTCCGCTGTGGAGCTGATTCATGGATTCATTCACTTCGTCTGCATTCAAGCCCCGCGCAGGAAGATGGTGGGAAGGTAAATGCAGCACCAGGCCGGCTCCCCCAACACCCGCGCGCAGGCACAGACACCCCAGGCCACCTGCGAACACGAGCAGGGTGACCCGGCCTCAGCTAGAAGCCATGGCTCAATGCACTGCCAGGCGGTATTTCCAGAGCTAACATCACACTGTCACCCGCTGCTGCCTGACGCATATGGGAGAGGCGAGTCACAGGCCTTGGGGCCAACTGCTGCACCCTTCTAGTGCTGGGATCCGTCCTCCACAGTAATATAAAAACAAAAATTTTAAAACAAAGCAAAAAAAAAAAAAAAAGCCCCTTGGGAACTCCACTCGCCAACCCAATCCACATACCCCTGTTGCAGGAAGCCCTTTTTGAGGGGGAAGGGGTGCCCAGGAACCGAAGCATACAAAGCCCAGAGAGCCAACCCCTTCAAGGCCTTGGCCACAGCAAAGGTGGCTGTCTGCTCCCAGGAGCTTTCAGGAAAACTCCTCTGAGACACTCCCCTCCCTGAACCGCAGGCATGCTCAGAATGTTTCAAAAGCCTCAATTCCTTTAAAATAAAAATAAAAAATAAGGTTACTTTTGTTGAATTCCAAATCTACTGAAAACCAAGGAGATCACTGTAGATGGTATGATGAAGTTAGTAGAAGGTCTGCAGCTTCCCAGGGGTCAGAACCGTGGAGGGGGAGGGTGGGGCTGGAAGCGTGGAAGCTGGCCCTGGGTGTTGGAGGTGGGGAGCTGGAAGGAATAGTATGCACACACCGCATAGCAACTACTGCGGGCAACGTGGCCCAGGTCTCTGAGTCCTGGGTCCTAAGACAATATCTGGGGAGGGGAAGAGTATGAGAGACCTTGACACTGTCTCCCCTTTTCTCTTTGAGGGCTAAAGACGTGAAGGGGATGCTTCCCAAGACGGCAGGCTGCAGGGGGTGGGTGGAGGGGAGTAGGTGGGGAGGGGAGGTAAGGGTGGACAAGTGCCTTGCGCAGGTACAACTAGGCTGCAGAGAGAGGGAAGTCCCAGGAGCACTTGGAATGTCTGTCGCTATTCCTGTCCCCGAGTCTCAGTCCTCCTGCCCCTTCCATTGAGTGTCTGATGTCAGCATATTCCTGGAAGCCCTTAAAGTGTTACACTCCAATTGTCTGAGTTTTCCAATGATGACAAATTAGAAAAACTCTCCGGCTGCAGTCCAGCACCTACGTCTGAGTTGGGGGGAGGGCACATTATTGGAAGCACAACTGGGGAGAAGGAAAGACTTGCCTCTCCTGCTTTTTCTGCCCCGAAAAACTGCTGGGTTTGGGTGAGGGTGTGCAAGGAGCTGTGGCCTGGAGCTTTGGAGTGTTTCGGAAGCCAAGAAGTGGGATCTTAATGCCAGGCTCCTTAGCTCAGGGCAATCAGGAACGCTCTGGGTGTTCAGCCTTTCACGCCCTCACCTAGAAGGCCTGGGTCTTGCCAGAAGAGTGCTTGGGGGTCACCAAGGGACAGGCAGGGTGACAAGCTCTGCAGGGCACTTGCCACCCAGGTCCAGGCTGGTGTAGAAGGACAACAGCATCTGTCCCCAGCTTGGCTGGCCAACGGGGGCCCCACAAGTGTAAGATGTGATTCTATTTGACTTTCCAAATCAAAATGCATTCATTGGGAGCCCAAAGAGTTCAAGGCACAAAACTGTCTTAATTAAATGTGCTATATACAGACAAATCTCTTCTCCTCTTGCACACAGAGCTTCGGGAGATCGCAAAAGGGCTTGCAGAAGCCAGGCTTGGGTGCTGCTCCTTTTTTTGGTATTGTGAATGAGGCAAAGACAGAAAAAGAATATAAGTGAAGTTTCCACAACCTCAGAAAACAGCTTATCTGAAACCAAAACCTGAAACAGCAGGGAGTGCTTTAAAGCTGGGGGACAACCTGAGTTTACAGGGGAGCTCCCTCAGGGACCCACAGTGGGGGTGGGACCTTCAGGGAAGGTCAGAGAGGGAAAGGGCAGCCCTGGGCTGTCTGGGGAAGCCAAGGTGCAGGTCGCAGAGACTCTAAGTCGTCCTCACGCCTGCACTTTCCTCCCCACCCTCCTTTTCATTTTTCCCTGCCACTGTATTCGAATTGCTGGCGTTTGGAGACTGTGTGAGAGCACACATTCTCAACGTGGCCAGTTTAGGGGACAAGGGGTTGCCACCATGGGTGCTCCAGCACGTGGTCACTGCGGTGGGGCGATGGGAGCTCAGTGACAGCAAGAATGAGGAGGAAGGGTGGGAGCAGGAGGCCAGCGCGGAGCAGGTGGGAAGGAAGGTGGTCTGAGAAAGCAGGAAACGGGCAGCATGCACTCACAGCCCAGGGTGCCTTCCCTTTGCAGGCAAATGCGGACACTCTGCGGATCTGGAGAAGGGAGAGGAGGGCAATGAGCCCGCGGGTGCTGCGGAGAGCTGGGGAAGCGGAGGCGCTGAAAAAGGGTGGGTAGAACGCAGTTCTCCGCCAGGACCATGCAAAGGGCTGGGTCTACAGTAACTCTGGGCCTCCGAAGTTACCTGGCAGAAGGCAACCCTCGGCTGACTTTGGGACTCTCAGTCGAAAGCTCATCAATTTTCTAACTACAAGTGCAAGGGAAAAGTTCTGCATGTATGTCCACACTGAAATGAGCGCACAGGTTTGGGTGTGTTCCTGAAAACTTCCTTACTGCCTTCCTTTCCGCCCCTTTGGTTTGCAAAATTGAATTCTCACCACTTTTCATTGACTAGCTTCTGAGCCCAACAATAACCTGATTTTGAAATATTCTTCATTTCGTTAGGCCGATAATAGCAAATACTAATTATGTTGTAACTTGGTATTTCAGAATATTTTAGCATGACGCTTTTCTAAAAAATCCTTTAAAAGGTCTGTTTACTTTCATACAAAGGATATGAAAAAATATATATCTCTATGACTGGAGGGAAACATGCTTAGATTCCTTTCAGATTTCTGAGATTTAGTATAGGCTCCAACTCTTCGGACACTAACGAATGAACTATTTGCAGTCATTATTCATGAAATAATATATTATATATTCTTTCATATTTTTTATATTTTTAAATTGAGGCATAGTTCTTAGGTGGAAATTTTTTCAACTAAAAACATGCTTTCAAAAGGATAAGTAAGTAAAAGCGAAAATTTAGAATGCATTATGGTATAGAATTCTCTAATGAAAACTACAGATATCACTACAATCCAGGAGTGGAAGTCAAAATATTGTGAAAGTTAATTAAAATGAAAACTATTAGGAAGGCACTGCAAATGTCTTTGTCACATCCTGAAGGGAAAAATCTTTAGACACCCCCCTTTATATTAATATTATACTTGTATTGTGAGGCTTGAATTGTTGTCGACATTTTTCTCCTCCGATATAACAACAGTTCACCTTTCAAAACTCCTCACTACGGAGCGACAACGATGATTGTTCTGCAGCTGAAGGACTTTTGAAACGAACTTCTTTCACACACTCACACTTGCATGCCACACACAAACGCACACAGAATAGCCGGTTTTTTTAAAAAACGTTGCTTCTGAATGAGAGAGAGGAGGGAGGGAGGGAGGGAGGGAGAGAGAAGATGGAGCAAGAGAGAGGCTGGGAAACTCGAGCTTAGGTAACCAACAAACCCAATTACTTGGCTTTATTGATACTAAAAGAAAAAGTTGCCCTCGTAAAATTTCTCTGAGCTTATTAGTTATCTAAATCAGCCCCAGGGCTGGACGAGCGACGCCGAAGGCACCCTCTGTCGGCTCCTGGAAGTGAGCATACGGCGTCGGCTCGGTCCTGGGCACCCGGGGCAGAGGCACGAGCAGAGAGTGAAGGTGAGCCACTTGGCAGGGGTGCCGGGCCTGGCCCTCTCGGTAAAAGCTCTGCGTGTCCTATGGGTACTAGAATTTAGAAACGAACAGGTAACTACCAATGACAAAGATGTGGGTGAGCAGGCCCGGCGGACGCGGAGCGCCGGCACTCGGCGGGCGGGCCACGCCGCTGGCTCCAAACCTGTGGCCCTGGGGAGTGTGGCCACTGGCCCGCCGGAGGGGGGCCGCTCAGACGTCCAGGGCTCGCTCCTGTTCTCTGTGGGGCTGGGAGCTTTGTAATTGGTTGGACCCCAGGTGAATTTACGCCTTTCTGGGTCGTTGTCCCTTTCAGTAGCTGACAGTCCCAAACTACGCGTGTTGTGCACGCGCGCGCGTGCCTTGCGAACAGTTGAATTTATTTAGGATAAGCCCCCAACCTGCCCTACTGCTGTTCTCTAAGCCCGACGTGGGGACTCTCGGGCCCTGACCGAGCGCGGGACAGCGCGAGGTGATGCCTGCTCAGCGGAGCGTGGCCGCAGGGCCCGGAGGCCAGGCAGCACGGGGTGGGGCGGAACTGGGCCCCGGGACACTGCTGTCACCGCCACCTGGGCCTTAGCCTGAGGGTCAAGCCTAGACGGACTAAGAGGGTGTGGTGGGGCTTCTTGAGACCGAGAGATCTCAGAGACACTCCCGGGGAGGGAGTCGCCAGCCTGAGAAGCCTCGTAGGTTCCCCGCCTCTCCAGACGGGTCTGGACTGCCGAGCACACCGGCAACCTGTTCGTCCTCAGCCCCAGTAAGTGCCTTGGGTTCCGCAGCAGGCTTTCCCACTCCCTCGGGCGCGGTTCGAGACCGGCGCCGGCCCCGAGCCGCAGAGGCACGGACCGCCTGGGACCCGGCTTTCTGGGCTCCCCAGCCCCGGCTGCGGGGGCGGGGGTGTCTTGGGTTTAGTCCAGCAGGCTGGCCTGTCCGGGGGTCGGGGTGCGGACGGGGCGCGCGGCCTGGATTTTCCAGGTGTACTTCTCACTGCAAGGCGTTGGGGCAAACTTAGGGTGCCGACATTGTGCCTGTCCAAGCATTTTTGTGTTGGATGGTCGGGTGGTGTCCCGGGCCAGGGACTTGCCCGCCCCACGCCGAATCTTTACCCGGAGGACTGGGTCTCCGCGGCAGGGCCGGCTCCCGGACGCCGCGGACCCAGCGGCAGCCGCCGGCTTGGGCGGCAGCCCACGCGGTGGCGCTGTCGGGAGAGATCGCCCTGCTCCGGCCTGGGACCCCGGCCGTGACCCGAGCTCCGGGGTGACGGAGCCGTGACCACAGAGGGCTCTTCACTACCCCCTTGGGCCCGGGGGTTGGAGATGGGACCGACTCCCGTCCACCTTGCTCGGTGCTTCCCGACAGAAAACGCAGCGGGCCTGGAGCGCGACTCCCGCTCCAACTCTGTCGCTCCGCGTTGGGGGCGGGGAGGCAGCGGCCGCTCCTTGGGCGTTTCGTTTTCTTCCCCACTTTGCCTTGTTACCCCGGCTGTTTAAAGTCGATTTCTATTTTTAAAAAACTAGATCGGCAGGGCGGTCATTCTCTCACTGCACTGTTGCAGAAGGGGATCCGGCTATTAAGCTCTTGACTCTCGAAAAGATGGAAGGGACCCCGAGTCCCGGAGGCGCTGTTCTGTGTCCCTGGAGCTGCTCTTGGAGCCCCCGGGCACCGCGACTCCCGGGCCTCCCCGCTCGCGGCCGCGGCCCCAGAGCACCCACACCTCAGACCCAGTGGCTCCCCTAGCTCCAAAACCTGTCCCTCTCGTCGTCCTCTCTGATGGCCTTCACCTGGAACTCCGAAGCCCACCCGGCCTTCGCACGTCCCCCCACCCTCTGGGCCTGCATTGTCTGTTCCCCTGACCCCTGGGTCCTCTGGCCTCCGAGGTGCTGGGCTCGCCGTCTAGTTGCTTACCACCCCTCCCCAGTCAGCCGTCTCCCTGGGACTTATCTCTGTCCGGGCCGCATGGCTCGTTCCCTGGAGGGGAGCGGGACCTTCACCGCCCCTACCTCGGGCGGCCCGACGGCTTCCTCCCCGCTCCGCCCCCGCCCGGGCCCCCTGAGCCGCTGCAGAAGCCAGGAGTAATTTATCTTGGCCTGGCGCGGGGTGGGATTTGTCCAGCTCTGATGCCAACGAGGAAAGCGTGCGGATAACGAAGTAAGTGTCCCCCGCCCCCCTGTGCTCCGGTCAGCCCCAGACACGCAGGAGCAATCTGGGAAAGGGCTCCAGCCCACCCTGGTCGGTCTGGCCTTCTAGACTCGTTCTCCTCGGGTCATTCTGGCCCGGAGCCTAGCCTCGTCCGCTTGGCGCATCCAATTGCCAATCCAGGCCCCACGCAGTTAAGTGGTCCGCGAAAATGTGGGTCGCCCAACTCTCTCCGGACAGTTCGTGGCGGAAATTGGCGTCAGAACTGGTGTGGGGTTCACGTGAAAGAAACTGATTCCCTGCTGCCCTCCTCTTGCCCCCAGCGGAGCGAGCCCAGAGCAGGGTGGGGGGGGGGGGCCGAGGGGGAGAGTGTGGCAGAGGCAGGCCGGGCACGTAAGAACCGTCGAAGGGTTTCCATGCTGGTGGCTCCCACAATTTCCTCTCTGCCTGCCTGCGGGAGTGGAACGGAAACGCGGCACAACTTCCCACTGTTCTCTAGAGGCTGCGCACGGCCAGGAGGGACTCCTTCCCCGGTGACCAGACCTGAAACCTGGGTAGCCTGGTGGTGGATGCCGGACCTCCAGAGGCCAGGTGGCCGGGCCCGGAGCTTGAGTTCCAGGCTTGGCCCCGGCCCCCTGTGCCTGCGCGGCTGGGCCTTGGCCACCCTGCGCGGGCCCTGGGGGAGGCAGGCTGGCCAGAGTCGTGAGCTAGCCCTGCAAAAACCTCGGCGTCCGGAGACAGAAAACAAGAAATGTCGTCATTAAAAGTGCAGGCCGTAGAAGCAAGTAGGAGGCCTGAAAAGAGCAAGAGAGAAAGGGGGAGAACATGTAGATAGGAAACACCACGCACATAAGCCCAGCATATAAAGATCCGTTGATTTTTAAAATAACAAATCTCAGTGCGATTATGAAAGACAGTCAACCTTTGACTAAAATACATATGAAAAAATTTGGGGGTGGGGGAAGGAGGACAAGTTTGACTAGATTCCCGACAAAAGCGTCAGTGAGAAGCAAGCTGAGAGATGAACGTGTCCCCCAGTGTGAAGCTGACGCTCTGAAAGAGGCAGCAAACTATCAGAGAACGCACGAAAATGCATTCTGGGTCAGATTATTTTTTAAAAAGGAGCTAACACCCATTCTTTTCTTAAGTATGATTCTGTTTTTAAAATGTTTGGAAATAAACTACTTGAGGAATACAAAACGAAACCAAACAAAACGTTTGAATCATCATAATTTATTTACTCTTTTAAAAAGTAGAAAAATCCTAGTGAAAGGTAAAAATTTTCTTATTGTCAGGATTAAACATGCTGGAAGTAATTGTTTACTTCGGTTGGAAATAAGGTCAATACAAAAACTGTGCAGGAAAAAGCTGATGGAATTTGAAACATAAAAGCCTTTATTATGGACAAAACAAGGGGGGAAAAACCCCACATCGGGCAAATATCACTAAAGTTAGGATTCTCCTTTTTAAAATTGAAAGAAATTTGTAAAATGTGTTACTAAGCATAAATCTACATTCAAAACACATTTCTGGTAATAATTCATATAATTCAAAATTTCCCTCTATGTTAAGTGTAATTTTAAATACTTTGAGTTTTTTTTGCCCAAAACGATAGGTTTGTTCAGTATCAAAAACGGACAAAAGGAAATTCCAATAAAGAGAAAATCAATGACTTTAAAAGGGTGCGGAATCTGAAAACAAACTAGCCACAATGTACATTTAATTGTGCTTCACTGTACACTTTATTTAAATCACCCTTCTTAGGGGCTTAATAATTTAGAATCAATAGTTCCCATCAAAACATGCTAAAATATTTACACTTTATAAAATATTAACCGGTTCACAGCAGGGCCGTGTGGGCGACGAGCGTGCAGCCGAAGTCCTGCGATCGAGCTGCGGACACGCGCCCGCGGGGCGGGCGAAGCCGCGGTCCTCCGCCAACGCGAACGGTCTTCGCACCGGGTGTTTATAAAATAGCTCATTAACGACTTCGGATTGAAGCGCTCCAACCATTCCTATCATCAGATATAATAATAGTGACGAATCAGACATGCAAGATACTGGCTAAACCATTTGCATTTTTCCCCCCAGAAGTACTGAAGACCCAATATCACCAATTCTTCTAAGATCCTGGGCATTGATCCGGAGGGAGGAGGATTCTACAGTTCAAGAGCCAGGTAAGGAAATAAAGAGCGTTATTACCGTCGGCGAGCCATTACTAGGAAAGGCGCCTTTCCCCATTCCGCAAACGGGCCCCCACGCTGACGGGGTGGTTGGTTTCTGCAACACCCCCTTCCCATTCCGACGGGATAGTGCATATAAAGAAGAAAGTTTGTCGATCAAACTTACAGTTTGTTTCTTTGCAGCCAAAAAAACCCCCAAAACCCCTTTCAGCTACCACCACAAGCTGATGACTTGAGCCACCTTTTTCCTCACACTCGAACTGTGTGCACTTTCTCTGACCGGTTCGTTTGGGGAGGTGGTGGGTGCGGTGGAATGGGGTTTGAGGAATGTAAATTCGGGGAAAGGAAACGCTGCCTGAAACTCCCGGGCGCCCCGAAGAAGGTTTACTATTCCGCTGTCTTCCTTTCTCGAGTGGGCTCTGATCGCCTCCGGACCATCCTCGGGCTCCTTCGGAACTTGGAGGGCGGCGTCTGGGTGTGGGGCTCTCCGGGTCTGCGCGGGGAGACCCAGGACAGGGGCAGGTTTCGCTTCTAGGACCCTTTCTTCTGCAGAACCCCCCCCCCCCCGCCTCCCAGGTCCCTATTTTTTAGATGATGGCCGCGCGCACGCCGCCCACCAGGTGGGTGCGGCGAGCGGACCTCCGCCTGGCCTGGGGCACACGCGGGGCTGACGCGACTTCCCGCTGCGGGTGCACCGCTCGGAATTTCCAGAGTTGCCTCCCGAGAAGAGCGCTTCCCCAAACCGAATTTAGTTTGGCCCTCTGGCGCCGCCGTACAGTCAGTGCTTCTTAAGGGGGACCGGCGGCTCAGGCAGCGAGGTAGTGGGGTGTCTTTGGGGTCCTGGGGTAAGGAAGGAGAGCCAAGGTATGCGGGAGGGACAGGAGGTGCGGCCAGCTGAGGGGGCATCGCCGGCCTCTCAGGGCAAGCAGGGACGCGTCCACATTTTCCCGCCTCAGATAGGGACCAGGAGTGTCAGCAGGCGCACTAGGCGTCTCGCTGGGGCCGCGGCTCTGGTCCACGTGCTTTTCTTTAAGGAGGTCATGCGCCCAGGCGAGACTTAAGGGACAAAAGCGCGGCCGGAGCCTGGCCTGCCTGGCTAATGCCCGTGCCACCTTAAATGAGCACCGCGGCCGGAGTCGGGCTGAGTCCGGCGGCTGCAGCGGGAGTCGGCAAAAGTTTGTGGCTCAGTTACGCCTTCGCTGGACCTGCCGGAGACGCCCCGCGCGGCCTCCCCAGGGACGGAGCGGCTGGGTTCTCGCTGCACAGCTCTGCCCGCTCTCGAAGCCCAGGGCCCGAGTCGCTCGGGCTCCCAGGAGTCCCAGCCCCGCACCCGGAGGACAGGCAGTTCCACCGCCCTTGCCGCCACCTCGGCACGGCCTCCGGGCGGCTCGGGCTGTAAGGCTGGAAATGTCGCCGGCTCTGCGAGCGCTCCAGGGACTTCATCCAGGGATGCTCACTGCCTCGCGCCCCCCACACCGCTGGCTCTCCTGCGCTACCCACAGCCCGGCAAGCAGTGCCTGGGCTCCTGCCGTGTGGGGCACTCGGGCTATTGTTCTGGACCCGCGACCGTGCCGGCTCTAGGGGAGAAGCGGCCTTCCCCGCGCGAGCGGCGGTGCGGCGGGCCCGGACGGCCGGCTCCACGCAGAGGGGGAGCCCGCAAGCACCGGGAAAAGTTGCTCCGAGGGGCGGAGGCGAGGGGGTGGTGGGCGGGGGCGGGGGGTGGGGAGGCGGTAGCCCTCCTATCTCCAAAGTCGAAAGTGCTCGGCGCAGTTAGCAGAACCCGGAGCCCAGGCAGCCGAGGCCGCCCCCTGCGCGAGGGTCTGAGCCTCCTCCGGGAGTCGAGGCAACCAGCGCCCGCCTCGTTGCTGCCGCCGCCTCCGCGCTGGGACTAGCGCGCCTAGGGGCTGGGCTAGGCGGCCGCACCCTGGACCCGCCGCGGGGAGGAGGAGCAGACCCCCGGCCCCGGCGCGCGCTCACACCCGGGAGCACCCACCACTCGCCAGGCGCTCGGCTCTCTGTCATCGGTCCTCCACAGCCCCGCGCGCGCGGTCCTCGCCACACCGCTTTCCCATCGCCGACTCTGCTCTTCCTCCGCCTCCTCCCTCTTCCCTGCCTCCCACTCGCCTCTCGCCTGTCCCTCTGCTTCCTCCACAGCCCCGCCGCTGTTGGGTCGCCCGGCTCACAGCGATTGATTGATTGATGTTTAATTTCCTGCCAGGCGGGGCCCCCCTCCCCCGGCAACCTCCCCAGCCCTCCTCCCCGCCCCCCGCGCTCCTCCACTGCGGTGGACCAGTCTGGCTTGGGTTTAGAGCTTTCCCCCCCAACCGCCATCCCGAAATAATCCAGAGACTTCCCCTGCCCCCACCCCAAATTATTATTTTGAAGACGCTAGATCTGGGGACGGAAAGGGGGAGGGGGAGAAATCGGAAACCGAGGACAACCCAAAAGGACTCACTTTGCCTGATGACTCAACGCAACTAATAATCATCTCCCTCTCAGTGTGTCTCTCTCTGCGGCTTGTCAGTGAGTCTGGCTCCGGCTGCTGGCGGCGGCGGCCTAGAGGGGAGAGGCTGGAGGTGACAGCTTGGGCGGCCGCCGCGTTTTCTCCCGCGCGCGGTCCCGGGTCCCTGCGCCTTCTCGGTTGTCGGTGGCACCGGCCCCGCGGCTCCGGCCGCGCCTCCTGGCGAGGTAGCAGCCTAGCAAAGCGGCAGCCCGAGTCCGCCTCCGCTGCCTCCCGGTCCTCAGCCCTTTCTCTCCAGAACGGGTCTCCTTTCCGAAGGTGTGAAGGGCTTTTTCTGCCTCCTCTCTTCTCTCCTCCTCCGCCGTCCCCTCCCCCGCTCGCTCGGGTGCCCCTTTGGAGGAGCCCTCCTTTCCCTCTCTCCCTCCTCCCCCTCCTCCCACCCCCACCCCCCCAGTCATCATCATCATCATAACAACCATCTCCGCACTAGAAGACACCCTGACCCAGGACCGAAAACGTTAGGACCTGGGGAAGAGGAAAGGGAAAGGAGTAAAGAGAAAGGAAGACTAGGAGGGCACTGCAAGGCAAAGCACCAGAAACTTTCCACCCTGGATTCTCTACTTTTGCTCCATGGACAGAGCCCCAGCCAGCCAAGTTACAGACAGACCGTGAGCAGTAAGTACGCGGGGCGAGGGCTCCCGCGCTGCGCTCCAGAGTCCGGGGAAGCCCCGGTCCGCTCAATTCCCTCCCTGCGGCTCTCGCCCGCGGAGACGGCGCAGCCCGGGTGGTGCGGGCGGAATCAGTGCCCGCAGCCCCCTGGCCGTGTCGCTGCGCCTCTCGCTTCTCTCTTCTCCCCTCCCCTCTGCCACCCCCACCCTGCCCTCCCGGGCCCCGGCGCGGCTTCTCCCCTCGGACGGGGTCCCCAGTGCGCTTGGTCGCGCCGGGCTCCTGCTTCCCTGGGGTGTCAGCGGCAGTGCGGGCGCCGTTCCGTCAGGTGTCTGGCCCTCCGCCGCCGCCCCCGGAGATCCAGGGGTGCGGACATCTGCGGGTTCCGCGAGGAGAGCGCTGCCAGCCAGGCGACTCGGAGGAAAACTTTTTGGAGAGATTTAAAAAATTGGGTTTGATGAAGGCTACTCCTGCAAATAATACTTTAAGTGCTTAAAAAAAAACTTTAGTGCTTTATACTGAAGAGCTTTGAAAAATAACTTAGGATCGAATGAAGATAAAGTTCCAAAAACCCATAACAATTGTAGTCCCCGCCCTTGTGATGAAGGTTATTCTGGAGGTTATTCTGATGAATACCTCCAAATGTTTCTGGATGCTTATTACTGCGGAATTAGGGTCGATTTTATGCAAAGGATGTTTGTGCCCCAAAACGGGCTCGGTGAAGGTAAAACGCGGGGATTCAAGGGGTCCTCCTGCCAGGCCTTTGGTTCGTGCCCCGCCATGAACTGCGCATTCATCATGTGGCTTATCTGGTTTCACATGGATTCGTGTACAGCCCCCACTCCCTGCTTGAGTCGATGAGATGTCTTTTTATGAAGTTCACTCCTTCCACCGCCCTGGCCCCCAGGCGGTGAAGCTGTCGCACCCGGGAACGGTCCGTGCCAACCCTGTTTCAATGGACCGGCCACTGCTGGGCGTCCGCGGTCGCGGGCCCCGACGTTGTCACGAGGGCTCATTCCTGGGGAACAGCCCCTGGGGCGAGTCCCAGCTCTCCGGGTCCCGGGCGTCCTTCAGGCTGCCCAGTGCAGGACTGGGACCCGCTCCCCGGCCCGGGCCCCCCTGGCAGCGTGGGAGGAAGTTTGTGTGGCTGTGGAGCGTCGCTCTGCCACTGGCCTGAACGTCTATCACGTGTGTGAGCGGTTTTCCCTCTTTTTTTCTTCCCTCCCCTTTCCCTCCCCCCGCCCCCTCCCTAGGTCCCTGCGCGTTTTATTGCGACCTGCCGGTGGGAACTTTGTCTCCGAGTCGGAGCAGCATGGAGCGGCGGAGCGAGAGCCCGTGTCTGCGGGACAGCCCCGACCGGCGCAGCGGCAGCCCTGACGTCAAGGGGCCTCCCCCGGTGAAGGTGGCCCGGCTGGAGCAGAACGGCAGCCCCATGGGAGCCCGCGGGAGGCCCAACGGCGCCGTGGCCAAGGCCGTGGGAGGTAACAGCCCCGAGCAAGGAGGCGCGCGCAGCCCGCGGCCCGGTGATAATGGCCTGGGTGTCAGGGTTCAGGTTGATTAGGCGCTGTCGCGGTGTAGGATTACAGGAAGTGAGTTCCAGATTGCCAAATAATGCCCCCGTCGCCTCTCTTCTGCAACTGGTAGCTTCATATCAAGTTAAAACAAGAAAGTGGTTTACCCAGAGGGTGGCATTTTTTGGGCACTTTGCCACTGTGTGCTGAGGTGTTGGCAGGTTTATGTCACAGCCAGCTAACTGTTTCTAGATTTTCCTAGAGAGCTTTTTACTGATTTAACTCTTTTGCCTTGCCTCAGAGTATCTGTTGTAGGGATGAAGTTCAGGTGCATTCGCTTTTGTGGACTAGTCTTCAATGCTCCCTCCAGTACAGGAGCAAGAGGGGTGTTACCTCGTAGTTAGGTTAGTACTTCGAGACAAATGTGTAACAACTGGGAATATTTCCTGCCACATTTCAAGTGTACCATGAATGTATCAGGCCCTCCGATGCTTTAATGCTACTGTTTCCTATAAAGTTTAAGGTTATATGCGTTTGTAACTTTGTTAGGAACTATATAGCACAACAGGTAAAAAATAGCATAGTAGCCTTATTGGCTACACGCTGTTTTCTTTTCCAAGAATTCAATATTGTTCAAAGATAATCTTTTGTAGTTTTTTACCTCTTAAACAACTACTTTTAAAAAGTGGTTAGGAAAAGTAATTTTGTAAAAACGAAGATATGCAAGAAATGTAAATATTTTTCAATTATTTTGAGGTTTATATGTCATTTGCTACTTGTCATTTATAAAGGAATAAAATGCATAATGCTACACAGTATGCAGTTTTATTGTTTGGGATAAATCACTAGTTTAACTTTTTTGATTCTAGAGTTTTGGTTTTGCCCTAGATTTTTTGGCAGTAGCCTATTTAATATAATTCTTTGCATTAACCTGCCTGTAATGATACAAAACCCTGGTAAAATTTCATTGATAAGCTCCTGTCTGCATGTTCTGAATTGCCATAGTATATATTTTGAAGTAAATACTTAGCATGTTCACTCCCTTTTGAAGAGTTAAATACAATCATTTTATAAGTAACACATTTTTATTTTTGCTTATTTTGCTATTACTGTCTTCATGGTAGACATTCAGGATGATTTGCTTTAATTCCTTATATTAATCATCTCCCTTGAGAAGCATTCACTGTCGCAATTTTTAAAGCTTTAAAAAATTATTTGGCTATAGATCTTGAAAATCTTCCATTTTAGGGGATTGAAGACATACTTTAATGAAGCAAAAGAAAACTTGATAGTTCCATGATCCACTTTTAAAAAGTAGTATTTGTTAAGGTACTGTCTTGAGACTGGAGCGATAACTTTAGACTTTTTGTACCCTCTTCTAATAACATGCACATAAGATAGAAGAATATACAATGAATGTGGTGGAACTAAATGTGAGATGACATGTGTGATAATGTTTGATTAAAAAACTTTTAGAAATTGTTGGAGAGGTATGTTCTCAGAGTGGCTTAAGGCATAAAGAAACAACTTAGACTTGAAATTTTGATTCCTTTCTTAGGACCTAATAAAATTCACTAAATTGAGAAAAGTTTCTAAGTGTTTTAGAATATAATTGTTAACAACTGTGCTTCCCAAAAAGTTTTATTTATTTATATTATATGGAACTATGGGAACAAACTACCTAATTTTGTGGACCAGGGCTACCAGTAATGTAAAAGTAGCTGCTTTTCATATTTTCTAAGACTATAATTCACATTTGACCACTTATTTTAAATTTGATAAGAACTAAAATTATTAAGTCTTGGCGATGAATAATAGATCTGTTTCAAAAAACTACTTTTGTCACTCTTTCTGAAATTTAACTTCATTTAGTAACAGCAAAGGTCTTACTAGCTGCTTCCCAAACTGAAAATACAGATGGCATTATTTTGTCTCGACAGTTACCATTCATAATACTTAATAATAAAGTGGTTAAAATAGTTTACATGTAGTGGATTTTTAAAGATTTTTTAAAATAAATATTTTACTCTATATAGCATAATAGGTTGGAAATATTTTAACTTAGAAAACTTTAAAATATAACATAAAATTTAGAACATAAAATTTTGATAATACAAAATTCTCTTGTCGAACGTTAATGATTACATTGGGGACTTAAGATTAGATACAATAGTTTCTGAATGTACATTGAAAAGGTAATAATTTCATTTTCCTGTAACTTTTAATCACACAATTTTGAGAAAAGCAAATCTTTTAGAAATGCACATTGTAAATTTAAATTTGTTTAAAATGTATTTCAAGTTAGCAGTTCTTCATATTTGAAAAACTTTTTGGGGGGAATAAGTAGATTGTATTTCTATCGTACTGCTTTTGTTTAAAGTTTATTTATGAAGAATTTAATAAGCATAGACAACTATAAAAATTTTGTAGTGCTGCACCCTCCACTACCATCTTCAGATATACTGCAGTCTTGTCACTGTTGAAAAGGTTACTATAATAATGACTATAATACTATGTTTTAAAAACTAGAGCTAAAAACTTGGGAGGATGTATTTGTTAATCTTTAGTGATTTTTAGGGGAAGCTTCCCCCTAAAAATAGTAGAAATCATTAAGTTAATTGGTTGCTAAATGGCAATTTATCTTACTGCTTTTGATAAACAGTGAGTGGAATAAATGTTTCTGAATGCACTGGTTGCAACAGTAATTTTTTTTCTGTTATTCTACTTTTTTAGGAAGAGAGAGAGAGTGCTCTATTGCAGCGTCTGGATTTAGCTAGTTGAGGCAGTAGATACACTATCACAGTCTTCCAGGCTCTGTTTTAATAGGGGACTTAAAAGTTAGTGCATTGTTTACAATGTGGTTAGCTTTAGAAGGCTGGAAGAAAGGTCAACTTTGCTTTGTCTTCCCAACACTTTTTAGGATGTTTTCGCTCTTATCTGAGCAGTGTTTTAAAGCATGTACGTAATAAATTATAAGTGCTCAGATGTGTATGATAGCTTTTATAGAAGGTCCTCAGTCGAAAAAAGAGGCTAATATCTCTTTAAAAAACATATGAAGGCTGGGAGAGAGTTTAGAGCAAGCAAGAGCACTGTGGTGTTGACAGCTTTATATCCCTGCTGGGTAACATTCACTTACTAGAATTGGCGTCCCCTGTCAGCTAGTAATTCACTCCATAAGGATTTTGAAAAAGGATGATTAATGGTGGGGAAATTTATATTTGTGAAATTGGTGATTAAAACTTACAGGTCTATTTGAAGATTTAGAAAAAGAAAAGATTATTAAGGATGACGAAAATAAGAATCAGATGATCCTTTTTACCACCATTAGCGTGAGTGTCTGAAATGTTCTGCTGTATGTAATGCTTCAGCCACACAACCTGCAGCATAAAATCAAAGAGATGCCAATCAAGTTTCCAGAGGAAGCAAAGCATTCTGCTTCCCTCCTGGCCTGCTGAAAGTCAGTGGCCAGTTGTGCTTTAGCAGCAATGAATTATTGTGCTTCATTCATTGTTAACAGAAGCAGTTTCATTTTTTAGTGTTTGGTTTAACGAAGAACTTTCAGACAGCTTTATTTAAACTGAATGATCAGTGCTTGAGTCTACCAGATGGCGTATCTGCTGATAGGAGGCATTAAACGTCAGAAATCTTGGGGATATTTTTCATTTTCTTGTGAATTCTGATGATTTTATTGGTGCTAAGTGTTCTAGAGTTTAGGGGAAAATGTTTAAACACTAAGAGTATCTCTTATAGGTGTTTGCTTTATGGGAGGAGGAATTTGAATTAGCTGTAAGAATTAATTTTTCAAATAATATATTTTGTGACAGAATCATCCCTTGAGGTTATCTTATGACTAGTTGACTGGAAGTGGACCCATTCTTGTTGCTCTCAGGCAGCCCTTCCAAGGATATAACTGCCTTGTTGCAAGGGGAAAAATTTATTATTCAACACACACTGATGCATTCACACAGGAAAACAAATGTGATGGTGGTTGTCGGGCAGGGCCTCGTTCAGAGCTGAGCGTCATCTACAGCAACGGTCAGTCTCCCTGCCTGCATGTGGAGCACTTGCTTTCCCATTAGAGGTAAAAGACGTGCATTTCGGGCCGGGGGTAGTCAGCATGTTCGCAGCTGCACAGAGAGACATTCTCCTTTTTGAAAGGAGTGCAGGTCTGTCAGAATATAGATATGGATGTGTTGAAATGTATTAATAAATACTCAGAAATTTAGAAACATGTTGTCAACATGGGAAAAATGGAGAAAACATTAAATTCATTCTATCCAAGGATAAACACCATTATGCTCGTAGGGAGGACTCATATAATTATTCCAAAAGAGAAAAGATTGTATTTCCCTCTTCCACTCCACTTTTTTTTAAAAAAAGGGTTTACGATCTTTTAAATAGAATGAACTTAGGCTTTGGGGTCATCCAGCAATCTAGCATGTCCTCTGTAGTTTTGCTGAGGTAGAAAAATAGCCCTTCTCTAAAGTGTTTTTAGTCCTTGGCCTGTTATTAAAATAAAGATATACTTGGTCAAAAAATATATGCAATGGAACATACACATTAAACAGAACATAGGGTATCCACCCCTCAAAGTCCTGAGCATAATTTGATGTTTCAAGTAATTTTGGAAGCCTTACGTTCCATCAGCAGAAACCCACTGACCATTATATGTTGAAGATCATCTGCAGTGAAATGTGCGTATGTGTGTGCGTGTGGGAACTACACAGATGTCCCTTAAGGCACATCTGTGTTCTGTTTCTTAAGCCCTGTAGAAAACAAGCCATATCTTCTTTTCCAGGAAATTGTGACTAGCAGAATCCTTTTCTACATCATAGGTATCCTGTGTTGAGTCTTCTTCCCTTTTTTGAATGTATCTGTAAGGAGGAAAACAGACTTATCATTATTTATTAGATAACTCAGAATATGAAGGAGTTATTTTAAGAATATAGAAATCAGTTTTGTTCCAGGGAAGACACAGTAATTATGTGGTATAACCGGCAAGGTATATTTGGTAAGCAGATCTTTTAAAACCTTTTTTTTTTTTGTAAAGAATTTAGTGTAGAAAGAGTTTATATGCATATATCAAAAAATAACCATTAAGTGAATAGGGCTAGATGAATCCCAAATTGTATTATTTTCTTTGGTCTTTTTAGAGATTTTAGGTTTCTGTTGAGATGAAAATGATGCATTACCTCACCATTAAAAAAGTTTCTTATAACTAATAACCTCATATTCAGTACATAAAATATATACATAGTTCATTATATTTCAGGAAGCCAAATTTTATCCTACAGCATGTAAATAAATAAAAAGTCCATTATATTCTTTTATCTAATAAGTAGTCTCTTTTTAACCTATGTAACTAATGTGTGGCAACATAGTAGTTTTTACTATCTCCCTTACATGAATGCTGAGATACAATGGCATTTTTGGAACATATTTAAAGATGAAGCATTTGACAAAAGTTGTATGTGTAACAGTTTGTCAGTGAAAAGTGACAAGTGGGAAATGACAAATGAAATGTTGGCATCATCACTCTTTATTTTGATAAAAATGTCTCAATTTGCAGTGATATAATACTGTTTCATATTATTTCATGAGTTGTGCGAGATGCATAAGGGAAATTTAGATTTTTGTGAACGGAAAATTAGCAGCCCAAACTCTCTTTTCAGAAGCTTTGGCAGCAAGTTCCTCCTCCCCCAACTCCCAAGAATAAGAACAGCAGTGAAATGCTGGATCCAGCCCATACATTTTAACTCATTATTTTTTGAGGAAGGAAGGAAGGAAGGAAAGAAGGAAGGAAGGAAGGGAGGGAAGAAGGAAGGGAGGGAGGGAGGAAGAAAGGAAGAGAAGGAGGAAGGAAGGAAAAAGGGGGGGAAGAGAAGGGAAAGGAAAGGAAGGGAAGAGAGAAAATAGGAGAACTGTATGCTTAGCTGGAAGAATAGAGAGTTTGTCTTTTAGTTTTCATTCTTTTCTTTATGGCAATTTTAAAGTGAGTGGTTTCCCTCTGCTGACTTGGATTATATGGAGCCTTTCTCACTTCCAATCACCACTGCTCTTCGGTATTAATTTAGGGGCCAGTGAGGAGAGCCGTGCATCCCTTTCACCTTAAAGTGCAACAGGGATTTGAAAATGTCTGTGTGTTAAAAATGAATTTTTATATACAAAGGATTCATCATCCTACTAACTTACGGGTAATACGATAGATATTTCAAAGTCAAAGTAGACGGCCCTGAGTGGACCCGAGATATAAGTTAAAACAAAAGCCAGTTGAGGACTTACAGATTTCCCAGAAAAGCACAGATGTAGCCTGTGTAGTGTATCATTTTCCATTTCCAAAGTTACGTTGCTTCCCTTGTTGTCAGTGACCAACCAAACATTTATTTTCTTCTTTTACATGAAACAAGCCCTGCAAGACGTTCATCTGCACAGCACTTATGTGAAAGATGTTCCACGGGGGAGTTTTCAGAATCAGGAACTCTATATAATTTCTTTTTGTTTTCAATTAACAGAATTGTTTTGCCTCTTAGTAGCGAGGGACTTAAAATTTGTTATAAAATCAGTATAATTAAGTGGCAGTGAAAGGCTGCATCAGAAATTATCTTCTATAACTTGTGTCTTTTGCTTCTCATTTGTAAAGTTTTACTTATTCCAGATTTTTAGAAATCTAGGGACAAGTGACTTTAAATGGAGCAAATGTGCCTTAGATATATTATTATGGCAATTGGGTTTATGGTATATATTTTTTTCCATTTTAAGTGATGTGGAGAACATAATAGTTATTAGCTTGACAAATGCTTAAAATGAAGACAACAGCATTTCTGGAAATTTTAAGAATTTGAACCTAGAAATAAAGTTATCTACAAACTATGCCAGTCTTATATTGTCATAAGAATAATCTTTATTTGTGGTTATGACACCTTAGGATAATGAGACTCTGGGGGAAGTACTGTATTTCAATTACAGTTGCTACCAGTATTATTACTATTTGCTCATGTGTAAGGCAAATTTGGTTCTGCTCTAAGCTTGTGGCATTACCATTGGAATGGAGTTCTGTCTTACCACGGTGGGTTATTAAGCTGCAGCATAACGTAACAACAAAGATCAGACAGTTAAGGGGGGACACTGCCAGCTACCATGTATGAAAAGGGATGCAGTTCACGTCTGACTGGTGTCCACTGATGGCTACACAGTTACTGAAATGTGCACGGCAGCTTAGTGACCTGCTTTGTTCTGTTGAAGATTTGCACAGATATGAGAAAAAATTAATAGAGACTCTAGTCAGAGCGAATGTTTCCCAAAGCACTAAGATCTGACAGAGGTGATTTATATTTTTTGTAGAAACAATTTGAATTTCATCACATTAAACACAGATATCTTTTTCTTTCTTTTTAAAAATATCTTTGACTTGTTTTATGTTTGGCTGGAAAGTAAGCGTATCAGTTTTTTAAATAACTGAATAAGATTGGTTTTCAAATTTTGTTATTCCTGTATTAAAATTATATGTGCTTACTGCATTGATGTCCCAATTATTTATTCATGTAAGGAAAGGCGAAACTTGATAGCTTAATAGGAAAATGCATTCATATCAAAACTCTTCAAATAGCAGTGTTTTTAAAACATTTTTCTTGTTGGTTAACAGAACAAGAACTTTTCTTTGTCATAATCCAAAGATGCTAAGAGAGCAGCCTGATAAACGTCTCTTTAAGTGTCGCTGTAAAGAAAATGACTTGCCTTCTGAGGCAGTGGAGAGTTTATGTTGTTTTGGACCCATTTCCCAAGCAGTGATCGAAAACAGATTACAATAACAATTATATAGTCAGAAGATGCAATATCCATTTCTGTTTTAATTGAGTGAAAGAATAATAAAAACATCATTAAGAAAAATGAGGTGGACCTGTCACACAATGTAAAATTTTTAGTCTTGAAGAAGATGCAGGATAACTAAAGTGCTTTTCACTTACTTTGTTTTGTTTATTAGCTAAAATCTGTTTTGGGGGAGGAACATTTGGTTCTTGCTCCTCCCTGGGAAATTCAGAGAGGAGCCCTTGGGAGGTGGTTCCTCAGGAGACATTAAAAATACTCATTGATTTTGTCTTCATATACAGTTTGAGAAGGGACCGTACATTTTTTTGTATTCCACCTGAGGTGTAACTACCTCCTCTTTCTTTCTTTATTTTTTTTTAAACCTGTGTAACTGGAAGTCAGAAGTAATGAATGTTCCTCTTGTTGTAGAGCCCTGCCAAGGCAAGGGTTAGGTGTGGTTGCCCGGGCCTGCTGTTCTTCCTTCTCTGGACATTATCACCAGGCTGGGGGAGGGAGAGCGCTGAAGGTGAATAATGAGCCACCCTTATTTCTCCTCAGCACACACGGGGTTGTGGGGGACCCCTCATTTTTACGTGCACATATCACCTGACATTCACTCAGGTGACAAAGTGACAAAGACTGTCTCCTGAGGTGCATAGGCTCTGGCTTCCATCTGCGATTGCTGGAACCATTCAATCGATAATCCTTCACTTTGCTGAGGCTCCAGCCCCCATTCCCCGGGGTGGCACTGTCAGCAACTTGGAGGCAGCCGGCTGGCAGCAGCAGCCCAAATCAGTGGCTAGTGTTCTTTCACTCTAGGCTATATTTCTTACTCTATTCACAGAAGCCGTGAGCTCCTGGAAACTTGGGTGATGACAGTGGAGTTAGCCCAGACAGTGGAGTTAACCTCTGCTCGTTGTGGGGTTACTAGAACCGCAAATAATGCTGGCTCTCAGAGCGGCAGGAGTCCACGGTTTGAGTCTATTGACAGAGTTACTGGAGAATATTTCTGTCATCTGTAGCTAAGAGTTGTCTTGGGGTCAATATTCAGAAACCTTTCTGAGGGTGGCAAAACGAAAGGAATAAGATAGGCAGTAAACCCTTCACGGAGGAGGTCTCATAATCCCAAACTGTCCCAAGCATAATCTGCTTCAGGATGGAATTTATATCAAACAGCTCAAAAGACTTAAAAAAAAATTAGTTCAGAGAGTCCAGTTAATAGTGTTTCATTAAAATACTTTTGTCAGCAAAGGGTTTTCAGTTTTAACATTTATATAACCTTAACAGTGTTGACGAATGCCACGAGCTTTAAGGGTCTTTTAGTGGTTCTGTTTTCTCTGGACTTTATAATTTAAACCTAAACATTAATTCTGGGTGGAACTTGGCATAATGTCTTCTTGCCTTGGAGGAAATTTTTGTTGTACAATAAAAAAGTATTTTTTTTCATGCAGTCACCTTCTCCATGTCTCCCCTCCTCCAAGTAAATAGCAGTTAAGTAGTCAAGGTTTTAAAAGGGCTTATTTAATTAAAAAAAAAAGGAGTGACTATTTTAGCTGAAATTAACAATTTTCCATTAGTTCACATTGCAACCTATTGCTTTTGATATTAACAGGAGTGATCTGTGAGGCTGATAATGCAATGAAATTATTTTTCCTCTCACTGACTTTGTCATATACTAAAGTCACATGGAAACTTTTTAATGAAATTATATTTGATGACTCTTGAAACTTGAGTTACTTGTCTTCTATATTAGAAGCTGAGAAACATAAATTTTTTTATATCATCTGAAATTATAACATTGACTAGAAGGAAAAAAGTTGGAATCTCACTTTTAAGTAATAAAGTGAGAGTGTTTCCCAGTATTATTTTAGAAAACATGCTTAAACTAGGATTCTTAAAATGATCTTTTCTATATATCAGTAGTATGCTCAAGTTAAATTATTATAGGAATCTGATTATAAGGTTATTGTGAAATTAAGAAAAAAGTAAAGAAACCGGGCAATGGCAAATTGTCATCATTTGATAACCAGTAATCAAAAGGCGTTGAGGTATATGATGGAAAGTATGTGATGGAAAGTTAACTGCCAGTGAAGATATATGATGAAAACTGTCGTATGGGTAGGACGGGGCTGAGCCGGAGTGCTCCTGAAGCTTTGCTTAGCTTTCAGCTTACCACGCTCCATCCAGACAAGACGTTGTCCTGTGAATCTGGCAGATGTGGTTTTAGAAGACCGAACACCCTTTATTATTACTGAGGGTGTATAAGAGGAGCAAATTGTTCTCTGAAAGGGAAGTTATTACATATTTAAGACCCAAGTAAATGCACTTTACAAGGGTAAATAAGGTGATCCTAATTTTTTTTTCCTTTTCAAATGAATCTCCAGGTAACATTCAGGGAAACTAACTCTATTTACAGGCCGATTCATATAGTAAGTTTGAGCCTCAAGCACATTTTTACAGCTAACTTATAAATTTCCCCAAACTGGAGCTTACCACTGAAAGCCTGCCAATGCTGTCACAAATGGTCATTAGTTCCCAAGAGAGTTTAAGGAGAAAAGAACTGTAGGGAAATGCTGTGACTTTAGTAAGAACCATTTTGTTGTACGTGTATTTCTTCGCCACCATGGCAAAACTGTCTGGGGACCCACCTGCATGTTCAGGGTTGATACCATACATTCTCCTGTGGAAATGTATAGAATTCCAATTAGCACAGGGTCAGAGTACAAATGTCCCTCTTTTCACACTGTTCCAAGGGGTTAGTGGAAAACAAGCTGCAAAGTAATTCCCTTGGCCCCCCAATAAAAAGATTTATAGCAAAATAATTCTCAGCTTCATAATGGGACTGTTGTAGGTTTGTGTTTGATATTTATAAGACTGAAATACAGTCCATGTACCCAAACTAAGCATTTATTGTAAACAAGTTAACTGCCAAGAGCTTATATTATGTCAAACATAATTATATTGAAGATTGATGTATAGCTTGAAAGCAAGTTTGAGGGAGACAGTTCTTTCTAACCAGGGAAAGCTTCTGAGATACAGCTCCTTTCTTCCTTTACTGTGACTCAACGACGTTGACTTGCTTACAGCCAGCCTCTCCTGCATATAATAAACACAGGCTTGCTCTCTGAAAGCATATCTGTTTGTCAGTCCTACTTCTGTTACCAAAATAAAGAAATGAGTTTACATTTATGGAAGCTGTGAGATATTGTTTCTTTTATCATCTGTATCTAGATCTGGGCTGAGATGGTGCTAAGATAAAAATAGCCTCTCTTACCCCTGACAGACTAGTAATCTTCCTTGGCCACATCACACCTGAAGTTCACACACAAAGCTATGCTATACCCCAAAAGGAACCCCTTTCTCCTTTAATGAGGAGTTTGAAAAAGAGTCTTTGAGCTGTCTTTCTGTTATTTTGTGTTGAGCTTGTGAGAATAGACCTATTTTGAAACTGTTGCCTTGCAGGGGAGGGGTAGAAGTTACACTAATATGCTTTATTTTGTGACTTAGAAATTATTATAGAATTAAGGAATTTATGAATCCAGGGACTCTAAGGGGAGTGAAATCTTTTTGAAATTGAGATGTTTTATATCTGGGATTACCCCAAAGCTAAAATGGTGTGTTAATTTTCCAGTTTTTTTTTTTCTTCACTTTAGGGATGATAGAAACTTACCACTATTATTGTTATTATTTTGGTATTTAGATTTATTACTTTTTTTCCAAGAGACAGATCACTTTGGGCTTTGGTGACACTTGTTGAAGTCAGTTAAAAGTGGAATAGCATTCCTCCTTTATTTGGATGATATCCTTTGGATAACGTTAAGGATAAATAGAAGATTTTCACTGGATTTATATGCAGTGGCTTAAGTGGTCTCTTAGGTTTTTTTATACTAAATTTAGTATTTTCTTTTAGGAATTATATAAATTATAAAGTGGATGTCTAAAAATAAAAAAAAAAAACACTAGTTTTCTCTGTTCTGTTTTTCATCTTTAAGTAACTGCTATAAATTACCCAAATACACATATACTTAAAATATGTTGTCTGGTGGGGGCCCGAGTCCCCAGCCTGTGAGCTGGGTTTCATTAACTTTGTCTCAGTCACAATAATAATGTCCTATGTATTGCAGTCAGGGATCGCAGTGTGCCCCCTTAGGGGGCTGCAGGACACGCACTATGATTTGGACTTCCTTGCTGTCTCCTCCTGTCCTTTTCTCTTTCTCCTCCCACTGTTGGCCCTTTCAAGGCCTTGGTTGCTGTTACATCTCGATGGAGGCATTTGCTGGGCCCACGACGGAGAGTGGCTTCCGGGGGTGGGGAAGGGAGGGCGATGGCCGCCTGTCCAAGCCCGGCTTTGTGACATCTGCACTCATCTCCCAGGGATGGCTTTTACATGTCTACTGAATGTTTATACATGTTTTGTTATTTGAACCTTAAATATAGACAGTAAGATTCCTTTTGTACAGGGGAGAGTGCCTTTTATTTTCCACTATAAAAACTTTACCTTTTTGGGGTTTTATTTGATAAAAAAAATCTCTCCACTCTAGTATGATTTCCTTTGGGACTTTGCACCAGTGTTTGATCTCAATTTTTAATAATTTTGGTGAGTTAAACTCCCTGAAGAAAACATGCTTGCGCTATGAAATATTCCCAATAGAAATCTGGGTAGTCTTGTCTTATTGAGAGCTGAGTGCTTGATTCCTTTATTAATTCCTTGGTAGAGAACCTTGGAGTCAACCTTTCTTTAACACTGCACTCAAGAAATTAATCAAGGGTTTTCAAAATGTAATTGTTAAAGTAGATAAAATAACATTTAGGTGGAGCTCAAAACCTGAGATGATGAAGCAAATGTTTGTATAAAGACAATTTTATTGACTCCTTTTTGACTTATGGGACTCTGAGTTGTAAATTGCTTTTCCAGAGAGCATAATGAGAAGGAGGGGAGTGTCAAGTGCATCTTCAATGTTATTTAAAAAAATTATCCTCTGAGAAACCTCCAGAATAAAAATTTACATAATGGAGGACAGAAATCCTGACATTAATGAATTATAGTGTAGGTCATTTAACATGCCATTGAGTCTCAGGACTTATCAGTATATGCATTTGTAACCGAATGTCAGGAATTTAGTGCTGAACTCTTTTGTACTATACAAACTTGCATGTTCCACTTTTATCCTTTTTACAATAATTTTTTTTTTTTAATCTGGGAGCAGTAGACATTTTGTCTGTCTCTGGTTATTGCGTTTAGAGAAGATGTTGAAGTCCTTCAAGGTTGGACTTGGCCAGGACTGCAGATAAGACCCTTCTCCCACATGCACTCCTTACCCGCCTAGGGTTCCAGGGTGTGTACAGGCCCAGGGCATAGGGTTGTGAGCCACTTGAGTTGTGCACCAATCGACTGCAATGCCCTCCTGGGGGTGAGGCAACAGTTTCTGTCAACAGTGGTTGTGCACAGCCTTGTGGTCTGATGTGTTTCCCCCCCGGGGAACATGAAGCAAACTCCTGAATGCACTGATCTGGATCATTTCTTGGAAAGATTTCCTTATCTGCTGAAGCTGAATGTAATGCAGTAGGGCCGAATCGATGTGGACGAGCTCGGCCACTGGGGAGTCCTGGGAAAAGCCCAGATTCGACACTACCTATTAATGGTGGTTATTAATGTCTAACTGGAATTAGCATTTTGTTAAACTGAGCCAGCATTTATTTTGGGCCTGCTAAAGTCAGGCTCTGGGTTGGAAAGGAGAGTGCAGTACTGAAGACGACTTATCTAACTAAGTCCAGCCTATGTTGGAGGAGGAAAGGCGGCCCTCTCATCCACTAACTGGACATTTCTGACGTCAGGGAATTTAGCTCCTTGGGTCCGGCTTGCTGTGGTTGGGTTCCCAGGTGTGGCTCAGACACACGCTGTGCCTCCTGTGTGCCTGTGAAATCCTGCTTTGCAAATTGCCAGGCCAGCCTGTTCTGGCCACCATGTTTCTGTAACTGAAGAGCATCCAGCGACCTGAGTTGATCCTTCAGCCTTCAGAGTTGACTTCAGGTTGAATTGGAATCTCTCAGTTTGGGGACGGGCCTGGAATCACAGTGCTGGAGTAGCGATCTCTCCTCCTAGACACTTCAACCTCAGTTTGAGCCTTTGGGGTTGTAAGTGAGAAAAGGACCAGAGGTCACCCTGCCAGCCCTACTTTTGGTCTCTTTTTCTTCTTATCTTCCAAAGTTTAGATCTACCTCAGGGTTCTGCAAAGTAGGTTCTGGTTTTACTAGAGGGAACTATGAGAGTGAATTATTTCTCAATAATCTTATCTGCTTAGCACCCCACCTAGGTATCAAGGAGCTTAATTATTGAAACATTAGTTAGAGGTCTAATCTTGAGATACAAGCAATTGGGTCATGGCTGGACATGAAATTGAATTTCTGCACATATGTCTCCTTTTGTCCCTTAGAGTGACTATTAAGCAAATTTTGCCTTCTCCATAATTTAGTATTGACTGTGTTTCTCCACCTGTGCATGATCCAGGTCTTCAGCTGTCCCACCTCTATCAAGGCTCCTCCTCCCTCTTCAGTAAGAGTTAAAAACAAAACCCCAACAAAAACAAGTGCATTAATCCTTCAGAGAACCTGTATGTCACAAACAAAGGATACAGAGGAACTTGGGAAAGTGCAGCAGTTTAGGGGAGCCTAGAGGAGCTCTGGCCCACCTGTGGGTGCCCCCTTGCTTCCCCCACCCCAATTTTTGCTCTCCTGGTTCCAAGATTGGTTATAAAATGTCTTTATTTCATTACCTGAAATTCTTTGCATTAGAAGTTAATGTGGGATACAATGTGTTTCTCTTCCAATAAAAATGTATCTAAGGAGAGTAAGGCACTATTATAGGGCCTGACAAAGAGGTTTATCACTTTTTTTTTTTATCTCTTTGGAACTTTTGAGCTCAGCCCCTGGGGGGATGAATGGGTAGGGGAGTGGAGGGGTGGTACCCTAGCTCCGGAGGTTGGGTGCTTGGGAGAGGATAGCAAGGGCAGAAAAGAGGAGAGTAGGATGGATACATATGATCTGTTTTGAAATTTTGCCTGTGACCTCAGGGAGGAGGTGAGGGACACCGACCATATTTTTTCTTTCTGTTTTTGGTTGCAATTCTTGGTGCTCAGACTGCTTTTATTGTTGCTGAGTTGGAAGAAGTGCCCAGAGGCAAGTTATTTCTCTTGTTGTCTGTGTGAATGTGATTGAGTATGTGTGTAAGGGGTGGGGAGAGAGAGAGAGAGAATGAATATGAGGTTATATAGCAACTAAGTCGTTCTTTTGCTTTTTTTAGTAAATTTGCAGTAAGAAATGATAGTTGCTACCCCTCACTCCTTTCTCTCCCAGTACTCTGAAAGACCCTATACTGTACACTCAGTTTACTTGGTAGCATTTATTCGTGTTTCAGGGGTGCTATGATTTATCGATTGTGGTCGTTGCTGAGTGTGGTGCTTCACTCCAGGTTCAGTTTCATACAAAGAACAGAGATGAGAAGCTCTGCCTGCCCTGAAGCTTTTGTGATCTTCAGTCAGTCCCAGGACCTTCTTGGGTGATAGAGCCAGATACACTGGCAGCTACAGGGGGAGGGAGAGGGCCATGTGGCTGCCTTCCTTCTTCAAACAGGTGGTTCTTGGCATGATTCCTTTGAAAGACAGGAGAAGAAGGGCCAGCCTTCTGTCATCTCACACTAGTTCCTGTCATTCAGGGGGCAGGTCCAAGAGTGAGGGTGGGCCCAGGATTCAGAAGGGCTGGGCAGGAGGCTGGAAACCATGCTCACCCACATGAGATTTGAGCCTGTCTTGGTCTGTGAGGGACTGAAGATTAAGGCCCGTGTTTGGTACTGCCTCTGTGCCTAGCAGCACAGCACCTCACATGTGGTGGGCCCTAAAAAGGTGAATTCACTTATAAGCAATGCAGTCACTGACGGGACATAGCAGGCGGCGAAGGGTCCTTTCCTAAAGGCCAGGCCTTTTGATTTCTTTGGGTGTGAGTTTGGGAGGATTATTTTTGACCCCCAAGAAAGCAAAATGGTTGAGTTGGCTAACCTGAACTCTCTTCTTTTGCCTCATTTTTTGGGGGGAGGGCGGGGGATGTTACTTATTTTCTCATAGTTTTAGTTTCCTCATTTATTAAAGGAGAATTTGAATAACCCTCTGACTAGGTAAATGTGGGGAGATAATAAAAATACGATGATATGTTAGAGCACCTGATGGTGAGTTAGAAGGTGCTGTGCCAATGACAAGTCCTTTTGTGTCCTCACTTTTGTGGAAGGTATGGAATCCTGTCACTGAGACACCCTGCTGCTGGCCCTTCTTTTATCGTTGAGGGTAGGCACCCAGAGCAGTAAAGAATACCTGTTCCTCAGGTACCTTTCATGACAGTGTGGTGGTATTTCCAGAAAGCTGTAATTGTTCTTTAAAATGAAGGAAGGGGGAAAAAGCCTTTCCCTTATTAAAGAAGTTGGATTAATAGAATTGGGGATAGCCTACAATTTGCTTGATGATGCTGAGAAGATTTCATGCTAGATTTTGGAGTTTCACCAACAGGACACTTGTCCTCAAGATCCAGAACACAGAGGGAACTCAGCTGTCCCAGGGATCAGGTCCTGACCCATCTCTCCTGTGTTGGAAAAACCACTGTGCATGTTGGTGCTCGGCAGACTGCTGGGAGCAGCCCTGTCGGATAGAGAATACCAGTCTCATGGACAACTTTAAATATTCTAGTAGCTTCATTTGAAAACAGTTGTAGAAACAAGTGAAAATAATGTAATGTATTTAACTCAGTGTATTCTGAATATTATTTCTACATCAACTAATTTAGAAAACATTCATGGTATATTTATCTCTGTTTTTGTATTAAATCATTGAAATTGAGTATGTATTTTATACTTCCAGCACATCTCAATTCAGGACCAGCCGTATTTCAAGTGCTCGGTTGCCACATGCAGTTAGTCAGTGGCTGTTGTATTGGACAGGCAGTTTTCAAGTATGGTGCTTCAAATTACACTTTCACTCTTCCTACATGGGGCATATTGAATATTTTAGGCAATTATTATTTGCATCTTATATAATCAAGCCACTCAGTCATTATTAGTAATATTTTTATTATGAAGAAATGCCTTTTACTAAGTATCATGAGCATTGACTATGGGACCCAGAAAAAAATTATTGGTCTCTTTTTTCCTCTCTAAAATGGTATTAATGCTGGTTTTGAAAAAAGAAAAACAAAGAGGTTCCATTGTTTGAAGGCTCTCTGTCAGACAGCCTATACCTATGTTACACTGTTGATCCTCACAACTCTGATGTCGATATCATTACCTGCATTTTGCCAAGGAGCAGCTGTGAGCCTCAGGGAGGTCAGGTAAATTGTCTGAGGCCCTTCGCTCTGGAGAGGCGTGGCCGTGCCAGGATCTGATTCAGGAGGTGCCCGACTCCTGAGCGGAACTAGTTGCCCGCACTTTACCCATCTCCCTGCTGTCTCTGGTCTCAGGGCTGTGGTGGTGAAGATCAGGCTAACACTTTGTAGTCACGTACACTGCAGAGATAATGTCATAATGAAAAGGACGATTTGAGCAGCATGACTGATGACAGCTGGGTAAGCATGTCACGCTTCTCCTGCCTCTGTGACAGCAGAGCTCACCATAGATCCCACTGTCAGAACAACCTGTAGTTTTTGCACATGGTGCTGCCTGTCCGCCGGACCAAACTACCTGCTCACCACCCGCACCTGTAAAAGGCTTAGTGAGGCTTACCATGCAAAGTTCAAAGTTCTCTACTTGGTCATCTGGAAATGGGTCTGTGCCTCAATCAAAGAAAAATAATGCCATAAGCTCTCGACAGAGGGCTAGAGCAAGAGTTTCTTTTTTATTTTTGATTTTTTTCTAAATTTTGTTGTATTAATACCTTTTAGGTTTACACTGCTCCTCTTTATTTGAACTTACCTTTTAATTTTTCCCATTCTTATTTTTTGCAGTCCTTCCCTAACAGTCTCCCTGTATTTTATCCATTGTCACTTTTTTCTTTTTTTTTCCCTTTGTGTCTGGAGAGAGTCGGAGGACCAAATGGATAAATATCTTTTTTTGGCATATATTTCTACTCATCCTTTTATTGTTTTCTTCCCCAAGGATTTAGTCTTTGCAGAGGCTTTGAGAACCTATACATTAATTTTCTTCTTTCCCATGCTTGGCCTCAGTTGCACTGGTTTTCATTTCTTTTGTCATTGTCAGTAGTAATTGAATCTTTTTTCTTGTCTTCCCTTTCTTTTGTAAAAGTAGCATTTCATTGTAGAAATTCATAGTTGTTTAGATCAGTGAAATTCTAGTAAGGAGGTTTATTTTTCTAGAGATTAAATAGAACCTGTATATGATTCTTTGATATGCATATGGGCTTTTAGAACAAACCTATTATACTCCTCTGTTTAATATTGTTTTATTTTATAAATTACCTCAAAGTCCTTGTGTTTTTCTTTCTGAAAACGGAGGTGATGCATATGAGGGATGAGTGTTTGCTTTTTGGCTGTAAGGAGTTACGGTTGTCATGTCAGATAACAATTGCTTCCTTCAGTCACTGAACTGAAATGTTTAGGGAAGATTTCCATCATCGATACTTTCAAAGTATAAATAAGGTCCTATGTGGAGTAGACCCTCGTGCTTTAATGTTTTATTTCATATCAGACTCATTGAAATGTTAATATTATTTTTGAGAATAATAGGGCCTTACGTTTTTTCAGTTGACCATGCACTTGAGGAGGATTTATGGTTCCTAAGTAATGGAGGCGTGATAGCGTATGGAGCAACTGGACTCATTGAAGGGTCTTATCTGTAACTCCCGGATGTGTGACACTCAGGTGTTGACATTAGGAACTGCATGTAGATTCTCAACATCGAAACTTAGGTACACACAGGTATTAGTGGTAAAATAGCTTATGGCACCACTGACTACATGGCCCTGTGTGTGCATATATTCAAATCATTAAAAATAGATATCAACCTGCTTCCTCGGACAAAGAGTGTATATTAGTAAGGAAGAGTTAAAAGGTCTAAGTGGGGGCTGTTCCCTGCTGGTAAGGACTCTCGGGAATGGGTCCTGTAGATTGCCATTCTGCTTGCTCAGGAAGATCTTACAACACCTGTGACTGCAGAGGGCAGGGGCCACAGCAGACTTGGTCTGCTTGTATCCCTGGTGCCACCGGGATACCTGGCACACAGTAGGTGTTCAGGGAATAGAAATTGGATAAATGGATGACCCCAGAGATGATTTGGAGGACACACAATTTTTATTATTCATTACATGTCTTACCTACATTTGGGAATAAACTGAACATAAATAAATAAGCATTTGTTATGCTTCTCAATACTGGTCACAATTAAAAATAATTTTTGTAAGATACCATGTGGCCAGGATAGATTAGATTCTTTGTCTAAAACAGTCCTCTCCATCCTTATTTCCTATTTTCCATAAATCTATACTATAGATAGTATATTCACTGTAAACAATCATGCTGCTTTGTTGTTCTTAGGAACGGACACTGAGTCAATGGCTGTCCCAGGAATGATATGGTGTGACTCGTTAGACTGTTGTGCAGGCTTAATAATAATTACCATGATAACAATTCTTAATGAGTATTATTATTGCTAATAATGATTATATTTAATAATTATACCCATTATTTATCATCTTTAATAATAATAATTAGCACATGGGAACCAGTCATACCATTGTATTATCTTCAGAACAAAAATCTAACTCTGTGACCTGGTAGTTTGCAGAGTGTCTGCTCCCACCCTCTTCTTTCCAGATCAGAGTGAGTCAGGAGGCTTCTAGGGTCCGGGCAGCAGGGAGGGGCTTCTAGAAAAACTCCTATGCATTCTTTAAGTCATTTTACACAGAGGTGTTATATTCACTGTGAAGTGCCTTCACAATGACCAGTGGGCCCTCCATCTCCCCCATGTCTCTGCCTGCCTGTCCATCCTTCATAAGTTTTGATTTTTCTTGCACAAAGAGAAGACTCAGAGCAGATTCTTGGTCCATAACCCACTAATTTGTGTGGCGTGCATAGGACAGTCCATGTTTGTTACATGCATGTTGGTAAAACTTTGATCTTCTTATGCCTTGGCTATGTTTAGATTTAAATGTCTGACTTTTTTTAAAAAATAAAAAACAGTTTATAAAAATCTTTGGCAAATTAAACATTTTTTAGCTTTTCACACTTTGATACAAAGCAGAGAAATATTTCAGTGACAACAGATTTCAACAGATTTTCAGCTAGATTAATTTGCTTTGTTCTTTAGGGTAGTTTACTTCTTTTCTCTGGAAACACAAGAAGAGATAATCCCTTTCTAGTGGTAATGGGTGTTAATGTAAACTAATAATTTTTAAAAGACAAAGCTTTGTATTTTGATGTATATTTTGACGTAAGTTAAACATCAGTTAGGATTTTTATGAACAGGGTATTTCCAGGCTAATTGATAACCTATTTATCAGGATTTAGAAAAATAACAGATACAGGAGAAACTTCTTTTAAATGCCTATTGACTTTTTTGTACATATTCACATAATAGCATAGGCCCTGAAGTCAAATGGGCCACCCTACTAGGTAATTTTCAGCATTTCCGGACAAAAGCAGATCTGATCTGAAAACACAAGTCCTGATTAAGAATTAGTGATAAAACCGTAGACATGAATGAAGGGTGTGAGTGTCTAGAAGATCACCTTGACTTCACCTGTGTGCCACCTCTGAACTCGAGGTCTCTCAGTCAGGACACCTCTGATGGGTGCACCCCACTTTTTAATGACTAGAATCTGAGGGCTCCTGCCATGGCCTGGGGCAGTTCTGTTGCAGTCTGGTAGTAATAATGGAGGGAAGAAAACCCCACAGCTTTCCCATTAGGCCCATCTGACTAAGAGGCTTGTTTAATCTAACCCACTGTCGATCACAGATGAGTGACTTTTATAACTGTCTCTTCCCTTCCCATCACGGTGACGGAGATTTGCTTTGTAATGTTTGTGTTTTGCTCTTGAATCTTGTCACTCCAGGTTTGATGATACCTGTCTTTTGTGTGGTGGAGCAGTTGGATGGCTCTCTCGAATATGACAACAGAGAAGAACATGCGGAGTTTGTCCTGGTTCGAAAAGACGTGCTCTTTAGCCAGCTGGTGGAGACTGCGCTCCTGGCCCTGGGGTACTCCCACAGCTCTGCGGCTCAGGCACAAGGTATTAATGCCTCTCTCCTCTGCTCCTCATGCCTTTTGTCTGTCATGATTTGGGGAGGAGTGTGTTCCCTGAAATAATTCTCCAAACAGGGGAAAATGGTCAAATTAGCATCTTTTCCAAACAGTGAATGGCAGGCAGAATGTTTTTTTGCAGAGTCATGTTTTCTGGTTGCTGTAAGAAGTATTTGACCAGCACCTCTAGAGTGACCAAAACCACCTTTTATTTCATAGCGGTTACCACAGGGCTTTTTGTTTGTTTGTTTTGCATTGATAACTGTATTATTTTCTCCTAAGTTTCCATATTGGTATTTTTTGACCCGGTGCTGCGATGTTTAACTCCTACCTTATCAAACTTTAACACATGATTTATAAGTATTCAGTTTTTAAAATGTATTTACTGCAGCATTTGCTCTTTACAGTCAGCTTTTCATTAGATAGAAAAAAAATGGATGCATCTTACCGTACTTTTGTATCTTTGAAAACTGCTCTATTTTGATGGAGCCTATTCATTTAAAAAAAACCTCAGTATCGTTGTGATTAATTCCTCTTACCTATTTAATAAAATATTAGAATTGCATCATTATTTCAGCGTTTATTATACAGCACTGGGGAGCCCATTGTGAGCGTGTGTTGCTGCATTCTGAAGCATAGCCCATTGTTCTTTCCGCCAAAGAATTGACAAAGCAAATAACAACAAACATGCCCCCAAACCTTGAAAAGTGGAAAATTTTTTTGACCCAATAGAATGATTATTCTTGTTTTTCAGCTGAATTGATTGAATTGCATAGTTTATGATAATAGTTTATGAGGAGAGAAACATGTGACTTCCAGGTTTTGTTTTATATATTCATTTCCTATTTATGTTCCTATAAATTACCACCTTAACATTTGTGTATGTGCCAAGGATCTTTGCTACTTTTTAAATGAGTTCTTCTTTATATAAGTCCTAAGAACTATTAGTCAGAGAGTCTATTTATTTAGATAAGTAAACTCTGAGAGATTAAGGTATTTATGCAAAGTTACAAATATGGTGACCAACGACATAGAATTTAGATGATCAAGCTCTTGACTCTGGTTCTGTAAGCAGATCATTACTTTAAAAAAATGCTGTAATTAAGTATTTAAATTACATCTTAGTTCTACAAAGATAGCAACCCATTGGAAACCGGGGGTCCGGAGCGTTTTCCCAGGCCAGGCAGTGCCCCAAAGATTACTGCGAGTACAAGTGTGTTCTGGAGCGCTTGGCCTATCTGGTGCCGCAGCGCAGCTGAATTGTAGAGTCTGCTGCTTTGAAGGCAGTGTAATAAAGGATGATTCATTTTCTTTCTCTGAGGACTTTCCTTCTTGTGAGAGGGTTTTAAGATCTGGTCTTGAGCAAACTGCATACTGGCACCATTGCTGTTATTTCATGCTCTCTGCCTAAATGAAATAAAAGAATACCCCTTTCCCCCCATAAACTTTTCATGCCATTTTAGGGATATTTTTCTCTGAATGTAAAGGTCATTGTATCCCACTGCTTGCATCCTGGTGTGCCAGCTTCCTGTTTGACAGGGCTATCCATCTCAGTTAGCACGGCTGCTCAACGCGCCGTGAGCTCACATGTGGAGCACAGAGCACTAAGTGGCCAAGATTTGATTCTTGGCACGGGCTCAGGGAAGGGGCGCTCAGGAAATTTGCACTAGGGAGCCACACTGTTCCATTCAGTGATATGAACCGAGAGTTCTGCACACCCAGGTGAGATGCGCTAGCAGGAAAGAAATATCATGTACAGTGGAGGATTAAACAGCGGAAAAGTCAAAAGCGAGTATTTGCTTTCCCAAAGTTTTTGAAAACCATGGTTAAAAAATACTGTTACACTTTTAAGCAAGTTGAATCAATATTCTGAAGGAACTCTAGATCACAGATATACTTCATTTTGCAGGTAGGCAAAGGTTTTATCACTAGGTCCTATACTGTCATCTCACAGAGGGAAACAAAAATCACAGTTTGTTTATTTTGTTTTAAAGTAGGCTGCCAATCTCTGATTTGGGTAAATAGAAAAACTTAAAACCGTTTACTTTAAGATGAAAATATTAGATCTCTCTTGTCATTTAGATCAGCAAATGTGTGCAGTTTGCTGCGTGTTTGTTGTAGAACAAACAGAATGCATGATGAGACAGGTGGTGGTCTGTGTGCTGGACAGACAGCAGAGTGGGGACCAGCTAGGAAAGGCAGGGGAACAAAATACGACTGCATGGGTAGGGCCTGAGGCCTCACGTCTCTGGTTTTCTGTCGTGTTTTGTGTTGGTTTTATTTGTTGGTGTTGAGGTGTAATTTTCCGAAGGTGGGGAAGTCATCGGAGAACCCATTTGCAGTGTAGAAACGGAGCACACCTGAGCCTCTTGCTCCTGTGCTGGAAAAGTTGGGCAAAGCCAGGCTGCAAGGATAGCAGATTGTTTGAGCCTATTTTAAAAATTGAGACTCTTGAAACATGATTTTTCATTTTGACCAGAAAAGAGTTTCAAATAATTGAACCGGAATAGTATTCAGATTACGTTTAAGAAAGAAGGTATGTTCGCAGTGTCATTATTTTGGAGTGATAACTCCTTGGATTTCTTGGACCCATGTCCTTGTGAGTGTGGGAGAGTCAGCTTCTTTTCTGAGAGGGCATTCTCTCCAGGTGAGCTGAAGGGATTAGTAAAGGATATTTGCTTCTAAAGGATGATAGAAGTTCCACTAAAGTGGAATTCAGGGATTTCCAACTCCTACTCCTACCCTCTTTTTTAATAGTAACCTTCTTTATTTCAAACCAGATATTGGGACCCAAGAAAGATAAAAGCACGAGATACTATAATAAATCCTGGGCACTATGCTTCTAACTGACCCAAACCCTGCGTTTCCCAGCATACATACCATTAACTCTGTGGTTCTCAAGGATATAAGATGCAGGATTCATCTGATCTGCTGTTTGGCATATGCAAAAAGCTGAAAGATGGCAGGCTCCTTGCTTTTTCCAGAATAGGTAGGCTAAGGTCTAATGAACAGCAATTACATTTTACATTATACAGTAGACTGTGAGTCCATGTTGCTGAATCAGAAGTCTTCTAGTCTCTTAAAAGAGGCATGCAGAAACTCCCTTCCAAACTTAAAGTCATCACTTCCTTCATTCTTCTTACTTCTCTTTTCATTCTTTCAATTCTGTTCAGTAAGGCTTTTGGTAACAGCCATGGAACTCTCTGCATTGTTCAGAGAGTTTTTTTATCCTGCCAATTTAAGTAGCTATTAGTACTTGCCAGTGTGGATGGAAAATGCATTTAATATAGTGTTATATGAATCAAGCAGAGTGCCCTATACAGTCTTAGTTATATAAAATTTCACATGTATGCATAGGACAAAAGACAGGAAATATGTCAACAGGGTGTGGGGATATTAAGTGGGATTTTCTCCTCTTTCTAATCAGTAAACAACATATGAGTATGAAATTCTACTTCCATGAATTCTCTTTAAAAGTAGGAAGTTATTTCTACCTTATTGCCCAAGTTTGGTGATCAGTTTACTTTGTCCCTAATTAATCTGTAAATGTGAAAACTTACACATGGTACAGAGGCATTTCTGTTGTTTTTTCAGTTAAAGATTTTAAAAAGAGTCAAGAGGTCATTAATAAGACCCATTGATGTAAAACCAAGGGATTTCTTAGGTTTTTATTAGTAGTGGTAGGTAACATTAATTGAGCAATTACTGTCTGTCAGGCACTATTCTAAAGATTTGCAATTCCTAAGTCACTTAATTCTCACAATAGCTCTTTGAAATAAATGGTGTGTTTCCCATTCCACAGATGAGGAAACTGAGGCAGATGGAGCGGGTAAGTAGCTTTCCCAGTGGTACAGGGCTAGTGGGTGGAAGAGCTGAGCCCAGTGATGCACTTCCAGAGCTAGGGTCCTTAGCCACAGGGCTGCCCTGGGGCAGACCTGGCCCTGGAGAGCTTAGAGCTGGGGAAGAGTCCATTCTTATTTAATATTTGTGCTTCACTTTTTCACAGAAGCCCGGAAAGGCAGGATTTTTTATGTATGTGCTGCAGAAGTAAGCACAAGTTAGGACTTTTTGGGTGGGGTGCTTTTGAAATAAATAATAATTATATTTATTTGATAATGATAAATTATACATAGAGATACATTTTCAAGGTTAAGTGAGACAGACCTCATTAAAAACAAATAAGTAAACAAACAAACAAAACAAACCTAATAATTATTATCTGTTGAAGGTCAAGTAATTCAAATATACAATTATACAATTCTTGCTTACAAGGCCAGAATGATTACTGATATGAAAATAAAGCATATTGCTTGATAATTCTGATCTTCAACATGATTAATTCAGCAGTATTATGTGCCTACTATGTGCCAGTCACTAGTCTAGGTTCCGGGGATAAAAAACTGAAAAAAAAAATCTCGCATTTGTGATGCTTACATGTGGTAGTTCAGTTACATGTCAGAAGTTTAGTGTATAGATTATTAGTTGACTTCTGTCCCTTTATGCTCAAAATATCTAATACTCAGGTTGAAAGAAGAGAAATACACATAAAATTTGTTTATAATTTTGGTGCTAATTTATAATTAAATGTTCATTTTTTTTATTCCTGAAAAAATACTTTGGAATTCTTTGTCCTCTTGTTAGTTTTTAAAAGTAGATGGCAAGATAGGAATGATGGACTAAAAGTGCTAGAAAACTCTTGCCCTGGTTGGTGTGGCTCAGTGGATTGAGTGTTGGTGTGCAAACCAAAAGGTCCCCTGCTAGAATCGCAGTCAGGGCACATGCCTGGGCGGCAGGCGGCCAGGTCCCCAGTTGGGGGCGTGCGAGAGGCAACCACACATTGATGCTTCTCTCCCTCTCTTTCTCCCTTCCTTCCCCTCTCTCTAAAAATAAGTAAATAAAATCTTTAAAAGTTTTAGAACACTCTGGTTTTTTTCCTCATTAAAGGGAAGCTATTCACTTGCCACTTCTGTCCTTTGTTGTCTCCATTTTTAAAATCTGCCTTTTGTTGGCCTGGATTTTTATTTGTGAAACTCTTCAGCTCATTTCTTTAAATTATTCCGTAGTAATTGTGATCTTGAAAATAATTAATTCAGCAGTATTAAATGCCTACCATGTGCCAGTCACTCTTCTAGGTTCTGGTGATAATGAACTGAAGAAAAAAATCTTGCTTTCATGGAACTTAGATGGCACTTGTAGGCATTCAGTACATGTTCAAAGAATGAATACATGGACTTGGTATTATTTATTACCCTGAAGAAATAGTGTATGCCTTCCTAGAAAGTGCCAGTTTACTTTCTTTAATAATTAGATTTGGACTTGTGAACAGGAGCTATTTTGTTTCCTTATAACAGAGTGAAACATAGCACAATGTGCAGCTTACAAGAATTCAGTAAATGTTTCTTGATTGAATGAAAATTTGGTAAACCTTATCCATGAAGGATTTTTTTCTCGGGATCATTGGGAGGTTGGCCCCCATTCATGAATTAACTGTTTTTATCAGAACAGAAATGTAATTTGTCTCCTTACTGATCAGATATTACCATTTCCAGATCATTCCATGTCATCATTCCATACTCAATGTTTGGCTGTGCTTACAGTGGCAAAACATGCCAGTAAGAACTCTTAGAATCATAAAAGGTAGTTATTCAGAAGGTACTTATGGACTGCTGAGATCCAAATTCTTCTGGTCAGAACTTAGAGATATTTCGTCAGTGTTTATCTTGACCTTATCTGTTTGAATGCGTTGTATGTAGGGAGAATAATTTCTAGTTCATGGAAACAAGGATAAGAATAAATAAATAGAATAAGATTTAAAACCAAAGTAGTAAGGATATTTATATAAAATGGAATGGCTTAATTTTATAATTTATTTTTAATTATTTTATGTATTATAAACTTATTATTATAAACTTTCCAATGGACTAGTTTTTTACCTTTTATTGGGAAGAAGTTTACATAGAAACTACTTATTTTTTTAAAGATTTTATTTATTTATTTTTAGAGCGAGGGGAAGGAAGGAAGAGAGGGAAAGAAATGTCAATGTGTGGTTGCCTCTCATGTGTCCCCAGCTGGGGACCTGGCCCGAAACCCAGGCATGTGCCCTGATTGGGAATTGAACTGGGGACACTTTGGTCCACAGGCCAGCACTCAACCCACCGAGCCACACCAGCCAGGGCAGGAACTACTTTTAAAATAAATTTTGTCATTAAAAATGAATACACTTTCATTTTAAATTGTTTAGCACTTGAGATGCTGTGTTCTTAAATCAAATCTCTAAAATGTTTTATTATGGAAACAAGCAACATATACAAAGTAGAGAGACTAGTGTATTACATGCTCAGGAACTCATTACTTAAAATTGACAGTTCATGGTCAATCTTGTTTCATCTCTGCCTCCACCCATTTCTCACCTCTCCTCCACTGGATTATTTTAAAGCTCATTCAAGACCTCATACTTTATCTACAAATATTTTACTAAGTCTCTCTTAGAGATAAAACTTATTTTAAAAACATAACCATAATACTAGTATGATTTTTTTAAAAAAGGTATTCCTTAAAATCATGAAATATCTAGTCAAGATTCAAATTTTCCTATTGTTTTATAATTTTTTTTTAGGGTTTGCTTATTCAAATCAGGAGCCTTGCAGATTTATGTATTGTACTTGGTTGATACACTGTCTTTGAATCTATGTGTTTCCCATGTTCTTAAATTAAAAAAAAAATTTAAACATATGTTTGCTGCAAATTAACGCAGAGCTATTTTTTGTTTTGCTAAACTCAATGTCAATTCTAACCCTATAAGTACCGCAAATACTATGGTTTCAAATAAGCAATTAGTGAGCTCAATCATAACCTTGGAAACGAATTTAAAAAATCACACTTTTTCTTGAGGGAGGACGGTTAAAAGACATATGTTATTTGTAGCCGAGTTTTCATGCTCTGAAAGTTTGACATTCTCCCTATTGAAAGTGTTTAAAATGACCCCTTGCCTTGTCTTGCTTCTTTGGTTTCTTTCCTTGGCACTCTCTCTTTTTTTTCTACTTTTCCTTCTTTAATTAAACGCTCATGTTTGGGATGCTCTTGGCAGTTTTTTCTTTATAAGGGCAATGTTGAAAAAAGGTGCATATTTAGAAATTTTAGGCCTTGGAGCAAACTTTTAACAAACAAGCTGCTATTACAAAAAATTCTGTGGCTCTCAAAAAAGAGCTAAAAAAGCTACCCAAAATTGCTGTTAACTGTATTTCAACCCTCATTAGAGCCGGACGGGCCAAAGTGTAAAAGGCTGGCTGGGCTGACACAAATCTCTAACAAGCCCCCTATACTTTTCCCTCCTTGGCTTCATAAAATTAAATTGTCATATATGTGTGCGGACATGTATATTTGTGCATTCAGACGCAGCAAAACCTGAAACACTACTTCTGCCAAACGAAAAATAATGCTTATCTTACTTCCTTGTCTATTATATGCTTAAGAAAATATCTAATACAAATGTTTACAGTTCTGTATTTCTTGTATTTGTTTATATTGTCATAAATGTTTGTTATTCTGAACACATATGTAAATATGTAATCATGGCTCGCATGAGAGTCAGCCGATGGAGTTTTTGTCTCTGTGTAGCTTCATAGAGTGTGAAGACCCTATTTGACTTTGTTTGCCGGATGTCTAGGAGTTGAGTAGGAAGCATTTGATAAAAACCTCTGAGGGCAGTGAAAAAAATACAATTTCACTTTACCTCTGGCCTTGCGATTTTTATCTGCCCATTTAAAAAAATCACATAATTAGAAATAATTCATTAAAAAATTCTAGCTCCTTATTTCTTCCATGATGTGAGAAGTATTTAGTAATGTTCCCAGTTAGCTGTTCTGTTTGGGGGCAGTTGGCCATGGTGGTAATTGGCTTTGTTGTTTTTTTTTAAACTGCTTAAAATCCTTCTTCTCGGAATTTAGGTATTCATGCCAATGACTTGCAGGAGGCTGATCATTTATGTTCTGTGTTTTGTCACTCATGTAAAATGATTTGGGTTAAACAGATTGACTTGCAGTGATATACAACTTTTTTTTAATATTTAACGTATGTCCCCTTAAAAATATATAGCTTTGAGGAGTTATGAGTAGGTAACCTGCAACCTAAAGTTGGTGATACTTGGATAAAATTTATACTGTGATTAATTTTTTTATCCCATTCTGTTCTAAAGTATAACTGCCTCTTATTACTATATGGACTTGAAATGCAAGATAGAGTCATATACAGAAGCCTGCAGACCCAGGCTTTTGTGTTTAAGAAGATGTAGTACAGATTCCATTCAAATAACTCATTTGGTAAAAAGTACATTCATTAACACACTTATAAATGCTACAATAGAGAGTGCTGTTACTTTTCTGGTAGATTCTTTTTTTTTTTTTAAGATTTAAAAAATTTATCTTTTAGAGAGAGGGGAAGGGAGGGAGAAAGAGAAGGAGATAAACATTGATATGTGAAAGATAATGGATCTGTTGCCTCTTTCAGGCCCCCAACTGGGGACCTGGCTGGCAACCCAGGCATGTGCCCTGACTGGGAATTGAACCGGTGACCTTTAAGTGCACAGGCTGGCACTCAATCCACTGACTGAGTGCCCAGCCAGGACTCTGGTAGAATCTTTGTGTTTAAAGCACTCCACTGATGCAACTCTCATCTCAGTGCTATGTCATCATATTCCAACTCCTAAATAAAGTGTATTTTGAGATTCATGATAGACAGTAAAAAACTTCTTGGCCACAGGACATTTTGCAATATTAAACTGCTTTTAAAAACCTTCCTGCTTACTTAAAAAAAAATATGGATAAGAGCTCTGCCATCTAGATCTTATAACTTGAGTTACTTTGCAAACTTGTGAAATTTCAAAATTTTTGTTCTTTCACTTTTTGTTTTACTGTACATTTTACATTTATACTTTGTCCAAATATCCTCAGATACAATATTATTGTAATTTAAAATCCTTATGGGATGTCAGTGCCCTATTAATTCATTCATCTGCATCATATCAGTAAGTGGGGAGTTTATTACTTATTTAGGTAACTTGGCACATGAAGTGGTACCCTGAAATGTCAGGGACCTCTTCTCTCTGTCTTGTGACACAGGACAAGCTCAGTGGTGACTATGGGAGGCAGTGGGAAAGCATTCAGCTGGCCATTTGGTCACCCATGGGCACTTTGTTTTGCTTTCTGAGGTGCCAGATAGATTAATCACATGTGATTGTGATGAGCATCTGAACCAGTGCCTTTGAAATGCGTTACGTGTGTGTGTGTGTGCGCGTGTGTGTGTTTGATGGAAGCTTTGAGAACTGTAGCCTTAGTCAAGGTTCTTGAGCGCATACCATTTGCTTGCTCAAAAGCAGTAGGTGGCAACGTTATTTGTGCACCAATGAGAACAAAACACAAAGGTTTTCCTCTAACTGTCTGCTCCTTTTTGGTTTGAAGAAATAAATATCTATCACCCAGGACAGAACAGCAATCTGCCCTACTGTTTTACAAGCTTGTTACTCAGGTTGGAAAAGATTGCTGCAGGCTATATGCAAATAAACAGCACCCAAGGTTCATCACAGCTCCCAGCTCCTGCTAGGCGGAGAAATACATCAGACATATTCTTTCTGTCAATTTTGTAAATCAAAGAGTGAGAAGCTGGAAAGCTCATAGCACAGTGAGGCCTCTGCCCTCAGCGATTTGGCTCTACAAGGCCTAATAATCTCAGAGATAAAAGCTGGGCCCTCTGTCCTAGGAGGAGTTCGGAGTGCAGTCTGTTCTAGGTCAAAAACTGACCAGTTTTACCAATTTCAAATGGAATTTTTTTCTTTTTTGTATTTTTAAAAATCATGCCTCAGAGCCACAGCAATGAAGAACAATTCTAAATGTCATGTGTTGTTATTATGAATACGCTGATTCCTTGGGATGCTAGGGAGGATTCTTTAAAGGGGCCCTGCTGGAGGTACTCTGCAATGGAGGATATATCAACATTTTTTGGAAAGAAAGCACTTTGTTTAGCCTTTTGAGCAGCAGTGGAAGAAATGTGGTTGAGTTTTGTTGTTCCCATTTTATGGAGAGGAGATCGACAAAGAAAATTTTAAAGATTGCATCTTAATTTTCTAATTTCCTCACACATAATCATTTTACTTAGTCACTGAACAAGTGTTTATTGAGTGCCTAGTATGTGTCAGACATTGTTGTTCTTGGTGCTGAGGAAACAGCGCAGGATCAAATGTACGATGCCACTGCCCTCAGGATGCTTACATTGCAGCAGGGGACACAGAAAATAAGCCACAGATGTATAACAAAACGTTAGGTAGGGCCTGCCATTATGCATATCTTGGCCTGTTCTCTCCATCTTGTCTAAGTTTGGCAGATTTAGGCTTCTATATAGTAGCTGCTTAGCAAGAAAAAAAATTGAAGGTTTTGAATGGGTTTCAAGGATGAAAAAGACATGATGTAGGCACTTAAAAGAGTAAGCCTGAGTTTTCTGAAAAATTTACCTACGTTGTTTAACTCATATTTGGAATGGGGCAAATGCAGTTTTGTCAGAATTAGCTTATATTAAGCTATGGTTTAGATTTTGTAAAAGACACTGAAACATTTTTATGTAACAGACATGCTATGAATATATCTAACAAAATTAATATTATTAATTAATTAGTAATATTAAGCATTAATGTTTATGTAGTGCTTCTTTATTATATAGAAGGTACTCTTCTAGGTCTTAACATTCAGTCCTCACACTGACCCCATGAAGTACTTAATATTATTGTCCACCTTTTACCAATGACTAAACCGATACTCAGAGGTAAATAGCTTTTGGATACCAAAAACTGGCTCCAGAGAATGTTTATTTAACCAGCATCCCATTTAGTGGCATTATATTTGTAGTCTTTCAACTTAGGCCATTCAAACTGGTAGTGGTAGTAAGTATATTTTTTAGGCATAAACTAAAGATTGACATTTTGGAATTGTCAACATATATTTTTAAGTTGAGTGGGAAGCTTGTTTTGAATTTAAATAACAATTGAACTTGGTGTTTTGGGATGGTGTTTTATGAGTATAAGAATTTATTTTATTAGATCCCATTTTTGAATATCTGAGCTCCTTATAAACTTACAAATTAAAAAAATCTTTTTCTAGTAAAAGACTAATGCTTATTAGTAATAGAAAACTAAAAAACACAGAAAAAGTGGAAAGACCACAAAACCCTCCCATGGACCAACCACCTAGATATAACTGCAGGTAAGATTATAAGGCATTCTTCCTTAGAATGCCAGGTGTTCTTTTACATTGGTGAGGTCGTATGTGTGCAGTATTTTGGTTTTCCACTTAACATTATAATGTATGATTTATATATTATTTAACATCACTTATAATACTAACTAATGGGGGAGGTTTTGGGTTTCAAATCAAATGTGAGTCATTAGTTTTCTACCTAGAAAGCTTCAGCGTGAGAGCAGTGCATCAGGAGGTAAGGACATACGCGTGCCTGTCCCGTGCACTGCTGAGTGACTTACTCCAGCATTTGTGTGAGAGTATATTTCTTCCATTTGATTCAGTGCAGGTGAAAGGCCAGTTACTTTTTTTTTTTTAATTTGGCATTAACTTGCTTTCTTTTTTCTCTGCCTTGTGGTTAAGAGTTAAGTTTTTTAATGTGGGAGAAGAGTAAGAAGACATTGTGTCATTCAGGAAACTTTAGTTAATTGATTTCATATTTTGTTTTTATAATAGTTTTGTTCTTACCCACATTTTGGTCTTTTTCCTTTTTGAAAAACACACACACAGCATTGTGTGGGTTAGTTACTGAGTGCTTACTAGTTTCACAATGACAGTCCTGTGTTAAAGATGTCCCCGGAATTAATGACTGATGACAGTTTGTCTGTGTTTTGGCCTCTGGTTTTAGCCATGTGCAATGGGATGGAGATTTTATGAAAGACTCTTGGGGGGAAACTGTTAGGGAAGGTTTTTTCCTGTTTTTAAATTGACTGAAGACAGCCTGACATTGGGTAGGGAATTTGTCAAACAAATCATGAAAGCTCCCTGCTTGAAGGAGTGAGTAATGGATTGCCATCCCTTTTGGTGGTTTGCTCCTGACCTAGGACCCTCTGGGCATGGAAAGATGGGAGCTCTCTCTGCGTCACTTCTGTATTTCAGAGTTCTCAGACTGGTCCGACCGCTCAGCAGGTGTGAGGGGGACCTGGTTAGAATCAGATGGATCTGGGCGCTTACCCTGCACCCTTTCCAGTGGTGTCACTGGCACCATCCTGTTTGTCTCCCTCTGTGACTCCTGGAGTCGTTCAGCTTGCCCCGAGGCCTGTCCTCCGGGGCAGGTGTCATCCTTTTTCTGTGTGATTATATTGGTGACCCTTGGATTGAGAGAAGTATTTGCTTTCAGTAAATATTTAGGTGGGTTTTATAACAGCCATAGCAAGGATTGGTCAGGATTTATATATAACTCAGGTTATCTAATAAATATACATATCAGAGATATCTTACATCACACATTAAGTTACAATTTGCTATGATGATTGTTTTTTATTTGTAACTCCCAGAGGATGTTCCTGTAAAATGCACCCATTTGCAGTTTAAACTAAAGCAATTAGAATCAATGGTTGCCTTTCTGTCTTACTAAGGGGAAATGGCCCATCGTGACTAATGATATGATTATGAATTTGTGTTAGTCTCTAGGCAGATAGTAATTTAACCAGGTAAATTATAAAGAATAGACTCAACTCTGTTGTAAATTAGGGGGATTAAGAATACTTGTATGAATGGCGTACTCCCCTGGGGGACTGAGGTGTTGCTTAGCAGTTAATAAGGGATCTTGGTTGCACTGCCTTGAAGTTTACTAAAATTACCAATTTATCAACCAATCAAGGACCCATCAATAGGAAATTTCCCCCTTATCGCCCATGGGAATGCCTCCATATTAGTCAATGAGACAAAGTGTTGTCATGTTCATGTATGTTTAGTCCTTAAAAAAAAAGAGTGGTGTATATCCTTGCCAATTATAATGCTGGTGACCGCAGAGCTTCTCTGTGCCAGGCACTGTTCTAACTGTGTTGCATATGTTAAGTGATTTGTTGCTCATAAACTGTGTGGCATAGGTACAATTATCTGCATTTTACAGCTGAGGAAACTGAGGCATAGAGAGGTTAAGTGAGTTACCCTAGAACAAACAGCAAGTAAATGATGAAGTGAGGATTCAAATGTTCAAACCCAGTTATTCTGCTTCTTGAAGCAGTGGCTTACCTTGCCTCTCTATGGCATGATTAGATATTATTGTGATAGTGGGTTATTATTAAGAATATAAATAAAAGCCTCTACATAATTTGACTTAATATAACTAGACCAGCTCATTAAAATGCCACATATTTTCAGGTGGAGGTGGGCAAAGAGGAAGGAAAGGGGGACATCTATAACAGTGCCAACAATAAAAATAAAGTTAAAAAAACCCTAAAATGCTACATATTTACCTCTCTTTTTCCTTTATTTATTTATTTTCTTCTCATAGTAGATTGCAGAAAGAGAACTTCAAAGCCATTACGAGTGCATTCTACTTAATCTGAAATATTTTGATGCTTCTGGAAAAGTGAGATGATTTAATTTCATATATAATTGCATGAGGAAATATAAATTATGTTTTCTAAAATACCTATGACACTAAACCACAAAAGGAACAGATAAAACCAATTTGTTCTCTGACAAATCAAGATATATGGTCATGTTTTCATTACAAGTGCATTCACGGGGATGGAGCCGCTGAGCGTGCCACAGCCCTCCCAGCCGCTCCCAGGGGCTCCGCCGCTTCCGCATGGGCATCCGAGGTGATTTACAACCCGGACTGTCATGCAAGGCCCAGGTTGAACTTCTAAAGTCATGGAATACAGATATATCTTTCCAATAGAACTTCTTTAACATGAACTTACTCTTCAGAAATAAGTTGTTTTATCCTGTGGGGAGCGTGGAGCATTTTTCAGAGCACTGGCTGGAGGGTAGTGTTTAGAAAATTCTCTCTTAAGTGCATTTAATAGTTTCCTGGAAGGTATCTGTTGACTTCTTCTGGAGGGTAATTTATTCATGGTAAGACTGAGCAAGAATTTTTTTTTTTCTTCCCACTGGACTAAAAGCAGTGTGTTGTAGGTCTCTGTGGTGGTGGAAGGCTAAAACTCAAAATTTGGATGTTGTGAGTTTAAGCACTTCTCAAAGGACCTGTGTCCCCAAGCTGCCACAGTCATTTGCTTGTCCTGCATTTTAAAAAGGCTTTGAAAGGTGGAACCAAAATAGCTCTGTTTGGAGTACTAGGGATTCTGGAAAATGTAAGAGTGTTGTCTTCTGTGTGAGAGAGGATTGATAATGGGTTGATTACCAGTGGCGTAGGTTTTGCTGGGCACTGATAGATTTTTCACTCAAGTTTGCTGAAATCACTCACCTGGTCCCCCTTTGCGATCCATGACAGCTGATTTGTGATGGGTGGGTAGGAACAGGAGTAAAGACCAGTATTTTTTGTTTTTATTTTTTGGGGGTCAAATTGAAAAACAGAACTTTGTAAGGCAGAGATCTTGGTTTGTTTTGCCTCAGATTTCAGCCCGATAAATCCAGATGCACAGGAGGGGTTATTCTATATGACAGGGACTTGTATTTGATGCTTTATGTAATGTCTTCTCCTAAGGTACATTTTCTATTATGTGTATCAAAAAGTTGGTTGAAAATGGTTATCTAATATAAATGATAGAATTTATTAAAAAACCAAATCTAACAACGAATAGCATTGTGTAACATTGTGAGGATGTAGAAGTAAACCAGGCTAAGATTTGAAAGTAAAAGTCACTGATAAAGTTTCACGGTTGTACATTAGTTTTTTTTATTTTTTATTTTTTATTTTCAGCATAACAAAATAAGTGGTTAAGAGCATGTTGATTTGCTAGTTTCTTTTCCCTAAGGCACTGTTGGTAATTGCTCCTGGTGAACAGTTGAGTGTCATGGCGTGTAACTCACAGGCGTGTAACTCACGGGCCAGATCAGCTGAAAGCTGTCTAACATGGTGTAACGGGCTGGGTTCTCCAACTCTGTGTCTTCTAGAATCTTCTCATTGAGGATAGGACAGTAGGTGTGGTGGTTATGTGTAGTGGACTTAGGAGTCTGGCTGCTGAACTTACTTTTCATCTTGGTGCTCTTACTTCCCAGCTCTGTGATGTTCTGCCTCAGTTTTTTCATTATATGATAAGGGTAACAATAATCCCTTCTTCCCAGGACTGTTAGAAATATTCAATGAAACAAGCCATGCAAAGGGTATTGAAAGGTAAGGGCTGAGTACAGGGTAGTTACTATTATAATTACTATTGTTATTACATTAAAATGCAGAAGCCAGACTTATGCTAATTTCTTTTGTTTTCTGTAGCTTTCAGTTAAAGAGCTCTTCATTCTGAAATACTGGGTGAGAATTACCAGTATTGTTTCCTTAATCTCGTTATTTTTTTATAGTATAAGAAGAATAGATCCTTTGATATTCATGTGTTTTGAACAAAATCCTATTCCATGGCAAAGAAAATTTCCTTTTTGTGGACAAAGTATTCCCAATGAAACTTTCCTCCAAGATCATCTGGTTGAAATTGTGTATTGGAAAATATTGTGTACAAACACAACTTGACTAGAGTGAAGCCATGTTATTTAGCACGACTTTTCTCACAGTTGTGTTGAAACACAGACCATTTTCCCTTCCATTCCCTCTACAAAAAAGTTGCGTATAGCCTTTCTCTTATTCTGACATGATTCCATTTGTGGAACTGCCTCAAAGCACATTGGGGATTGTGTGGGGCAGAAGGAATGTAAATGTTCTCCCTTGGGGGACACTGTTGTCAGTGGGTATTTGTATCCTGGAAAATTTGAATATAACGCCACCTTTGAATCATAGCTCGCTCTTCTTATTCTCCTTCCTGGAGCATCTCGCAAGAGATACAGCTTCATGATGAATCCTGTTACTTTGGTGCACTTCGACCTGGGCTAAATGATCATGGCCTAAAAAAAAAAAAGGAAAATAGTGACATTTGTGAGACCAAAGAGCTGTATAGATAAGGACATTAGGTCATGTTATGTTACCTTCAGTTGCATTATTGCAGAATGCAATTAGCTTGCGAACAGGGTAATGAGAAATGAAATTGTGGTGAACTCCAAAGTAGCAGTTTTAATTCATTCTGATTTATTGACTTCTTTTCCCTCACCCTGCAGCCTTTTCTCCTCTCACCATTTCTTTCCCTTCTCTTAGTATTTAAAATATTTCTGTCTCCCCACCCCTGACCTTTTTTTGAGCAGTATTCTGTTCTTAAAAAAAGAAAATTAAGCATGAATTACCTGTGGGAAAACAGCATTTGAAGACCTTATTCCTGCCAGCTGGTACCTGTGTGGTCCCACTGTGTTTTTGTGTGTGTATTTTAATATTAGAATTACCAACGGAAAGCTAATAATACTCTAAGAAAAGTATAATTATGAAGGTAAATCTGTATCAAAAATTGCATGGTGTACCTCAAAGTCAAATGTAATTATTAGTGGATAGTCTCCATTTGATAATTATCCATTCATAGATTTATACAATAAAGTAGTGTTTTTAAAATTGTGTACTTTAAAAATTTATTTATTTTCCCACAAAGTGTAATCCACTATATCATAAGGGAAATAACCCAGTTTGGTATTGCAGAATAATGACACCTATATGGAAATAACTGAAATGCACTAAAATAGAAATATAGTGTTTCTTCAGCCAAATACTGTAATGTGACTCCTGCCAAGTGTTGGTGCCCACTCCCTTCCGGATCCAGTCATCCTATTTTTAACTTTCCCAAGTACTCAGCCCTGCCCAGGCCTGTGCACATGACAGCTACCTCTTTGCACTGTGGCCGTTTGCCGTAGCGGTGGGGGCAGTGGTGATGCGACAGGTTGGCAGGTCGGGTCGGTAGAACTGGGAGCAGGAATTGGTGCTGGGCCTGGAGGTGGCCCCCAGAGGCCTTGGAGGGTCAGAAGGAGCATCACATCAAGAAGCGCTGGTGCAGCTCAGTGCCCGGTTACCCCAGAGCACAGCAGTGCTGCACGCTTAGCTTCTGAGGACAAAGGTTTGCATGGCCACTGCTCACCTGTGTGGGGAGCATCAGGGAGGGGATGGGCCACTGGGCACCCAGCAAGCGCATTGTATTGGGGGCATGAGAGATTAATTCATTGAATCAAATTTCTCATGAATGAAGTATTCACCTTCCCATCAAATTAAATAACTTATGTGTTAGCTTTTACTTATTTTTTAAACCAGCACACATTAGTATTAAATGCTTGTTAAAGCAATATTAATTATAGTATACTAATAAGTTTTAGTAACTAATAAGTTAAAACAATACCGGGTAGCACTTTCAAGGATTCCTATGGCTAATGATTGCAGCTTTTTCTCAGAGATTTATAATAACATTGATGATTTAGGCTCCATTTCTATTAATTACATATGTAACAGTTACTTGGCTTTAGCTTATTTTAAACAATTATTTGTTTGGGACCTTGGCCATGGGCTCATGACAAACTTAGAACTATCCTGTCACTGAAATAGCATTTTCTTTCAGGACTGGTAGTCACAGGGCCTGTACTTGTCCTAAACCTGTTCTGTGAAGGACAGCGTATTTCTCATTTCAAGCCCTGTATTTTAATATGCAAATTTTATGGCGCTCATGCTTATTTGAGTTATTTTGTTTTTTAGATTGTATTCAAATTGCACAACCTCTCATCCTGTAGATCCCCCCCCTTTTATTATTCCAACTTTTTGCAATCTGAAGTGAATGTGAATGCTTCCTCAGTTTTGCTGTGGGACAGCCCTTACTGAATCAGAAGGCTGCCAGTCTGCCCTAGTCACTGCTTCCCTGCCGCAGCATCCTGCTCCTTTCTTGCCTTTCTTGCGCAGGAGCCAGGGATCATTCCTGGAGGGACAGGTGTGTGCTCACCGATCCCAGCAAGGCCCTGCTCTTGCTGGAATCCTGCTGTTTTACTTGTGATCCACTGGGAGAGTAGTGACCAGCCACAGGCTTTCCTTAAGGAGAAGCCACATGGTGTTCCAATGGAAAGGCTTTTGTAGACTGTGGCTTGTGACAGGCAGGAGAGGCTGGCGCAGGAGTCTTGAGTGAGCGCTTTGACACACCAAGTAACAGCCCATTATCACTTGTGCTGGTGTCAAAACAATACAGCAGTTACAACTGCAGCTCAGCTTACTCCTGCTGTCACACATGCTCCCTCGTAAGTCATTAGAGTATTGGCGTGGACTCTTTCTGGGATCAGCAGAGATGCACCAGGAGAGGGGGCAGTGTTTATTAATCATCTGCTGTGTGTCAGGCGCTGTGCCATGGGTGGGGGCGGGGCTTCCACATCAGAACAACAAGGTCCTGCTGCTGCCTCTTGCCTAGGAGGAGAGTGGCTGTCATGAAGAGCACATAGGAAAGGGGCAGACAAAATCGCTTTGAAATTTTAAAGAAAGAAATCTCGTCAGGTTGGAGGAAGCCAGTTAGACCAACGAGGGAGGTGATGCACAAGAGTGGCCTCAACAAGGCTGCTGCAGGATTGTGGTGGGCCCAGAGGAGGTGAGAGGGATGCAGGATGTGGTCAGGAGGCCTCAGGCTGAGGAATCCATTGTAAAGAGCTGAATGTCAGGCTAAAGAGTTAGTATTTTGTTTAGTGGCCTCCTATTTGAGACCTCCACTGAAAGGTTTTGAGTCCGGGGCATGATATTTTGAGAAAAATGTCAGTGCATAGTCAGATGTTAGTTTAGGTATTACTCAGTTAAGATTACAAGGGACCACAGTGGTTTAACCAAACAGCAGGTTTTTTTAATTTTAATTTTAATTTTTTTATTTTTTTAAATTTTATTTTAATTGTTGTTCTTATACAGTTTTCTGTTTTCTACTCCCATCCCATCCCACTGTCCCAGCCCTCCCCAGCTCCCTCCCATTTCCACCCCCCCCCCAGCTTTTGTCCATGTGTCTTTCATACTTGTTGCTCTAATCCCTTCCCCTTTTCCCTGGATATTCCTATCCCTCTCCTCTCTTGTTCTCAATTTCAGTGTCTTTGGTTATATTATGCTTGCCAAACAGCAGTTTTATTTGTCTCATGTAGGTGACAGCTCCCGGCTAATGCAGTATCTGCCAATGCCTCCAGGGATGTGGGCTCTGGCTGTCTTTCTGGCTCTCTTATGGTTGCAAAATGGCTGCTGTACCTCCGGCCCTCTAGTTCAGATTCCAGGCAGGAAGCTGGTGGAGAAAGAGGGCAAGAGGCCAAATACCTTTTCTCATAAACTCTGTCTTTATTATTCTGGAAGGGACATCTTCCCCCAAGACTTCATTATTTATCTCAGTATCAGGTCTGAGGAGCTTGGGAAATCAAGTTTTTTATTTGACACAATGCTGTTCAGAAAAAAAAGAAAAAACAGGTTTCTTTAGGAAGAAAAAGGGCAGAGTGAATATTGGGTAGTTAAGCAGCAGTGTTGGCCATAGTTTGTGAATCTATCGTGGGAAATCAGGAAAGACAGAGAGCAGAGAGGCAGAAAGCTAACCTCGCCAGCAAGGACTTATGATTAGATTCAGAGAGAACAACTAAAGAGTTCAGTTTCAATTTTTAGGTTTGTTTAATGAAAGAATAAGGGAAAATGAGTTAGAAAAACTAGGCTTTAAATTTGGCATCATTGTTAACCATGCATGCATTTGAAGAAGTCACTTCTGTGAACCTCAATTTTCTTATCTACAAAATTGAGGACCTCAAAACATGTGAGCCAAAATCTGTGATGCTAAGAAATGATTGCCTATGTGCTTTTGAATACTGTTTTCAGATTAAACACTAAGTCATAAAAAAATAAACATACAGATTATGAGAAGATATAAATTTTATTTAAAAATATTTTCTTTTCTAATTTGAGAAACTAAAGAGCTAGCAAAAGTATTTCATGTATTAATTTAAAAAATGTTTTATAAAACAGCACTGTAATAGATAGTCCTTGGCACTGGGGTTTCTGTTTTCAGCCTCACTTGCATTCGGTTACTGTACAGGATGTAGGAGATAACAGATTCACTCTGGAGCCCCTGCTTTAACAGGGTTATTTATAATGTGACAATTTATTACAGTCTTTTCCTGATAAATAGCTCAGTTACCTTCTCTATGTAGTTTATAGTTCCATCCCCCGCAGCCTGTACCATACAAGTGAAGATATAGTTTCTATTTTTCATCTGTAACTTGTCCCCATTAGGGGAGGTGTTGCCCCTTTTGCCCTATCTCCAAGTTTTTCCTCAGACAATTTTTTCCTCAGACTACCATGATAAGGCACATGTAACTAGTTCACATGTGGCTACATTGTTTTAAGTATGGAAGGATATACAAAGAAATACAGACTTTGGCCTCTCCCCTGGGGGGACCTCTTACCTGGTTGGGAAGAGGAGACAAAGACGCAGAGAGCATACAGAGAACAGCACGAGGGACAGAATAACAGTACGGAGCGGGGCGCTCCTCCCTGTGTTAGTGGGGGTGTGCACCTACGGGAGGGGTCCTTTTGCCCCTCCAGGGCTGTCCTATCTCCATGCTCACTCAAGCGCTAACTCACCTTTTTGGGGACCTTGCTTCATCATTTGCCCCCAGAGTTCTTGTATCTTCTATTTCTCCTTTTCCTTGGGCTCTCTCTTTCAGGTCTACAGAAATGCTCCGCCAGGACTGCCCCAAACTAAAACAGAAGTTTGCGCAATTTACTCCATGATCCAGGCCACCACCATGGTTTATTTTTTCTTGTTTAAATGTATTCAAAGTTTGCATCGCTCAGTCCTTACAATCTAGCTCCCATCTGTCTCAAATTGCTTTTTCTGTCTGAGATCAACAGTGTCAACAGTGTTTTTGTAGTGACGATGTCAGGGGCTCCACGGTACGGCTCCAGTCTTCCCTTTCAGCCCCGTCTAACCATGGCACTGCTTGCGTGCTCTACGCTCATTCCGAGGTGAGTTTTCCATTGTTCCTCAGATGCGCCATAATCTTTCATGGATTTCTGTCCTTATGCATTTTCTGAAGTGCTTGCCCCCTCTCCAGTTCTCGAACAGTGAACACGCGGTTATACAATGGGAGTTATTCTCGGAGAATCACCCCTCCACCCAGCCCACTGCCATCTCACCAAGCAGCCTCGCTTGTTTGTTGTCGTTGTTGCTGTTGCTGTTTTTCCCCTCTCTGCGCTCCTATGGTATTAATCTTTGTAACAACACTTGACACAATACAGTATAGTCTGTTTACTTACCTTTCCCCCTGGTCTATGAGTTATTCCAGTCTAGGGACCATGTCCTGTCGTGCCCACTGCTTGCCATATTGTCTGTGTAACAACTCTCGGGGTTGGGGGGGTGGGCACACACAAAACAACTGTCATGGCAAAAGCACTGGCTTCGGGGTCACGGTGCAGGAGCTCCCATACTGACTCTGCCACTTAGTTGCTTTGTGACATTGAATGAGGGTGTCAGCCTCCCTGAACCTCAGTTTATTTGTCTGCCCATAAAATAGTGCCTGTCCTCATGATGTGGCAAGGCTAAAATGGCATTCAGGTTATCTTCCTAGCATAGTGCCTAGAACTATGCATATAGTCTTTTGGAAAACTAACACATGGTATTCATATTCAAAACTATTTTGTTTACAACTATATTAAGACAATAGAACAGTATTCATTCTCCCTCTTTTACTTCTTGTTTGAATATAAAAGTAAGGAAAATTAAAGGGGGCTGTGTCATGCATAAATATCTGGATAGTAAATTCTACTCAGTAGGGATGGGGTGAATTTTTCAGTGAGACTGAGGTAACAGGTGGGAAGAGAGAAGCTTTTTTCATGAAGAGTGACTTGGAAGGAAGTCTTTTCCAAGGTGGCAGGGAAGCTTTGTTAGAGGATGAAAAGGGAGTGCATGTGGCGGAGTAGAGCAAGTAATTCAATGGGATTTGAATTTGCTACATAGTAATATGGCCCAAGTGAGATCTTTATCCTAAGAAGAAAGAAACTTCCCAAGATCAGTGAATTCCATTTTTTAGCAATTGCTTATTTGAGCTTCTTTAATTAGAAAAAAAAAGTTTCCAGGCACCTAAGATCACTAATAAGAGCTTTAGAAGTAAGAGGCAAAAAGGACTTTTATGGCTTTTAAAAAAAAGTTTTTATTTTTGTATTTGCAAAGGTGAATATAAATGTTTTACCAGACCATAAGTGTATGTTTTGATCTACTTTTACACTTATTAACTGCTTAGTTATAGTAGGAAAATTCATCACAGGTTTTAACACTTGCTTTTATGATAGCCTTATGATGTCATTCCTGTGTAGTATGTTGCATTAAAAAAACAGAGTGACCACCCTGAGCAGTTGGTTTAAATAATGGAGCATTCATTCTTCTTGAACGACAGCCTAAACTATTCCCTAGTTAAAGTTACGGCAGCCTGCGCTGGATGGTCAGGTTTTCAGAGTTGTAGTCTATCTGGCTTCAAGATTGGAGACTGCTGAAGATGGTAATTACCTTCATTCTTTGTCCAATTTTGGGGGAAGAAGCTAAATTTACAGGTGATACAGGAAAATACTGAGTTTGGGTAAATGAGGCTTTAATACGGTCTTATTCTGATTGTCAAGTTATCTGCACTGAGAAATGGGTGATCAGTAATCAGTTTAACTCAAATGCCATTGAGATGACACTACTTCTCCCAAGGAACAATGACTCGTTTTACAATGTGGCTGCGAAATTCAGCACAGACAGTTGATCCCAGCTGCCTCAAATATCATTAAACAAATCTCAGAGCCTAGGATTACATTTGGCTGACCAAGAGTCCTTTCAGGTCAGAGTTCAAGGAGTCCTGGTTTAGTTTCAAACCTGCTCTTGATATATATATTTTTTTTACACAGAGGTTTTGTTCTGTAGTGCTTTAAAAATCTCTCAAATAGCCTTAACTGCAAAACTAACACACATGGAGAAGGGCAGTTTCATCATCTCTGTAGTAGTCTATTTGCACAGGTTATTAATGACTCTGGCCTATAGAGTGTGTACAAACCAAAAAAAAAAAAAAGGCAGTAAAAGGAGAGGTGGCAGTGATGGGGAGAGAGGGGGCATGCTGACAAACTTCCTCCCACCCTAATTCTTTGCACACTTGTAATTGAATCCAGATTTAGCAGTTGTATCATTACATTGTGAAGATGAGCTAGAGACTCTTTTGAAGTTGAATTTCTTAACATTACCCCCTGCTGTAGAAAGGGCATTCTCACTGTGACCAATCTTTAAAGACAAAACAATGCTAAACAGCATGCGTACTTCAAGCAAAATTCCTCCTTAAAAGCTTGACATTTGTTGCAGGTGGTGTTATGACACCATGATATAGAAAGATCTACTCTTGATTTTTAAAGCAAGGTTTTGAAAATGTAAAGTAGGCACAGTTGTAGGGCACAGATTAATTTAGCCATGATAAATGTGTTAATTCACCATCTTGTCCATGGAAAAAGCTATTCCTCAGGGAAACGGTGTCACCCGTGCAAAGTCTCAGAGCCAGATACTGCTCTGTGAAATGCTGAAAGTTTGCACATGATCTAAATTCAGCTTTCAAACTATTATTTTAATTAATGCCTTTTGTATATCAATAAATCTAATGTAAATTCACTCCCCTCTAGTGCAGTGTAGATCACAATTAAATAACAGAGCTGAGCAGTGTATAGGGCTGGCTGTTAAAAGAGAAAAACTGGAATGGACTGTTGGAATTACAGTTGAGTCATAAAACAGAGAGATCATCTCTTTCTGTTCCCCACCATGTTCATGAATTCTTGGGTATTATGTGGACTGCACTTGGCTTCTTCCAGGAATGGGGAACTCACTTCCTTGTGTGGCTATAGATGTCTGTCACCAGTTGGTCTGGCTTTGTCATTCTGAGGGTTGTAAAGAAACTAGTCTCAGACAAAGTGTACTTTGTAGGGCAGCTCAGGTATTTGGAAAATAAGGGCCATGCCCTCTCTAAGACTTTTTTGTAGCTTAACCAACCACAGAAGTCTGTTCATCTCATTATTTCCATGTAATTTTCACTCTCTATAAATGCATTAATTATTTTTATCAGACATTCACAATACTGGCTCATATTATGTCATCTTATTATAATCAAGTTTTTTCTTTGTTTTACCACATGAATTTAGAGAAGGTAATACATATGTATATACATATAAATATTTATACATTTATATTTATATCACCATCACGTATCACTTGTACACATTTTCTAATGCCCTGGGATGTGACTTCCTGGGCCAGGAAACTTACACTCATTTACAGCAGCCTGATATTCTTTTATTGCTTTATTTTCTGTGTTATCTTTGAGGACTTTCTTAGCCATTGTTGTAGCATTTTCAGTTTGAAGCTGCTTTTGCTTTAGTAGATGGAATGGAGATAGGTGGGCAATTGAGTAGCTGCGCCTTTCAACTTTGTATCTTTTTAACATGCTCTCATCTCCGTTAAACAGTTGTCCTTTTCTAGATCATCATTTGGTCCCTGACTTCACTTAAAAACTTTGCTAAAATTAGTAGAGTTCAGTGTCTCAGGGCTTTCTGAGCTGTGACCACTTGGTTAAACAAGATTTTTAGAGATTCCTGCAATTTCTCTGCCCTACTTTCCACAGTGAAAGTTTATAAATTTTTATGCTCATAGGAGAACTTGGTCCGTGGCCACATGGAAGACTTTTAGTATAGTGTTCGGATCCTGGCTTCATTTCTCACTAGGCCACCTGACCATAGGAGAATTAATGTCTCCATGCTTCATCTGTGAAATGGATTAAGAGCTCTCCTTCCTTTAGGATTGTTTTAAGGATTAAGTGAGATACTATTTCAACAACCTCAATGTGACATTGTACTCAGTGAATGTTAATCTTATTATTACTATTTCTCATGATGACGTACTCACATTCTTTCACATTTTTGTGACCATATGACTGTTTTCACAGCCTCACAACTCTTTTAAGCCATCTCCTCCAAAACAACTTTACTCATAGAATTACACCCATATTTTCTTTCATCTTTTTGCTGTCTGCTTTTCTAAAGTATAGAGCACCTATCTCTTCTAAGAATGCCATTGCTTAACTATTGTAAGCTTCAGGAAAAGCAGGCTTTTGTACCTCTAAGACTCTTACAGCTTCATACCTCTCAAGTCTGTTCTTCCAGTTTAAGCCTAGCGTAGTTCACCTCTGTAAAGGTGTTCATTATGTCTTCCATGGTGAGCAGCATAAGCCAGACGACTTAGGTGACTGCCTACAGCTTGCAAGATGCTAAGCTCTCAGAAGGCTCTGTGGAAACCTCTGTTCTTTGGGGGGGTAGATTGTCTGCTGAAGGTGTTGACATTTCCCCAGGTTTTCTCACCAAGAAGGGCACATTGTGAAAACTAAACATATTATTAGCATATAGAGCTTGGGATTTAATGGGTTTAGGGAAAAATAAGTGAGAATTGTGGAAACCTGATCTTGAAAATAAAGGGTTTCACTGTGTTTACATTTTAATCCCCGCCTCATCATTAGGTATGTTAATTGTAAAGACTCTGCCTGTTTTTTATGTGCTGCATGCAGAACATAAGTGATAGTACTAACCATGGACTGAGCAGTGTTCATCCAATGAATCATGCCTAAATTTTTGGAATTCCTAAGTAAGAATGGATTTGAGAGAGTTTGGCCCTGAGAGCTTTTTTTTTTTTTCCCTCCCTTTTTTCCTTTTTAAGAATAGCTAGAAATAAGCATGTGGAGTTTGATTTCTTTACCATGAATAATTGTACTAAAATATTTCTAGGACATGTTCTAAGTTTGCCGTTGTATGTGTGAACATTCAAAGAACACTTTTGAGGAAATTCCTTTTCTTTTCCCTGAAAAACATGATAATGGTAGAAGGAATACCCCCCAAATGTGGCTCTCCCCCATAATTTGTATTTCCCCTCTGGCCTTCCTACACTTCCCACAGGGGGACGCACCCTGTTCTAGTATGCCCTCTCCCCAGAGTCCTGCTTGTTTGTGGGGTGCTTATGTAAGTGCAGATTCCTGGGCTCATCTGACCTAGTGCATTGGGTCCTTTGCCAGCGGCTCCCGTAATCTGCATTTTCCTACGTTCTTCGTGGGTGAGGGTCTCCTGTCCCCACGTTTGGAGAACCGCTGCTCCACTCCAACCGTCGCTGGCTTCTGTTAGGCCAGATGAAACCAGCATTAGGCAGCGTTTCTTCCGAAGTGCTTTGTTGTTGAAGAACAGGCTGCTGGCGGCCAGAACAGATTGTCACCATGTAAATGGGGAGTCAAGGGACGTAATTTTATGGGCTGACACCTATCTCTCAGCCAAAGACATTTCAGGTTAGTTGTGTGCCTGCACTGGTGAAGGAATATAGTCTCATTTGAACTGGGACAACCCTAGTTCTGGGTACATTCTGTGGTATTATATTTGCCAACTCACATTCAGCCCATGCATTTATAATTACTCAACTGTTTCCATGCATTGAGTCATTGCAGAAAAGCCGCTTCTTTGTAGAACCTCATTAAGATTTCAGCTGCTAACAGATTTTATTTTACAGTTCCAGCTTTCATGATATTAAGATATGGAGATTTGGGCTTCTGGGAGGGGTTATTTACAAGTTTAAAGCCCTTAGCTCTGGGAGCATCCAGTTATTTTAAGGGCATAACCAAAACGGAAAAAAACAAATGATTAGGTCAGTCTTCTGATTGATGAAGTATAATAATAATTTGGAGGCAAAAATAAGGAATGCCAAATGACTTTTCTTTTAAAAAATTGTTTGGAATTTGCATGATTTTATTTAAAATGCCCTTTAATTTAAAGCAGTGTTTTTTTCTTTTTAAGTATTATTTATTTAGAAAGCCTAAAATGACTCACACAGCATTAAAGCAATGCTCACAGTGTTCATATTTTTAAAATGAATATACCTTCTTTAATGCTAAGTGTACATGGTAAATGAATAATCTCTGGCTTAAATGGCATATTTTTCTTTTGTGCTTGCACCCAAAATTAGGCCGAACCATTTTATATCCTCTATTGCTCTTTCCTATGGTAGTTTAAAACTTTCTTTTAAATAATGTGCACTATTTTAATTAAGGTAAGTAATCATTAACTGAGAGTTATTGGTTATGTCAATTAGGACTGCCACTTATATTTTGTCTTCTATCTGTTAACATAATAATCATTCCTCAGGCAGCCCATGAAGGGAGGAAGTGAGCTAAATTGGAGCAAGCAGGTCCATCCCAGAAATCAGGAGTGCTAGCATTTGAGATGGTTGTTTTCGTGTGAAAGTTCTTATCCCTTTTTGTCATGGTGCTAACATTGCTTTCATGGAGTGGCATTAGGTACTTACCCAGTTTGGCAGTTCTCGTCAGTATTTGGGGAGGGGAGGTCTTCTGTCCGGCTCAGTTTCTCAGCACAGCGTTCAGAGGTGGTTCTTTCCCTCCCTTTGCCTTCCCTGGCGTCTGCAGGGGGATCGTCTACTGTTTGCTGATCTGTCCTGGGTGCCCTTGCATTACCTGCTCTTTCTCCAGGTGATAAGGAACCTTGTTGACAGAGATTTTCTTCTGATTCCTCGTGTCTCCCGGTGGTTTGGTATCCTGCCATCCCAGGGGCACTAAGTAGATGTTGGCTGAATAAATGGTGAAGAATAGGAGATTTCTGCTGACTGATCAGATTGCTTTAATTTGTTGGTGTTCCTATCCAGCCACTTTGAATATTAAGGCTTTCTTAGTTCATATTCTTTCTGGCAACATTGTAACTGTGTTTCTCTCTAAAGATTTCCAAGTTGAAGGGTTTCTCATCTGAAAAATAGTCAAGAATTTATAAAAGAATAGAGATTTCTGAATGCAAATAGCTTCCTTTTTGTGTGTAGGTTGCTTTGCTTAATAATTTGCAATGAAAGCACAGCAATTTTACAGTAATAAATGCACCCATGGCAGAAAATTTGAAAATACAAAGCAATGTGAAGGATAAAGTAAAATTCCCCTTTGACAACATCTGTGGTCCAAGGTATTTTTTATCTTAAAAATTTTGCTGGTAAAGTCTTTACCACATCCCTCATAATCTTCTTTTCCTTCCCTCCTCCTAGGCAATGAACTATATCTATATAACATTTTTAAAACTTCATATAACAAATATTTTTCGAGGCATTAATTTTTAATGACATCCTAATGGTTGATGGTAATGGTTGAAGTAAACCATAATTTATTTAACCATCCCATTTGTTTTAGGCAACAATTGATGTTGTTTAGAGTTCCTTTTATTTTTACAGATTAATAAATATCTTTATATTTGGATGTCATGCCATGTTTATGGTTAATTGGGATTATGGCCAATAATTTCAAAAATTCTGAATAATTATTCCCAGTTGACTAATTCATGATTATTTTTTACTGATGTCTGATATTACATTGTCAAAGTTCAGATTTTAAGTTTAACTTAGTTTTCTTTTTACTACAATTAACCTGGAATTAGAAAATATCTGTTTCACTAGAATTGGGGCTGGTAAAGAACTTTATCATCCTGATTAAGGGCCAAACTAAGGAATTTATAAAGCATACCTGAAATTACAAGGCTGCTGTATCCTAAAATATAGCAGTCATTTAAAGCCCATAGTACTGATAATCTTTAAATTAGTTTGTCTGTTTGTTTATTATTAGAGTGAGGGGAAGAAAGGGAGAAATAGAGGGAGAGCAATGTCGATTAGTTGCCTCTTGTCTGCGCCCTGTCCAGGGACAAGCCTGACCCAGGCCTGTGCTCTGACCGGGAATGGAACCGGTGACCTTTCCCTTTGCTGGATGACGTCCACCCCACTGGGCCACACTGGTCAGGGCTCTTTAAATGTTTTCCTATGAAATATGCCATGCTTACACAAAAATATAAATAATGTATATACTTAACACTAAAAAAAACCAGAAACAAAAATAAGATCCTTGTATTTAGCACTCTGCTTAGAAAACAGAACATTACCAGCACCGTTGAAACTTCTTTATGCTTTCCTCACGTTTCTTATTTGGTGCGGGGAGAGTCAAAGAGCTCAGTGGTGCTGCGTGGAGGAAGGTTTGGAAGTGTCTAATTTTTTCCATTTCTATTGCTTCCTGCTGGCCCAGGCTATTATCCCTTCTTACCTGACTCATGGCGGTAGTCTCCTCACTGGCTTCCCTGCTTTTCACTTCTGATCCACTTTAACCGAGACCCTCTGTATCTTGAGTGATGGCTTAAATACAGAAATTGAATAATGCCATTCCTCTGCCTAAAACCCCTTCCCAGTTTCCTGTTTAATTTAGAGTAAAATCCAGATACTCGCAGTGACCTGCAAACTCTGTCTAATCTGTCCTGGCCTCCATCCTAATCACTTAGTCCCCCCATTTCTGTTGCTAGCCACCCTGGCCTTTCATATTTCCCAGTCTTGGCCAAGCCTTTCCTGCTTCGTGACCAGCATACATTCCTTCCCTCAATTTTGCTCATCAAGGCGTCCCTTGGGCCATTTTCTTTGACTATCTGATTATTCTTTCTTCTAGCATCCTATTATTTTCATGCCTAGCATTTGTTAAATTTTTGTTTAGGTCTTTCCTTGTGGGTTAGACTGAGCAGGCTCTAAGTTTCAGGATTGTAGGCACCATGCTTATCTGGTTCATCATCCAGTACTCCTGGTACCCGGGAAAATACTCCCAGATGTAAAAACAAATGAGTGAGTGAAAAATTCATTTGGAAGAGAATATTAGTATTATACAGCATTTTATATTCAAAAGCGATATATGGTATTCTGCATCCAACAAAACACAGGTGATTCTGTTCATTGAATCAGGCCTCATCCCCCCTTTCATCTACGTATCTGTTATTTTGAATTTTATCCGACCAGCTTATTAAATGTGACCAATTTAGGTTAAATATACCATTAGAGATTTACTTTATCTCAAGTGCTTGTCTCAGGTGTTTAAAATAGAAAGGTTTGGGCAACAAAACGTAGCAGAAGGGCTCTGGACATAGTGGAAAGAATGTGGGCTTTGGGGTCATAAAGTCCTGAGTTTAAAGAGTAGCGCGTTGCTTGTTAGCTGTGTAATCTCGGGAAGCTCCCTCACCCTTTTGTCCCCTGGCGCTCTTATCACACAGTGCGATAAAATTTATCTCATTGGTTTGCTGTGAAGATCAAAGGAGATAGTATGCATTAAATCTTAACATCATGCTTGCCACAAACGGGGCACTTATATTATTATCATCATTATTAGAAGCTAAGTGCTTATAGTAAGTTGCTTGATCTTTTTCTGCTACTGTTTCTTAATCTGTAAAATGAGGATGATTTTTATTTAGGAATAATTAGAGGATTACATTACATAATATAATTTATATATTATAAATGATTACATATTTTATAATACACAATCAATTTGCACATAATTATAATTACTATACATGATGTAATAATATGTAAGTGTATTGATACAGGACACCCACAGCAACTCTACCTGGCTCATAGTTGACCTTCAATCAATAAATAAGGTTGGTTAATAAAAATAACAGCATGAAAAAGTTGGGATCAAGTTACTTTGTGGCAATTTGGAGTCTTCAAATTCCATTGATTCATTTAGTCCTTGTTAATTGGGTGCCTGTTTTATGCCAGGTGCTCAGCTCAGTGCTGGAGCTACCAGAGTGACTAAGATGAAGGTCTGTTGAGTAGCCTACATTTTAATGAGAAAAAGGGGTTTCACAGGAACTGTATAGTTATTTACCTCATGAATAAATGAAGTTGCAGCGAGATTAATTCTGTTGAAGGAAGTAGAAAGAGGGCTGTTTTCTCTGGAGGTATTGTTTGAGTTGGACCTCAAAAGCCAAGCTGGAGTTCTCCAGAGGGTACGAGGTACCATGATGTGGGGGGAAAATGTGAACCTTGAAGTCAGGCAAACCTGGTGTCCGGTCTCTGTCATTCAAGATCTCTGTGGCCATAGGCAAGTTAACTAGCCTAATCTAAAGTGGATACACTCATATCTATGTCGTAGGATTTTCATGAAAATTAATACAGTGAGAGAGTGTCTGGCTCGCAGAAAGAACTTATAAATACAGTATTTTGCAATCACCTGGAATTTTGTCCTCTTCTGTGTATATAGGAAATTATAAAGTAACTAACCTTCACTCCCAAGAATCCATAGTTCTGTAACTTTACCTGGTCAAACATGCTTTTTTTTTAGTTGGTTAAATCTTATCTATATCTTTGTCTTTAAAAGTTCAAAGATTCATCTGCACTTCAAATGCAGGTTGTTGGAACACATACTCAGCTCTTTAGGAGATTCTCTCTCAGCCACTGTGGAGAAAATAATGTTCTCCTTTTTTCAAGTACTAAACAAAAAAATTGGTTGTTTGAAATTCTTTGTTGTTGTGTTTATTACTCTTCATAACATCAACAACAATAGCAGCTTAATTTGGTTAGCAATTTAGAATTTCCAGAGAACTGGAATTCATAGTACCTCATTTAATGCTCTCAACAAGCTTTGAGATAGAGTTTCTTAAGGTCTGGGCTCCTGGGGAGGAGACTGAGAGGCCCTGAGAGCTGGGCGGCTTGCTCTCCTGATTCTAATCCAGTACTTCCCACTGTATACCATACATGCCTTTCTGTTTCGCCATCTTCACATGCTGTTGTTCCTTCCAACGTTGCCAGCATTCATCTTTTTTTTTTTTTTTTACACTATAGGCTACAACAGTCTTTGTTTAGTTTCTATATGGTCCATATTATGCAACAGTCTCTTATGACCTAGATTCTGTAGCTCTGGGAAGACTTGTGCCTGCCTTTTGTTGATATTGATAGATTTGGTATTTCTGAGACATTTCGTAATGCTCTGTAGTAGCTTCTCATTGCCCTGTGAAGCAACTTTTAAGATGCTCTTAAATTCTCTCTCAAAACCGCAAGGCATTCCCCATTTCTTGACCCTAGTTTCGCCGTGTTGCCGAGGTAGGGAATACACTTAAGATACAGCTTCTTTGAGGTAGAACCATTTTATTTGCAACATCCTTGTGCTCTCTAGCACCGTGCTAAGTGTCTTCTGTTTTTCTAAAGCAACAGAAATCGATTTTTTTCATCACGGCTCTCTTGAGACTGTGTGTACGTTAACTCCATTAAAAAAAATATCTGATATACTTACCTCTCTCTGTTTGTTCTCTTTTCCAGATTTTGTGTATCTTACTTTACTCACCATTTATTTTTGCTGAGTTGTTTCTCAGATTCACCCAGGCTTGAATTGAATGACTTAGATTATGAATTCGTAGGAGAGAAAGAGCACTGTAACTTTAAATCATTCTGTGAGCTGCAGAAATCAGTGTTGAGATTATAAGGGTGACATTTGATATAATGTTTTTCTCTATTAGACAGATCATGGGTTTACAGGTAATTATTAGTCTTGGAATCTGCCAGTTGCAGCCTGTTTTCCAAATTCGATGTATATTTTCATTTATCATATCTTCACAAAATGTAAACACACTAAGTTCATATTAAACTGATTTGAAACTATACCATAGAGGATTGTGAAGATCTACTAAAAGGTATAAGGGGTTTTATCATTCGTGATCTCTGCCTACTTTTCCCAGCACCCTTTATTCTGTTATCTTTGTTTCAGTAAACAGTCATTCAGGAAGATGGTTAGTACAATAAGAATGAAAATAAAGGCATGAAGGAAAATGTATGCACTACCATCTCCTTGTCTCCCCCTCTGAGATTTTCTGTATGCTCAGCTTCAAAAACCAGTTTAAAAATAAAAAAGATGAGGGCGGTTGCAATCTGCTCCATTTTATGCAGATTAGGTATGGCCCTCAGGCACCTGCCAAATTGCTAATATGGCCTTCCTTTGGGCCTGATTAGTGTGAACCCAGATCTTCTTTTCCATTAAAACAGGAATGTATTTGCTGGGAATAAGTTAACAACAGAGGTGATATTTTCACTAATAACCGTAGGTCAGGTCACACTTGGGCAGTTTCTCAGTGTGGATGAGACAGACTAGCCCAGGCATTTATGATTTCCTCTGCCCTCACTTGGCTTCTCCCTGAGGATTTTGGGGTTTCCAGAGACTAGTGGGACTGTGACTTCCCTTTGTGCTCTGGTGACTTTGAAAGGTCATTTTCCTCTGCATTCCAAATGCAAATGTTATTGTCATTTTTGTAAAACACATCTGTAGGCCTTATATTTGCAAAAGCAAATACCTTAAATTGTCCAGAATGAATGTTTGAATAAGGATAGCCACTCTGGGCAATTTTATTGCAACAGTTATTTTGAATGCCCTGGGGTAAAGCATTAATTATCCTCTAAAAAGATAATAGAGACAGCAAATAAGGAAATCTCAAGCATCTCTTATGACTTTATTAGAGCAGATTTTAAGGAAATATTTTGATACTAATAATAGCATTTCTTGGGCAAAGACTAAAAAGTTTGTATGAATCCAGCAGGGGCTGGATGTTCAGGAATTGGGTCCCTGTCTCCAGGTTTGGGTGTATAAACAGTTATAATCTAAACCCAGCCCATATTGAAAATTGCTAGATATTTAAAATGAGCCGTATCTCATGTGAAGTCACTTTGTAACCCAAATTATTTCTTGCCTATAGAGGAGCAAGAAACATATTAAACAGTTGACATAGTCTGTGTCACCATGAATAGACCAGAGGGAGAAGTTCCGTAATTAGTCTTTTACATGGGTTGACTTCACATGGAGCGACTTAGGGATGGAGACAAGATTTGTGTTTTAGGGCCCTGATTATTATGTGCACCACCCAACCCAATATTTTGTGTCATTAAATAATCAGGTAGGTGGCAGGGGCAAGAGAAAAAAAACCTCTTGCTGCTTTCTTATTTTACTTGGCAAAATACAAACGAAATGCTAAAATTACATCTCACATAGATGTGACTGGGGTGGAAATTTGCAGTCATTTTGGGGCTCATGATTCTTAGAACATAATCATGGTTCAGTGTTTATTATTCAGGTGTGATTTTTTGGCCTCTGCTAAGTGTCAGTCACTAGGCTAGGACACTAAGATGAGTGGGACAGTTCCTGACCGACTATAGCTGGTTCTTAGTGAAGTGTTGTAAGAACAGCAAATTGATGCATAAATATCTGTGGACATTTTACCTTAAGTAAGTTTAACTTACTGTGAATCCCACTAAAAAGTATTACATCAGAGTTTAAGAATTAGTAACTTATTCTTTGTTTCTGGTGTGAATTAATTTTAATGTGATATTGGATAATTTGGTTAACTACTTTCTTCTAGTGTAGCAACCTAGCAATAGCATGAGAAGCCTAAAAGAAAAGCCCCGTGTCTTGATCGATCATTAATAAAGTAAATATGGTAATACACTACTGAACAACTATAAATGTGTATAAGAGGAAAATTTGGGCCTATTAAGGTGCATGCAGCTCATCATTCTATAAAAGATCAGACCTGTAGAAAATCAGTCTTCTTGTAGTGAATATTTTCTGTGCTCTTCTCATATATTATAGAATATATAAAACAAAGAAAATAACAACAAGTGAAATAAACTGATATTTAAAAAATTGACTTAGTGACCAAATACATTTTTGAGATTTGTCTCTTCTTTTATGTGTGGGAAGTTGATGGTGGCTTGGCATTAGAATCAAAACAAAATACTAAAATACTACTCAAGTTATTTCAAGAATGGTTGAATTAAAAAAAAAAGCACCTGATACCGTAGCCCTTGGAGTTCCTTTCCAGTCATTTTTCTAATGGAACACAATAGAAATTTATAGTATTAGTGCTTATATAATTCCTGTCTTCTCATCTTCCTTATCAGTTTTTATTTTTGAAGACCTGAAGTCTTGTTTACATTTTCAGGGTCTCACATGTCAGCGATTCCTAGGGAACTTCTTAGTACTTATAATTAGATAGTTTTGAGATTTCAGTATCTTGATCTTAATTTTCAGGATCATACTTCCTGAATGAATTAGATTTATTTACTTATTCAGTTATGCTAAGGGCATTATTTGGCTATATACAAAAATATATTTAAGGAGAGGAAATTACTTATTTGTGAAGGCATATAAACAATTTATTTCTTTTGCTTGGTGTGATAAAGATGCAAAATTGATCTGAGAGTATCTTACTTGTTTTAATAATTGTGTTATTGTGTTTTATTAACAGAAGAATCCCTGGGAAAGTCATTCCTAGCTAATAGCTTTGATGTGAAGAATAATGAACATAATTGTATTTATTCAGGTAGTCGTCCATTTAGTTGTCTGTGGGCAGCAAGTCTACCTGTCTTAGTAAGAGGTGCAGTTGGCAGAACGATACTCAGTTAATAAAATCCCGATTGAGCTGTGTTTCCTTTTGTGGTTGATAATGAAAGCCATTGTTGTTTTGCTCACCGACTGGCAGACCTTCAATTATCCTGAATTTAGAAGTTGTTTACTATACTTTGAAAGTTTAAAAATGAGCTCTCCCTGAGAAGCAAAACCTGGTTCATGCCCTTTTTTTTTTTTTGTAGAAAAGTAGAATTTTAATGAAAGAAAAATCAATCTACCAATTCAATATTGAGTTTATTTTCAGTTTTGAAGGCTTAAGTGTTTTTAAAATGACAGTAATCAAAACCTCCATTACTAGGTCCCAAAGTATTTGGGTAGTGTTTTGATTGAGAATGTCAGAGCTGCAAGGAGGAGATGATCAGTACGTATCTGGGAGTGGCATGGATTCCATGAGAAGGTTTCTTTTGAGGGTTTCATCTCTTCAGGCCTTTCTTGGAGCTTTCAACAGCTGTCTAGAACAGGGGTGTCAAACTCATTTTAACTGGGGCCACCTCAGCCTCGCAGTTGCCTTCAAAGGGCCAAATGTAATTTTAGGGCTGTATAAATGTAACTGCTCCTTAACTGGGGGAAAGGAGCTTGGCGCTGCCGCTGGGTAGAAACAAGGTGCTGGGCTGGATAAAACAAGGTGGGGGGCCGGATTCAGCCCGTGGGCCTTGTGTTTGCCACCTGTGCTCTAGAATATCTCTTGTGCTGGTCTTTCTGGATGTGCAGGGTGCCAAGAGTGTGGGAGCTCAGTTTTCTTCTTATTGGGGGTTAACAGGATGCTGGGGCAGAGTCTAGGTAGGGGGCCTCAAGTGAACCTTCAAAGTGAGCTAGTGCTTCCCATGGGCCATGGCAGAGTGGTCCTGCCTTTCTTTCCCTCTCCCTCCCTCCTTTCATCTTTTTTCCTTTCTCCCTCTCTTTTCCCCATGTCTTTTACTCCCTCCCTCCATCTCTCCCTCTCCTCCTTCCTTCCACTTCTGTGCCTATGCTATCTCCCAGGCACTGTGCTATTGCGGAACTTTGAGTCTCGTGAAGAACAGACACTGTGTTTACGAATGCAGGGGGTCTCTGATGCAGAGAGCAAGTGGTGAAATGCGGTTCTCGACACTGCCTCTCAGGTTTCGGCCACTCCTAGAGGTGAGGAAGTGGAGGCCCAGAGAGATGAAGCTGATTGCCCCAGTTACCGAGGCAGAAAAACGTTTTGACTACATCAGACAATTTGCCGTGTTAGCCAGTGACATTTTAGAAGATTCACATTTTGCTTAAGTAAAAGAAACTTTCCCTTAAAAACATTCTAAAAATGTTATGCTTACCTTTTTTAGGTTCACTTACAATTCCTGAATGCCAGCATATGTTTATACAGCACTGTACCTTTCAGTGCAGTTATGTGTTTTATTGTAATCACCGTTATGTGAATCAGACGGGGGATTTTTTGTTTTGGTGGTGTTGGTTTTATTCTGTTTTTGCTTTTTATTTAAAATTTTTATTTTTCAATTACATTTTACATTTAGCATTATTTTGTGTTAGTTTCAGGTGTGCATCATCGTGGTTAGACAGTCGTCTACTTTACAAGTGGTCCCCCTGATACCTTAAGTCCTCACCTGGTATCACATTTAGTTATTATAATATTATTGGCTGTATTTCCTGTGCCATATTTTATGTCCCTGTAACTATTTTGTGATTACCAATTTGTTGTTCTTAATCCTTTTACCATTTTCGCCCAGTCCTCCGATACCCCCTCCCCTCTGGCAACCGTTTTCTGCATATGTGAGCCTGTTTCGATTTTGTTTGTTTGTTTCGTCTGCTCTTCAGATTCCACATGTATGTGAGATCATATGATATTCGTCTTTTTCTGTCTTACTTCACTTAGCATACGTTCTAGGTTCATCCATGTTCTTGTTAAGATTTCATTCTTTTTTATGGCTGAGTAATATTCTGTTGCACTTATGTATCAACTCTTTTTGTAATCCACTCATCTATTGATGGGCCCTTGGGCTGTTTCCATATCTTAGCTATTGTAGATAAGGCTGCAACAAACATTGTTTCTGCTTTTAAATATCCATTTTGTAGAAGAGAAAATAAGGGCCCAGAGGGGTTAAGTGAGTGGCCCGTAGGTGCATAGCTGTGGCAGCCAAGACCAGACCTAGAAATCCACCCTGGTCTGCTGCTGCTCCAAAGTGGCTTTCCTGTGACGTGATCGACACACGCCCGCTGTACTTTGGCTGTTCTCATGCTCATGGGGCTGTAGCAAGGTTGTACAAAACCGTTAAACTGACTGGACTCTTGTTCTCTGGCAGCTTATGGTCTGAACAGGGTGAAGAGTTTCTGAAGTTTGTGCGTATACAGGAAACCGTTTTTCTGGCCTTTACCTATTCAACTTGTGTCAGGTCCCACAAACTTAGAAAGAAATACAACTCCGTGACAGTGCACTTCCGCCCCATTTTCCTTCTTGCACGCTCTGATTTTCTTATCTCTTTGCTTATCCCACTTGACAGTAATGACGATATTAGCTGGTAAATTGGAAAAAAAGGAATCTGGGAATCTCTTAGTCTCCACCTTTCTTTTGAGGAAATTGAGTGGACTCATCTATCTCCATGCTTCAGGTCCTCATTTGTGTTGGGCAGCTAGACGTGCATCCTAGACGTGCTTCTCGCAGCTGGCTCATCCTCATCATCGCCTGGGATCTTCCCTTTGAGATTGTGTTTCAGAAGCTGGGGTGGTGGGGAAGGGGCAGACATGAATAGGGATGAGCTTTGAACTCATTCGCTTAACATGACCCCTCCCAATAGCACAGTCCTTACCAAACTGAAAATTCCTGGGAATGGGGAGAACAAGGATCCATTTCTGACTGTCAGATGAGATCCTCCAGATCATTTGTAACTACTCAGATACCAAGGATAACTAGGTATCTTTTCAGGGATAATTGTGAAGTCTCTATCACAGTTGAGTTGCACACTGATTCTTAGGGCATTTTCCTGAGTGGCTGACTATTTTAGAAGCTCAAATGGACCATTGTCATTATTTATCACCAATTATATAGTGACTGCAGATCTACCTTAGATTCAGTTCAAGAAGCATTTCCCTAATGACGGAGCACCTCCTATGTATGGAGTCCGTGGCCTTTTAATTATAACCATTAAATGCTAGTGCCATATTTAAAAGTTTGGTTTGCTGACTTTACAAATACACTTACCAAAAAAGGGAAATCAAAGATCTGTCAGAATTTTTTTGAATGTAAAGTATCTTAAACTTGCGAGCCATGTACATTATGATATTTAATAGGAGAGTAAATATGAAGATGTACTCAAAGTAAAAATTATTAAAATGTTCTTAAGGGAACTAAAAAACTCAAATGAAATACACAAAACAAAAACCCTCTAAACCAAAAGCAGTTACCATTTTGTAATAGTTACAGCCATATTTGCTTCCATGTCCTGTAGTTTCCTAACAAATTACTGTGAAATCAGGTTAGTAGAAACATGAATAAAAATGTACAACATAAATGAGTATACTTTTTTGCCCTCATATTTTATGGCAGCATTTTCTTTGATAATCAACATGCCATTATAATATTGTCCTTAAGATCATATATTATGTAACCTTAAATTATAAGAAACAGAATATGCCTGGAGGACAATTTTGGAATATATAATTGGGAGCATGCAGTTGATAGGGTTTCCAAGGGTGTTGAGCCCAGTGATGAAGCACCTGGAAAGCTAGGTCTCCAGGAAAATTCATTGCAACATTCCAGCTCCCATCTGAAAAAAATACATGTAATTAATTAGGATGGGAACTATGCAGCAACTATATTTTTAGATCTTCAGTGGATACTACTTAGCCCAGAGGATACAGAAACACTGCTAAATATAAGTTATGAATAGCATCTGCTACAATGCAGCAAAGTCTGTTTAAAAGAGTATACTTTCTCCCTGTGTTTTTGATTATTGAAGATATTTTAGGGGGACCAATGCTAGAGGGAAATCTCTTTATGTAAATGTATTTCTGAATAGAAAGGAGGAAAAAAACAAGAAGTTTGTGTTACCTGCCAAAATTAATCCTTTAATTCCAAACTCTTTTAGATAATGATTAAACTATTGAAACTAAAAACAATAATAAAATATATACCAGATGAAGTGGTTTTTAACCTGTGACAGGAGCTTAGAACTGATTCCAAATAATATCTTGTTAACACTTTTCTTTCTCATTTGCTTTATTCCCCTGTGTAATGATTTTAAATGGCACTCTGATGAAATAAATAACTAAATGCCACCATATTTTTTTCATATCCTGACCAATATTTTGACTGTTTTTCAGAAGAATTGGAATTTTCAAAATTAAATAAAGGTTTCTAAAATACCAACTTAAGAAAGTTTTATTTAATTTGTGGAATAATTTTGTTCTTTCTTTTCTCTCTTTTTTTCAATAGGGTCTTTATTAATTTAGTCTAGTTACTTGGTGCTTATATTAAATAATCTAATAAAAGTTGGATTGTAACATAACATTTCCCAAATGTGAAGCAGCATCTATTACATGCGACAAAATCTTTGTGCTGCAAAATGTAAAAAACCATGTCTAGAATTTCAAGGCACCAAATTGTACTGTATATATTTTTTAAGTAGAACATTTCTGTAAGGGAGTAGTCAGCTCAAGAAAAGATTGACAGATAGCTGTATATCACTATAGTTTATTCAGAAAATGCTCTAACTTCATATTTCATATTTTAACACTAATAATTTCCTGATGATAATTTCCCCTGAGAGATACAGATGTGATTGAAGACTAAAAAAAGTCAGTATTCTTCAAGAGCAAAAATTGACCTTGTTGGTGTCTGTGGCTAACACCCAAATGGATGCAGATAGAGGAGCCAGGATGGGATGTCTTATTGCAGCTTCATTGTGTGTGTGCTGATTTTTAGATAATTGATATGACAATATAGCCCCAACAGTTATTCTGAATTATTGAGTTAATTATTTTTGTCTGGTGTTTTCTTTTGTATTGCCATAAAGACAAGATTAAGTGTGTTGTAGGTTTCCAGACAAGTGTGTTGTGAGGTTTCATTAATTTGTGTAAGTGATCATGGCATCTGAATAATGTAAAATGCTGGAAGAATGCTGCTTAATTTTCCATTTACTTTCACCCCATGTGAGACCTTTGGGATACGGACAGCCTCCGCAATCCAAGCAGAAGGAGCAGAAGAGTTACAGTCACCTGTGATGGGGTGCTGCTGAGGTGCGCAGGAAAAAGGAAACACCTACACTTCAAAAATCACTTTTGTTTTGCCCTTTTCTTTCTTTTCTCGTTGAAAAGTCTTTCCCTCCATAGGTTTAACAATAATAACTACAATTATGCCTTCATGCTGCTACAATTTGATGGTATACCGCAGCCGGCCATAGGTTAGAGGCAGGCTGAGTTATTATGTACTGTTATTAAATTATCAGTTCATGGGAAATCATGGGTAGTGATTTCCCATGAACTGATTTATGGACAGATAATTCTATGTTATTATTATATAGGACAGACAATTCTTAATTTCTTTAACAAAGCATAGCCGAACAACAGAATATTATACGCCGGAGCGTAGGGACACGGCCACTCTGAGGAGGATAAACAGATGCAGTCGCTGTCAGGAGTCCTTCTATTTTTACAAGGGGCCTCATCGGCAGTTGGTGTCTTGTGGAAATAATACTACGAACCAGAAGCCCCAAGGCTTAGTTACTCTGAGGCTGTTTTTTTGTTTTTTATCAATATTCTTTTGCTGAGATCTTTTCCAGGGAGTTATGAGATATATAAACCCTAGACTTTGGATATTAAAGCTAATGTCTCATTCTCCCACCCCTCCACAGGCTGAGTTTTCACTTTGCTTTGAAAATTAATGTTAAAATGTACCTGGGATAAAAGAAAATTATTCACCGAATTACATTATAAGAATATTGCTGATATCTTGGTGGGTTCCTATATCTGTCTCACAGATTGGTTGGCAGGTTTTATTCTACAATATGCTCATCTATCTATATGCCACTGCAAACTGTGGGGATTACTTCTGTGAACTTCACAAGGTATCTGTTGCAGGCCTTCATGAAGTGAATGTCTCTCATATTTGAAGTACAGGGATTAGAAGCTGTCATTTGGTTTATTTCAAGAGTGGTTCAGCCACGTGTTTAGCAATAACAGGCTTCTCGACTTGGTTGTGAGCTCCATAATTACAGGGATGGTATGCATTGGGTTACCTGTGCATCTTTGTGACTTATACTAACGACACAAAGAAAAATTTGTTGAATGAATAAAAATGATTACTGCTTAATACAAACCCTTCTGATGTTCCATTGATTGTGTTGTGTGATGACCACATTTTATTTTTTCTCGGAAGTGATCCACTTTTTAAAAAGTTAAATCTGATATTCATGAACTATAATGTGTATTGTTACCACTCTTGTTTTTACCTAGTTAGAAGTAACTAATACTAATGATATGAATTATGTATCTACTGAGAAGAGTATTTGATTTCTCTGAGATAGGTTACAAACTGATAAAACTAACAAAAACATCTGAACATAAAACCTATTGATATTTCTTTTTGTGAAATGTCAACACTTTGACAGAATACTGCACCGAGAGAGTAAAAACTGATTTCCATTATTGCATCTTTTTAATTTTAGACAAAGATTGCTTTCATTCCCAACTTAATTTTATGTCACTAATGGGAAATTTACCTACAATTGCATTTTGTTATTTGGCATTACACAAAGATCGGATTGGTTCTCTGTATTTTAGTGAACAGATTTGTCTGGATAGGAACAATTTTATTTGTATTGTGCTCAATTCAATCATGTTAACATTTGTATGAATTTCAACCCCCAAATAAAGGCCCATAATTTGTGACTCAAAGACCTTGAAACTGCATCTGTAATAGCCTTCAATGCCAGGCATTTTCTAAATGTTTGCAGATGATAAATTCCTTGGAAATAGGAAAGATCATTGAGGAAACAATGTTTATTTCTGAAATGGCACTGTTGTGAGCAACAGTTTTTTCCAGAGAACTTCCAAGTATAGGTGGCTTTTCTGGGCCTGTCACCTCTTTGTTCATTGGTCTCCTTTGTCCCTTTGGGAAACATTAAATGGCAACATTGATATGTGGCTGTGAACGAGCCATGGCCCAGCCTTCCAAGGGTCCATTGTGTATTTGGCCGTTGGCATGTAAATGGGGCTGAATAGAAAAGTGATTATTGATCCTGCAGTCAGAAAACTTGTCAGATGAAGCCCCGGGTCTAATCCTCACTGCACCCCACTAGTGTCCTTGAGAAGTGACTTTTCTCTGATCTTCAGCTCACTTCCAGTTAGGATGTTGACCCGTTGCTGTTCTTATGGCAAAGAATTAATGGATTGAAAAAGAAATAACACTTTGCAAACTGTGAAAGTAACATAAAGGATATTGTGATAAAGTAAGTCCCTTATAAGACACACAAACCAACCAAAAAAATTTATTTTGCAGCTGTGTAGAGGACAGATTGTCTTTGCTGAGTCGATCAGGGTTAGCATTATTCTTGAGGCAGAATTAGAAGAATGCCTGTGATTTCTAGAAGTGAATATTGGGGAATCGATACTCCAGACAGAATGAAAATGTGATGTATATTCAGAGGAGAAATGGGAATTGATATCAACTGAGCATTTACTATGTGCCTGGCCGGGCTTGGGCGGGGTGTGTGTGCATGTGTGCATCTATGTGAGCACAGTACTGTCTAGTTTAATCAAAATTCATTTTTCCCATTTTCCAGATTGAGGTTGCAAAACCTCCTGATAGAGTGTGAGCACTGGAAGTAATATCTGTGTATTTATAGCTGTGCCGTTTTTATTGAGAGTTTCCCAGTGTTGTGAGGTATTTCCAGTGGGCACGGAGCCTGCTGTTCTTTCTTCTCTGCCCTTCTTCATTGCACTGGAGCGTCTGGTAGTGTTGGTGTCCCTCTTAGAGGAATCAAGGAAGAGGCTGTTATCGTTGTAATTAGACACACCTACCTATGTAACTGCAGCTTTTTTTTCTTCCCTCAAAATGCTTCCCTCTTTTAATTCACCTGTATTCCAGTATAGGCTCATTTCCTTTCATTATATCTACATTCAAAAGCTTTCAAGGGTCTATTTCCATCTGACATTTACTGAGCACTCATTGTGCTTAAATTCTAATTCTGTTTTAAAGCCTCATGATAACCCTAAAGGGTAGATATTGCTATTATTCCCATTTTACAGATGTGGGAAACCGAGACTCATTGAGACTAAACAACCTGTTCAGAGTCTCACAGCTGAAAGGAGACGAGGTGGGACCTAAACTCACCTCTGACTCCAGGCTGTGCTCCTGACCTCTGACCCAGACTGTGTGCTACTGAGTCAAGCATTCAAGGCCTTCCAGACATGGAACCACCGCTTTTCCAGTCTGTTCTGATGTGCCTCACACATGAACCAGCATGACTGAGAAGAGCAAGAGCGTGGTAACTGAAGGGAATCTAGGCTCTGATTCTTTAAGTAGACCCAACCCTTCTCAACGTCCATTTCCTCGTGGAAGTATTGAAACTAGATATCAAGGAGAGGTCTGATGGAGAAATTGGAGGTGCACGTTCAGTACATTTGGTGGTGCAAAACATGAGAGACTAAGGGGAAAGAGATTGTGGTAGTGTTATTGTTAAAGTAGGGGAGCTCCAAGTCTACTCCCTGGAAAAAGGAGAGGAGGCTCCAGAGAGTACGGATGGAAGAAATGAAAAGGGTTGGGGGACTCGATGGAGGGGCATAACTGATGTACAGCAGCTCTCTGTGACTTGTAACAGTGAGGGCCTTTTACAGGTAGTGACTCAATTAAAGATGGAAAGATAATTAAATCATAAAAAATTCTTGATTCAATATGTTTTGAAGTAAATGGACTATATCTTCCTTTTAGGAAGTATTAAAAACATCTGAATAATGACTGTAAACTGTTGTTGAGGTCAATTATATCCAGGTTCTGTACTAAAAAAGGTTTTACAGTTAATTTGCCCTTTATTCCCATGTAGTCAGTATTTTTATTGTTCCATTTTACAGATGAAAGGGTTGAGGTGTGGAGAAATTAAGTAACTTTCTACACTATCCAGTTAGTAGATGGGGGAGTCTGGATGTGAATAGAGGCAACGTGACTTGGAAGCTTGTCTTCTTAGTCGCTATGGTACACTGCTTTCCAGTTGGATTTCCTCAGTTAACTCGCTCCTAGCCCATGACATATTTTTGTCTATTTTGTATCAGAGAAGGCGGACTGTTTCTAAGGAATGTATTTTCAGAAGGTTAATGCATCACTTAGAGACCCTGTTTGGAGGAAATTCTTATTACAGAGAGTTATTTCCAGTCCCTGCCTTGGCTGGAGGAGAGCAGCCTTCTAGACACAGCAGTCCTAGCAGATCTTGCACCTGTAGGCCCTGGCACATAGTTGAGTGAAGAACATGACTTCTACGACTGTGCAGGTTAATCAATAGGGTGCAAAAAAGAAAAAGCAGGTGCCATTTCCCATTGCCTGAAAATAGCATCCATCAACAGCTCTCTTCCAAGAGGTAGAAACCAACCTGTAGCAGCTGCTTTCGGTAGAAGTATTAAGTGTTGTGAAGACACCTGTGCGTGTCTAATTCCAGCCCAAACAAGTCTCCTTCTGGCTCATCAACGTGGGGAGAGATTTACCTAAATGGAAGTTACTATTTCTAGTAGAATGATTTGTCTATCATTTCCTGTAGAGAGATTCTCCCCCTTCACCTTTTTTTTTTTTTTTTGAGGTACAATTCACATGGAATAAAATGTATGCACATGGTTTGGTTTTATGAAATTTGACAATTTTTATACCATTGCAGCCACCAACCCAAATGAGAAAATTCCCTTATGTCCATTTCTAGTCAATCTTCCCCACTGTCCAGAGGCAACACCTTTCTGAGTTCTAGCTCCATGGATTAATCTTGACTGTTTTGCATTTTATATAAGTGAAATCATACAGCAGTATTCTGTTGTTTCCGGCTGCATTGTGGCATATTCTCACAGTGGAACACCAGTCAGCAGTACAAAGGAGTGAGTAATGGCACACACAACAGCATAGATGGGTCTCCTGTAGGGGTTGTGCATTGAAGTTTGCAGGATTTATTTGCTTCACATTATCTTTGTATTCTTAGTAACCAGAATGACCCATGAAATCGGCTTCTTCGACGTGCTCTTAGTAGTGTATGATCTTCAATTCATTTTTGTTCCTGTCTAATCTCTGCTAATGAAATATCATGTCTTTAGAATGTGGTCAAGTTATGGGCTATCATGATAATGATTTTTAAAGGAATTTAAAATTGTGGAATGATTTTTTTTGACAAAGATATATGTTGGGCATATTACATGGTACCTTTTTTAGTATTTTCAAGTATCAGAAGAAGTAAAAGAAGCAATAAGCAGACACCCCCCTGGCCCGTGGGTGGCTGTCCAGCGGGCCAGGTTGTTCATTTCATGACGACTACATGGTGCGTGCTGCGCACTTTTCATTGTCATGAGAGTGAATGTTAGGAAAACTATCCCCACGAGAAAACAGCTTTTCTTGGCAAGTGAAATATGACTTCAGGAGCCAGAACTGGAGACATACGGTACTATGAATGAGAGCTGTGTTACTTTATTGGATCTGAGTCCAGGCACTATTTATACTGCAGCATATTCAGCACCAGATTGTTAAATCTTAATACTGAAACAGTGCATCATTTTAATATTTTTGTTCTGTTTATTCCCTGTTTTCAAGCATTATGTCAGGCATTGCGCATTCATTTATTTCATCTTGGACAGGACATGGCCTGACCAGAGAGTTCATTTCCTATTATTGGAATTTCACCCCAAAGCTATAAAGTATCATTTTGTGAAGCTTTTAAAAGTTCGCTTGGATATATAGGTATCTTTTCTTTTTGATGATAAAAAAATATTTTTTTTTTAAAAAACAGTGCAGTTGTACTTACCTGTGTTATCAAAATAAAGATAAAAATGCTGTTCTTTTTTTCTTCTGTCACTAACACATGCTCTGTGTGTGTATGTGTGTGTGTGTGTGTGTGTGACAATTTCTGACATCCTGGTGGGGACCATTTGATTTTTCATAGCCTGCAAATAAAACTTTTGTTACTGTGTGTTGTTTGTGAAATGCATTTCTCTTTACTTTTTCTTCATCAGAGTTATGTATGCCCAGATCAGATGGGTCCACCTTAAGCTTAAGTCAGCATTTTCACAACTTGTTGCCAAAGCCATCTCATGAGTGTTCATGTGACAACGGTATTCCTGAGATCACGGCTCTTTGTAGTCTAAGTTTGACCAGGATTTTTATTCTTTCTCCATTGTCACGTGTTTCCCGTGTGCCACAGGGACCCCACAGGGAGGTTACCACTGTCACTCTAAAAAGAGCTGAGGAATTCGAAAAAAGGAGGTTGAAGGCATCTTTGTTATTTCTGATCTGTGGTCAATCCTTGTGCTATCGGAAAACAACCCCTCTGTCTGGTGAAATGTGAACCTGGGAGTGAACTCTGAACTGCTCCCTCAGCTCCCAAGGCTGTTCACGCTGGGGACCACACCACCGGCGGAATGCAACTGTGTGTGTGCTAAGCCCACACACAGGAATTGTCTCGTACAATTCAAAACCCAGTCTTATATTTACTTAAGGCTTGCTTTTTTTTTTTTTTTTGGTCTATGAAATCAGCAGTCTGGTATATTTAGCATCAGTCTTAAGTTAGAGTGTGAAACAAGACTTTGGGGGAAGGAAGTATCCTTATGCTTTTCTAAGTAATTTAAGAAACAGCAAAACATAAAATAACTGATTGTCCGTGATTGAACCCCATCCCTTTCTTCTCATCTTCCTGTATAGTTGACTCACTCAATTGTCAGCCAGAAAGAAATAGGTTATTGCACTAGGTTGTAAAATTTCTCTGAGTGGGCCTTGAATGTTGACTATTGAGTGACCTTCTTAACATTGAACAAACAATGGGAAGGTTTAATAAATAGCAGATATGTGTTTATTATGTTTTTCTTCCCTGTGCAGGAATAATCAAGCTGGGGAGGTGGAACCCTCTCCCCCTCAGTTATGTGACAGATGCACCCGATGCGACGGTGGCCGACATGCTGCAAGATGTCTATCACGTTGTGACGTTGAAAATCCAATTACAGAGGTGGGTGTCTCTGAACATCTGCCCTTCCTTACTCTCAGAGCGGCTCCGTCGATCATAGAGTCACTGCAGAGATCAGCGCGTCCTGTCTTTGTTAATTTCTAGACACTGGGTGAAATGAAAAGAAGGAGAGAGAGGGGGGAAGGAGGGGCACTTCACCAGGCATCTTTATAGTCCACATTCCAACTGTTTTATGTTTTGTTTTCAGAAGCAGTGAAGTGGTAACCTAGGGGAAGCTTGATAAATCATTAAAAATCTGCAGCCCGTAAAGGGGAACTTTCCACAGCCCCTACTTTAACGGGCCCTCTGGCTAAATGCTCAGCACATAGTATTTGAAGAATAAACACCTCTGCTGTTTCAGGTTTGTGTTATGAGGGATAATTGTTCTGCCCATGTAGCAGATTTACTAAGAAGGTGCTGGCACAGGACGTCTTGTCCTCTCTCTCTGATGGCCTGCAGAGTTTCTGGGAATTGTTTCTGCCTTTTTTTCCCCTCCAGACACAGCATCCAGAACAAATTATGCCTCTTTTAAAGAATCTAGAGGTTCTCTGCAGAGTCTTGTATTGTAAAATGCCTGCAGGTCACATGGTATAAACATTGTCCTTTAGTGTAAAGGTTTTGAATTTGCCTCTTTTGGAGAATTTGTATTTTAATAGGAACACAAAATTTTTACCCTTGTCTAGGAATGCTTTGGTGTTTTAAAAGTTATTTTCTGGTTAGGAAAGTAACATCTCTGAATTTTTCTATGGGAGTGAAGGTTGGGCCTGTAAACTTTAAATCTGATGGAATGTTTCTTTACGTGTAACCTCAGGAATGTCCAATAATTACATTTGTGTTCTGGAAGTTTATAATCGCACCCCCATGCCATTTCTCTCGGCAGATCAGAGAAGTCTTATTTAAAAAAATTAGCATTTCTTCATATCCAAAGTGACTGTCTTTCTCAGACTAGTGTGATAACCCACTTCAAGTGACTAGTGAGCTCTGTCAAGGTCCTAGGGAAGCGGTTTTTTGCTTCCCTTCCCTCCTTTGGGACACGCATCAGCTCCTGTTCTTTAGCAGTTCTTCTAATGCCGACCTGTTACCCAGGAGTGACCGCTGCACCCGTAGCCTTCTGTAGTCAGGGCCCTTAATGAGGGTTTGCATGTTGTTCATTCTTGTTCTCTCTTCCAGTTGTTCGAAGTTGGAGGACTTGCCTGCGGAGCAGTGGAACCACGCCACGGTCCGCAATGCCTTAAAGGAGCTGCTCAAAGAGATGAACCAGAGCACATTAGCCAAAGAATGCCCTCTCTCCCAGGTCAGCATCTCCAGGAGGGGTTCTGGGAAACGCAGGAAGCCACTGGTGGGCTATGTAGTAGGAGGGGCACGCCTGCTTAGACAGCTGTATTTTATTTATAGAGTCGCACTACATTTTAGGTGGAAAAAATATGGAGATTATCGTGCTTTTTATTGTAACACAGGAAGGTATCGGTTACTGAAAGCTTTGATGTAACGGGAGTGTATTAAAACATTTTACAGCCTTTAACCTTTCACTTATATTATAGGAGGTGGGTATCAATGTCTTCATTTTATAGATCAAGAAATCCAGGAAGAAGCACTTTACCTGCCTAAGCTTACTCAGCTGGTTAAGTGACAGGCAGAGACCCCAAACCAGACCTCACAAGTCCAAGCTCAGGCTCCAGGTCATTGCATTACTTGGTCAGTGGAATGAGTCAGCCATGCCAAACCCATCTTATTTATTTCTATGTATTTATTGAGCTTTCTCTGGGTCTAGCAGAGAGAGAGAGAGAGAGAGAGAGAGAGAGATGATCTTCGCATCGTGCACCTTTGGTAGAGTTTTCATAGTGAGTTCACCAGGTGAAAATGCATTGGGAGAAAAAGTGATACTCCATTTTTAGTGAACTGATCAGACAGGTTATATGCTTGGTCTGGTGCTCACAGCTTTCACCCAGGCCATTTCAGTACATGTAGGTGCTAAGGCTTGTTGCTAGAATTCCGATGTATTCCAATGTGATCGCTCATGAAGTTACAAAAAATAAATACTCTCAATCATTCTGGTCATATCCAGGAACTGAATAAAGAACAGTTTAAGAAAAAAACTTCAATTATTTGTCCTGAATTTCACAATTAGTAACAATTAATTGTCTCTTGGATTTGCATGGAAGTCAAAATGGGAAGTGGGCAAGCTCCTAACTTATCATCACTGATTCAGAATTTTATCCAAGGCTTTGAAGGCCTATGGAAATTTGGTCCAAAGTGATCTATTATGACGATCAGCTTTGATTTTAACTATAAAATGTGACTAGAGAGAGGGTGTGAGAGGAAAGAACCCAGTCAGATGCTGAGAGCCCTGCGCTCTAAGGTCAGTTATTCTATGTCAGAGGTGTGATCCTGGCCAAGACCTCTGCTCTCAGAGCTTCATTAAACTCATCTGTAAACCGGACATGGTTGTGTCTGCATATTTTATGTAACTTACAAGTTTGTCTTGAGGTTCAGATGAGATCATATTTACATCTACCGTAAAAAACGTTCCCCATTTTCTGTCCTCATTGCTTGCCCACCTAGTTGCCCAACCTAGAAAGTTTCTTCTCTCAGTCTTGTGCTTGACCTTATGGATTCCACCATCTCCACATCCAAAATCTTCCTCCTTTATGCCATTGCCTTATTTAGACTTCATCACCTCTCATCTGAAATATTTTAAGTTTTCATGCATCGTAACTTTTCTCCTGCCACCTGCTTCTCCAGCACTAATAGATGCCATTTCCTCACTTGTAATCCTCTGGTCACTCCCCATACCCAGTCTGTAGGAAGTTTGGACACTATAGCATAGTAGACAAGAACCATCAAGATGACACTGTCCAGCCTGAATTCCTACCAGAGCCATCTTCCTCCCTGCACCCACTCTGTGCTCCAAACACATGGAATTAATTACTTGGAACATTTTCCATTGTTCAAATTTCACCAAAATATTCTGGAGGTGGGAAAAACTTAACTACGTATGCTTAACTAAACTTGTAATACCCTCTGTATTACAAGTTTAACAAAGCAGCTTCTTGGACTATTTTAAAAATTCATGCAAAGTTTATATTCTACTAAATGTACCTGTGTTCTTGATATTTTTAAAAAATGATGTAAATACCACTTTTCCTGTTAAATTATTAACCTCCCTCTGAGCTTGTAAAGCTGGCACTTTGGGGAGATACACCGTGTCAGTCTCTGGCTTTGGTAGGCCTGGCACACAGTGCTGATGACCCTGGAGCCCTTCAGGTTGGCACTTGCTGGCTTCTGCATGTGGTTTCTCCAGCATGCATGGCTCTCTTCTACTTGATGAAATCATCTTTCAAATTCCAGCTGCGGAGTCACTGCTGGTGAAGTGCACTGACCTCCCAGCTGAAGTAGCTGCTGCTTCTACTCTCAGTAGCCTTGTGTACACACCTCTGTCACAGCACTTACCACAGCCTGTTGTCAGTGTTACCTGCCTGTTTCCCTCACTCGACAGATTGCCCACAATAGCAGAAGCCGACTCTTGTTTATCTTTATATTCTCAATGTTCAACACAAGGTGTATCTTGCTTTAATGCAGGAGCTCTCAGCCTTGGCCCTGCTAACCTCCGGGGCTGGATAAGCCCTTGTGCTGGGGGGCTGTTGTGTGCACTGTAGCTGTCTGGCAGCATCCCTAGCTTCTACCCAGTAGCGTGATGCCAGCGGTGTGCCACCATCTCCCCCCCCTCCTGTGTGACAACCAAAATGTCTCCAGACGTTGCCAGGTGTCCTGTGAGGGGAGCAAAATCACTCTCAGTTGAGAACCATGACTCTAACATGTTTAAAATGTTAAATACAAAAAATGTTATTTTTAAAAATGTTATAGAAAGTATTGTGAAATGTGAAGTTTTATTAATTTTAGTGTTCTTGGAAGCTTTAAAATTTTTTGAACTAGAAACAGTGATTGCAATAGTTTGGTAGGTGATGCCCAGTTCATTTTTAGTCAACCATGGATTCAGTTCTGTTGTTTGGGTTTGGGGGAGGTTTGTTTGGGCTTCTTGTGTGCTGTGTGACTATAGAACATCTGTCTCGTCCTCAGCCAACACGGGCATGTGATGTGGCCCCCATTATTAATCCAGGTTATTACCCTCAGATGTTCCAGATTATTCACCTAAATTGCATAGCTCAATTGCATTTCAGTGTGGAGACGAGCTCGCTTATTTTGTTTGTGGTTGTAATAGAAGAGGTACATACAGTTTTTGAAGTTTAACCTATGAAGTGTGAAAAAGAATGCATTTTTGTTCTAAGAAGATGGAACAGTAATTCAACAGTGTATTCCACTAGCATTACTGGAGTCCCAAGTAAGAGTCAGGCACTTTACAATGAGCTAAGGACATAGTTTTAAAGATGGAAGAGTAAGTGTTCAGTGTAGGAAGGAGAGAGTGAAGCACCATTACTACTTACCTCAAAGGAGGAAAGGTAGGTTATTGGGCTATTTGAAATAGACTCAGCTCATGAGTAAAAGTTATCTGTTTTTGAATAATTCTTCTTTATTGCCCCCAAACCAAACCATATTAGATATTTACTCACTCCAGTTTGGCAGTTGTGTAAATGAATGATTTAGTGTCTCGTATTTACTTCCTGGGGCACCCCAGCGGTCTGCAGTTCAAAAGAGTACCCTGGACAGCAAAAGAGGAAAAGTCCATAGAAGAGCAGTGATTATAGCCCGAGGTGTACATATTTAAAGGAAGGGAAGCCATGATTTAGCTGTTCTCTGTCTGGCCAGAGGCTTGAAAAGTATAGGTTGTGCTTTTGTGTCCATGTGTTTGTTTTTGATTTCACCTTTCAAATGTGTTTGAGTGCTGACAGCCTCTTCCTTTTCCTCTGATGTCCCCCCCCCCCCGTCACCACTTCCAGCTTCTTTCTTCAGCCACAAGGTCAGCCCCATGCAGCCTTATTTATCATCACTTAGGCACAGGTCTCCCTTATTAAATGGTCTTACCTCACTGTTCCAATTTGAAAACGTTATAAACACATCTTTCTGTGGCTTATTTATTCTTCATTGAGGAGGAGTTCAGTGCTATAACCCTAGTCCTCAGAGTGCTGATCCATTAAAATAAGTAGAGCTAACAGTACCTGTCTTGTCGACCTCATAGGTTATTATGATGATCAAATGGAATGACTAAAAAGACCATCTTGTTAACTGAAAATTGCAAAGAACAAATAATTTGTAAATGGATGCACCTTGCAATGTCCTTCTGCCCTCCCCCAACGTGTTCTCTGTGACTCTCGATATGCTTTAAATAATTTTTTTGTGGTAAAATATACATAACATGAAGTTTATCTTTTAAACCATTTTTAAGTTTACAATTCACTGTCATTCATTACATTCACAGTGTTGTGAATTGGTTTCCACACTTTTCATCATTGTAAACAGAAAGTGTATAACCATTAAGTTATAATTCCCCACTCCCCTCTCCTCCACAGCCGCATGAAACCTCTATTCTGTTTTCTGTCTCTGTGAATTTACTTATTCTGGTACCTCATAAAAGTAAAATAATAGAATATTTGCCCTTTTGTGTTGGCTTATTTTACTTAGCATGCAGGTATGTTTTCAAATTTCCGTCCCATGTGCTGAATTGAGGTTTTACTGTCAAATACTGTGTATTGCCATGTATAATGTGCATCCATGGTTTTGGCCCAAACATTCAGGAAAAAAAAATTTTGTTTTATTTTTTAATTCAATTATTTATTTATTTATATACTTGGGGTTTTTTTTTGTATTATAAAGGAATTTTAGCACTTATTTTTGAACATATGGATATCATTACTGCTTTCTAGAGTTATACTTTTAACTCATAAGCATAAATAAAAGAATTAAACAAATTTATACAGGTACGGAATTAATACTACTCATGTATAATGCACATCCTTATTTTTCCCTTAAAAGTTTGAGCAAAAAAGTACACATTATACATGGCAAAATATGGTACTGGAGGAACAAAATGACAGAGTTATTGAACTGTGAAAAAGTTACTAGATTTCTAGTATGATAGTGAAATAACAACTATAGTCTTTTTTTTTTTTTAAGAAATAGGCTGTAAGATAATTATTTCTGTCATCCCAAGCAGGCCTTGTCCATTTGGGGATCATTAAAGGACTAACGTAAATGCACAATATGCCAAAATGATCGGGCAGTGAAATCAGGCAGCCAGTTGGGTTGGTAGAAGAAAACAAATTGTTCGTGTCTCCTCTACAGACAAGAGGATGATAACTGCTGGACCAGTCTTGTGTTAACCAGTTGCCAATTGTCTGTTTAATTTAATCTTAAATTTGCTTATGAAGTGAGGATGCACCCTGTCTCTTATTAACCAGTTGCCAACTGTTCCTTTAAGTTAGTTTCATGCAAGGTTGTTTTAGTTTGAGGCCCAACCATATGAACTCCTGTTGAAGGGGGCTCCTCCAAGTGACAGCTTGGAAAGAATCCCTCGCTGGGTGATCGCGACAGCCATATGAAATGATCGCATGGAGGGGAGAGAGCCGACATTCGCTGACCCCGAAACCTGTGTTAGCACTTGTCCATGAGCCATGCCTCTGAATCCTCACAGCCCCTGAAGGCTGACGCCAACATCCTGGCCTCACAGAGGAGGGTGCCACCATTGGATACGCAAGCCGTTCAGCAGTTGTTTAGGGGGGAAGCTCTCAGATGGAGTCCTTTCATACTCCAAAGCCCAGAAAAGGGTTTCTTTCAACTAGAATGGGAAAAATTTTCTATTCTGATCGTATGGCTCAGAAATGGGGATAGAAAGTGGAAGGCTGCCAAATGACATTAAATGAATTTTTCATGACAAAGTAATTTTCTCTATCAGTTTTTATTTCTTTACCATATTTAATTGAAGTATCATTATAATCTCATGTTGTGTGTGTTATTTAGCATATCACAGAATGGAGTGAAGATACTGAAAATGAGCAAAAAAAAGTGTGTGTATTATTCATTGCCTGTGTTGTGCTTTACCTTTCATGTTAACGTGGAAAAAGAGGCCAGGAGGTACCAGCTCTTCCCTGCTCTGGTCTCTTCTCACTCAGGACTTTTTCACTGACGGAATATCTGACCACTCACTTTGGTTTTATAATGTTCTTTTTTCTTAGAGCAACTGTAGTATGCACCTGCAGGGTAGCTACTCTTAGTATAACATTGCTGTTCACGAATCTCACTGAGGCAACAGGAATGCAGTGAAAAATATCTAATTATTTTATCTTTGTTCTGGGGGGAAGAAAAGCGGCTACTCAGCCTTCTCTTTCTAAGTAAATCGTACAAATCATCTTAACTCATGTTTATTGTTTTGCTTTTCCTATTAAGTTTTAAATTACCTTTGGATATCTTAGTTTTCTCTGTTCTGATTCTAAGCTTGCTTAACTCATAGAAGGGGCCTGAACACCATTGCTTTATTTTTTGTCACCTTGTTTAGGAATTGGTGGCAGTATCCATTGTTGAGCTTGTGCTAGCAGGCAGGGGTGATGGTGAAGATGTCCGTCCTTCCGTTCGTTAGTTTCCCTTCTGAAGACACCCGTGACTGTAGCGTGTGGCTATAGTGGTGCCTCCTTGTAGTGCTTTCTGTTGTTTGACTTTGGACCAGATTCGGGGCCCTCAGTTCGAAAGTGGAAACCATACTTATAGTCACAGGTGACATCTATTCTCTGGGCTAGTAAAAAACACTCATGAGTTGTCTGAGGGACCTAAAAGAAATTTCAGTTTTAGATAAGGCAGTCTACTTAGCTCTAATAAGTACTAATAACAATATTATGATATCCCCTTACAGTTTGGCTTCGAGCAAATCCAAATGAACTAGTTAACTTTGCAGTAACTAATTTTGGTATATTTTGATATCTCCAATACCTTGTTTTTTTAAAAAAAAAAACAAAAACTTGCAGATACAAGTGGCAAATGATGTGGCAGAGTGGCTGCAAATGAGGAAATTTAGATTTTACGCCTCCATCTGCAATCTTCATATTTAAAATCTCATGACTAATGACAAAGAAGTCTGAAACTTCTGAAACATGTCTGTAGTTGGGAAGACATGTTAAGCCCTCCTATTTATTTTAATACATAATATTTTTTCATAAAGTAACCGTGTCTGTATCCCTGTCCACGTGGTGTTTATGGCTGTGACCGAGTGGCGTGAGGAGGCTGCCTTCATTCCTGTTGTACGAGTGCGCTCCCCGTTCTTCCTCATTGCCCGTCCCCGCACAGAACGGAATCAGAACGGAATGAGCTTAGTAAAGGCAATGTCACTTTACTAGAACCCTTGGCAAATATAGTCCCCTTGTTTAAGTATTACAAATAACCGTACACGTATCTTCTTCTTATTCGTATCAGCATTGCTTTATATGGACATGGAAATTCAGGAGCTGGTTGCATTCTGGGTTGAAAAAGATCCTGTTCATTTATCAAAAAGGTGTGGGGACCCAAAAAGTCCAGTTGTGTGGTTGCTCTAGAATGGTTGGAAAACATAAAAGAGCAACATAAACTACAAAATTATACACATATTTTAAAAAGCGGTAAATGGAAATGAGATCTTTTTTGGCAGGGTAGTAGGTGGGAGAGGTTTTAATCATCATTCATCCCATTTTGCAGCAATAGTATCTCATCAGATCTAACGTACTGTTGATTGTAAGATGCATCCCAATTTTCAGTAACATTAAAGTATTAAAAAATGTGGTTGTAGAGTGGATGCAGTGGTAAATACAGCTTCTCTGCACCCAGGGCCTCTGGAGAACCTATTCCTTGCAGAGTAAAAGTCAGCAGGTGCTGGGTCTGTGTTAGCCCCTGTCAGGTTTATTTATAATGAATTAAGTTTTGATTTTTAAAAAATAAATTGGCATTAACATTAAGATGACCTTGCATTGTATGTCCAGAATGTTCTAGTGAGGCTTAGTAATTCAGACTCAGGCTATGAGTATGTAATAGCCTAATTTAGGATTAGGGAAAGTTCATGTTTGAAACTAAATAATAAGACATAACCTGACCTTTCATCTGAAATATTCCCAAGATGTGTCTCTTCTGTTTTCAAAGCTCTCTCATGTTGAATTATAAAAATGTATATCACTAAAACTTTTTTGAGTGTCAGCTGTGTGTAAAGACCTGCAGAGAATTAATAGGAATAAAATTTGCCACAAATTCAAAGAGATCTTTTAGTGACTAGTCTAATTATCTGGGAAGCTCTCTTTATTTTCTATTCATAGTTCCTTGGCTCAGTTTATAGTTTAACCCTCTTTATTTTTGTTCTGTGATCAGTAAATATAGAAACTAATTTACAATTATCTGGGGGAAAGAATAAATCTGAGTCTCTGTGTAGCCAACCCCTTTTTAAATGAGTACGGATGTGACTCTGGTATAGGACCTGGTGGCAGAGCTCGTAGAAGCTCAGATATTCATTCCCTTGCCACATAGATTGACAATGGCCTTGTGCAGTGTAAATGAAAGTGCATCTGGAGCAATAACCAAGTAGTAAGACCAGGGAGTGAGGGAAATGTGGATTTGTCTGGGGCCAGAATACTATGGTTCGTGGCCTGGTCTGAAGGGCCAGGAGGACTTGAGGTACAGCTCCAGGCAGTGCTTGAGACACTTTGCATTTTAGACTTTCTAGTCTGCAGTTGGAAACAGAACAGACGCATCTGAAAGGCATTATTTGGATGATGAATGCAGGAGCTTCTGATCTTACCTTTTGCTGTGGATGTTAAATCACTTTGCAATAGAAGGTTTAGCTCTGACTCCTGCCGCGGCTGCATAGCCTGTGCCTTTCCAGAGGATAACATACATTCATGCAATCAACACAGAGGGAAGACAAGTACATTTGCCATTATTCATATACCCCAGCGTGGCTGTTGCATCTATTACTAGGCTGCTTTCATGTTAAATTTTTCATTATTATGACATTTCAATTTGGCATTTTAAAATTTCTTCTCTGCCCCTTTTCATCTGTTACATTTCAGTGACTCAGATATCCCACATCAGAACTGTGTTAGACATGAGGGAGAAGAAAATTGAAACAGCTCTAGTCACTGTCCTCAAGGGTGTCACAGACTGGGACAGAGGGAACAGCTCAGCCAGAGAGGGAACTAGTCTGACCAGTTAGGAGACCGCTTTACTCCTTTAATATACTAAGCAGAACCCTGCCTCTGGAAGAGCAGGATCCTGCTGATCCTCCAGTGCGGCAGGCGAGGCTCCCAAAGTTCTGTGAGACACAGTCAGGTGGTACGTGCTCCGTGCGTTCCTAGGGCTGTGCTCAGATCCTTGGATTAAAAGGGTTCTCCTTATTATCTCCCCTCAGAGAACTGAATTGTCATTTAGAGATCAGTAACTGGGGGAGGATAGCCATCTGCTATGTACAAAGGGCCGAAGAGGTTTCTGTGAATTGAATTAGGAGCCCCCTCCCCCACCAGTACTGCATACTGATTGAAAAAGAGGGAGACTGTGGGCTCACAGAGGGAATTGTTTCAAATGGGTGGCTATGCGGGACTGTTTGCTGGCATTTGAACCTCCTGGTAAATAATTTGCAATTACCTTGGTTTATTGTTATCCTTTTAATCTCAGCTATTTTGTAGAAATGCCATTAGATGTTCTAAGATTTTGCTCAACTGCTCCATATCTAGGGTACTTTATTTTTTTTTTAAAGAAAGGCGCAATTTCAAGGCAGGATGTAAAACCTAATGTAGGTCGTTTGGATCTCTTGAATTGTTTATGTCCATTTGTTTTCAGACAGAATTTGCAGCAATAAAATTTATTTACAAAACATGCATGTGGACTACCATAGTTATTCAGGTTTAAGTTAACATCTGCCGCAAATGTTGGTCCAAACACGCCATATTGACTGCAAACATATCTTGGTAGAAAATTTAATTCAAGGTGTGTGATTATAATTTTAATTTTCCATTTGTAAATCAGGTGATGCTCCCCTCTTTCCTTTTCCCCGAAATTACAAGCAAGTCAGCTAAGGGGTATAGCTGAGGGAGGAAACGGAGGATGAAGAGCAAGAAGGAATCAAGCAACTTGAAGCACTCAGAAAGTTTCAGCTTTGAATCATTTTTGGTTGAAACACAGTACAAGTGTTATGTTTGGTTCCTCCTGCTCTAAAATAGCACTGTTAATTTTTTCATTTGGTGAATTTTCACACAAGTGCTAATCACACGTTTCTATAAATTATATTAATTTAACTGATTTCCCTAAATGTTGTTCTGCAGTGTGTAGCACGGATGTTCTCTGATTCTTGGCTCTCTAAGCTCGCTGCAGTTGGAAACGGAGCAGACACATCTGAAAGGCATTATTTGGATGACGGGTGCTGGAACTCCCAGTCTCACCTTTTGCTGGGGCTCCTAAATCACAACTGTTCTTCCCCTGCATGTCTAATGTGTGTCCTGCCTCCTCCATCTTTGACGTTGTCCCTGGGTTGGCGTTTTGGAGAAAACACAGTCATCATATAAGTATACATGAAAGGGATAGTAAATGTAGACAGTCCTATTTAATGTTTAATCATTTGGTTTGCAGGAGGGTCACTCCTTCAAATTTAAAAGACAAAGGAGATTGCTGTGGGCTATAATGTGTCCTTTCTTGTCCCTAAAAAGGAGTATTCGTACTTATGAAAAATAACTTTTTTTGTTTACAGAGTATGATTTCATCCATTGTAAATAGCACATATTATGCCAACGTGTCAGCAACCAAGTGCCAGGAGTTTGGGCGATGGTATAAGAAGTACAAGAAGATTAAAGGTAAACTTTTTATTTTTAAAGCCTGTTTTTGATTTCTTAGGCCAATGAATTGCTGATGCTCTGGAACTTATGCTAACTTTAGGTATAATTTTTAAATAAAATTTTATATAATTTTTATAAAGATGAGATGCTTAATATTTCCATCGAGATCCAAATTGGCTTCCTTAAAACTAAGAGTGTATTAGAACTAAAAGTAAAATTCTTAGCATAATATATCAAGTTTATGTTTTCACAGGGCATCCTTGTGAAGGTCAAGATCTTTCAAAATATTTTGAAATGGTTTATTTCACATAGGCATGTTTATTTAAAAATCTAATCAATAAATTATTTCTACTAATATATTAATGGAAATTTAAAAGCAGTCATTCTAGGTTAAATCAACACTTAAGTATAAATTACACATCAGGAGCACTGCTGTGGTACCAGGAAACCTTTGGTCAGGAATGGGGTTCTGATGTTGTGTTTGTTTGGAGACAATTCTAGAGCTGTGGTTGAAGCCAAGGGCCTTTGCCCTCAGGGACTTGTGTTCAAGCCTTGGTCTTTTAATTGCCAGCTGCGTGAGCTGGAACAAGTTATTTCACTTCACCGAGACTCAGTCTCCTCATCTGAAAAGTGAAAAAATAAAAGCATCGAAGTCGCTGGCCATCTGTGAAGACTAAATAATATCAGCACAAAGCAATCTCTTAACTAATAGCTATCATACTATAACAATAATTAATAGTAGTAGTTGTGCTAGTAGTAATGTCTTATACAGGGCCCAGCACCAATAACACCCCCTTTTTTATTACAAAATCTTTTATTATAAAATCATAAGCATGTAACGTAATAATACCACACTCAAGCACACCATGTGACATTTTAGGTGAAACATTCAAATTAAACCTATAAATTATTACAGCCACATTGTTACCCTACCAACCGCACTCAAGCAGGCATTACCTCTGCCTGGCCCTATATATGGGATTATGTCTGGTCCTGAATATACAATTCCCTTATATAATAAATGTCATGCTATTTAGACCATCCATCCCTTTACATATATTTGTGATATTTTGCTTTTGCAAATATGTCAACGTTGGAAAAATTATGTTGCTCTCATCCCAGTTCAAATGCTGTTTAATTCAGATGTGACCAGCCCCCGAAGTGATTTGGGGAATTTAGGGTAACACAATAGCTTGATGTTTGAGGGTCTTCCAGTCCAAATTTTGCATGATTGTGGCATCATCCATCATGTTTTATTATAGGTTCTCATAGCCTTGCTGTCAATTCACTGCCCCCATCTGAGGGCCAAATGACATTTATGGTGGGTAGGTAAAAGTAAAGGATGGATTTATTTGTTTTACTACCTGCAGGTTTCCTCTCAGCAGACAGAGTGTGGAAGTAATGCCTGTTGGTTGTTGAGGATTTGGGAGCTTGTTTACAAGGTTACCTTTTGAGGAAATGAGCTTCACGTGCACTGGTGGCACACTTCTGATTACAACGGAGGGAGAGCATTTGATGCTAAATATGCAATTTATAAGGAGAGTCATGATGTTGAACTACCCAGGAGAAATTAAATTTACTAAAAATTGAGTTAAGATCTATTTCTTTACAACATATTCTAAAATTATTAGGACCCTTTAGATTCTGGTCTGGACACTTGAGAATGTTATTAATATTAACTCTTGTACGGGACACAGTGCATAATGCCTTCGTATTATAAGACATGATTGTGTAGTTCAGAAGGATTTCTTTTCTCTCAGTGTTATCTCCAAGTTTTTCTTTTAAAATAAGATTGTTAACGTGCCTGAACATACCCTCTTTGGCTAAAAATCAAAAGAATCACACAGCTTCAAGGTCATTTGTTAAATCCCATTCACTTGCTGTTTAAGAGAAAGGAAGAGAGTGTCCTCTTTTAATAGTCTGGAGTATAATTCCAGATTTAGAAAGACTGGAAGCCCTTCACTCTAGTGTTTTCTGAATTGCCACTACAGAATGTGTGTGTGTGCATGTTCACACACATATTAACACTTACGGCCTCCACTTTTCTCCTTTCTTTCTTAGAAATCCAATTCTTCAAGTTGTTTTTTTTCCTCAGGATAGTAAATGCACAGTTAAATCTTCAAGTGCCATAAAAGCAGACTAAGACCTTGATTTCATCAGGAGGTCAAGGATCCACACACCTGAAGAGGCTGCCAGACACTGTGTACACATGCTATTCAAGGAGATGGAGCTAGTCATTCCTGTTGAAAAGTGTGTGTGTGCATGTGTGTGTGTCAGTGGAAAGAGAAAAGGGAAGGTTAAGGTATGTGTGAAGTAAACACAAGCTGCTGTAAAACAGTTCAAGTGGTGTTGATTCATCAGCCAAGGGAGTGGGAGGAAAAACAAAGAATTCGTGGCAGGTATAATGGTGTACAGAAAATAAACACCCAGAGAAGAGTGTTTTATTAACTTTCGACCCCTGGAGAAAAGGAAGTGTTGGACCTACGCAGGCACGTTTCATTTGATGGAAGCTTTATGCTATGAATAGGTGCTGCTGTGGCAGTTTCTATCTAGTACAATCCATTTCTCATGAGAAAGTAAGGATTCTGTTTCCAAGATTTGTTTATGTCCATACATTTTCAGACTGGGGAAAAAAAAAAAAAGAAGGAAATTAGTCGTAGCAAAACCAGAATTCAACCTTAGGGCTTTTCCTGAGAGCTCAGGAGCCAGAGGTCCATGTCCCTCCTTCTGGTTTTCCTGCCTCAACCCCTCCCACCTCCCTTTCAGCGCAAAGTTACCTGTTTACGTGTACCATGGCTGACAGTCAGTAGAGAAGAAAATCTCTGACTAACTTACTGATGTTCCAAACTAAATGCAGGCTACATTGTTAAATATGTTTCCTATTATCTGCTAATGTCTGTTTTAATAAAACAGTGGGAACTAAATGGTTGCTTCTTAATCAAAACCATGATTTCCTAAACATAAGCTATGTGATTCTGTTACAAATTGCCACATATAGATCTCCTAGGTCAAAATTTTTTTCTCTTCTCATAGAAATAAATAAACAGTAAAATAATTATATACTCTGAAAGATCAAAGTAAATATGACTAAAACCTGGCAAAAATAAAAGTCTACTGGAGGGATTAAAAAAAAAGATCATATTGCAAATTCTATAGTTAATGCTTAAATAAATATGAGAAAAATGAACAATCAATAATTTGATATCATTAAAAACAGATGTAAAAACTATAAACAAATGGAATTGTCTGAATTTTGAAGTAAACATTTTAATGTGCATTTTTTGAATTTGTTGTTCTTAAAGCTAAACTATTTACACTTTTCTTTAAAAAGTCCTAGGTTGGTTTGGCTTAGCATGTTAACTTTATTTTCCCCAGATCACAGCAAAGCACATTCTGTTTATCTTTTTTCTTTAATTTCAAAGACAATCACAGTTGACACAGACATATTTGAGTTAACATTAGTGTTAATTCAGGGTAGATGGGGAGACAGAATTTGTGTACTTTGGTTTTAAGGTCCAGAGCCATGAACCTGCATCCCACGAGTTTTTGACATTGAAGAAAATGAAGTGATTAGATGAAGTAGTGGGTTGCTTCAGACAGCATGGTTTTTTATCACTGTTCATCTCATACTATAATTTCTTCTGGCCTACATTTTGTGATGTAGAGCTCATAAGCTCCAAAGTAGAAGAAAAAAAGTACATTTTGTATAAAAGTGAAAAAACTCAACAATATTTTTTTTAAACCTCAACAATATTAATAGCTGCTTAATGTGTAGCAGTTTTAGTCTTGGATACAAAAAATAATCCACAAAGATTTAAAAATGTTTGTGCTATTACAACACTATTTTTAAGAATTCTTGGGATTGTGTAGGATGTACTTTGTCCATTTTTCTTTCATAAGTTCTGTACATTTTAATAAAGCACTTATGTTTTAACATAATTCTTAGTTTGCATTAATCATTTTTAGACAACAACTTTCCCCACTACTTTTATTAAAGTAAGGGGAATTAATGTATGCCATACTAACAGGAATTATACTGTTATGGCAACCTACTTTTGCAGGGGATTTTGTAAGAATAGGATAGTGCCTTAACAAAAAGGGCTCATGTTTTAAATATTTTTTAATTAAAAATTAATAAGTTAAAAGAAAATAATTTTACATCTAAAGTGTTCTTCATTTGGCAAAATGAACTTCTGTCTTGGTCAGGTCAATCACAAGTATTTAATATGTTCCAAGAATTAAGAGGTCGTTGAAGGTTCACATAAATACTAGTGGATATTATGAAATTATTTGTCTCATAAAATAATACTACTAGAAAGAATGGACCTAACTAAACTCCATAGTTTTGGCCCAAAAGCAAAATTATTCCCGTCACTTTCTTTTTCTCAATCATTGCTCAAGAACCCTCTGATTGCTAGTTGTCTTAATTTTATTTGTTTATTTGAGCTTATTTTGCACAATATTGAAAAGCTGGGAGAAATGAGGATTTTTAAAATCAGTGTTACTTCCCCAAGCCTGGTTTATTCTAGTAATCAGTATTTTATCTGACCCTGTCTGATCTAGTCTTGCAAGATCAAACGTCCAGGCCAGCAAGCAGACAGTAAACAAAGCCCATGAAGGGTTTCAGTAAACACAAAGATTAGATGTTGAATGAAAATTAAACTCCTTGAACTAGTCCTCTGTACTAAAGTGGTTAAGTGGGTTGTGATTAAAAGAAATAAGTAATTATGATCATTATAGCTAAAATGATATAATGTTACCACATTTAAAGCACCTCTTGTACCCCAAAATGATTGTGTCATTTACAAAGTGGTGCCTCGGAGTTGAATGGAGAAATCAGGGTCCTCTGACCTGGTTCCATAAGGCAGCCCTTGCTTTGCCATGGTGGTATCGGTGGTCAGGACAATGCCTTTAATCAACTGCCGGTACTTCTGCCTCTGCTGTTGTTTAGCTCTGATGAGGTAACAGTAACTTACTTTTGTCTACCTAATTCTTCTGAGCTATGAAAGAAATTTGCTTTCAGCTTTGGATCTAAGTCAAGGTGTTTGGCAAGGAAGTTTATCTGTCCCCTCCTTATGTTGTACCTCGCTTAAAGTAATGCCATCAGCAAATCCTTGAATTTTATATACATATTAGATTCCCAGAAATACAAACATCACTTTCACAATCAACCACCTTTTATCTTCCTGGTTTTCCAATATTTGGAAGAACCTTGTATGTATTCACTGTGACAGTCACTGATGAATACTGGTGCTCATTCATCAGTCCCTTCACCCTACCTGGCCTTAGGATGAGAAGCTTGCTGGTAGTGTCAGCAAGTGGAAGAATGGTGCATGGAGAATGCCTTGAACCCTAAGCTCAGATGTGGGCTAATTCCTTACTTGGATATTTTTTGAAATTTGACTTTATTGTTTTAAACATTTTATTTATTTATTTTTAGGGAGAGTGGAAAGGAGGGAGAAAGAGAGGGAGGGAGAAAGAGAGGGAGAGAACCATCAATGTGTGAGAGAAACCTCCCTCCGTTGCCTCTTGTATGCAGCCTCTAACCAGAGGACTGAACGTGCAACCCAGACCGGGAATTGAACTGTCTACCTTTCACTTTGCGGGATGACCCCCAACCAACTGAGCCACAGTGGTTACAGCCTTATTTGTATCTTAAGAAACCAATTCCAGCCGTACTGGTAGCTGCTTCTCTAGCGTGAAAATGTTCACTCATAAGTGCTTAAAGAAGTAAAAACAGTTGTTTGTCAACAGTGTAGTTTGTAGATTGAAAGAAACAAATTTGCTATATGCTCATTTATACATGCCAGATACATGTATACATATGTTAAATACATGTATGTGTATAAATACATGTTAAAAAAGGATAGAAAGGAGGAAAAGATCTGCTTTTCTAACTTACTCCTTTCCTCCCCCATCCATCCATCCATCCATCCATCCATCCAATGTACTTCCTATTTAAAAGAAGTATAAGACACAGGTCCTGGTTTCAAAAAGTCTATAGTCTATATAAAGTAACTTATAATATAACACATATTTTGCCATTTAAAAATAAATTTGAGCATCTGCTTTTTTATACCTGGCAGTAAATTTTCCTTGCAAGAAAATTAGTCACAATTAAATAACTAATTTTAATTAAACAAATGTTTAGTGAGTGCCTCTACTACAGGCTGCATTCAGTGTTAGAAGCAGTGAGAGATGCCCAGTAACACATAAGATGTGGTTGCTAACTCTAGTTGTGTTGCCCTCAGCCTAGCAGGGGATGCAGACCTGTAAGTATGTCTGGCAAGTAGATGGTATTGGTATAAGTTGGTGGAATGGTAGCACAGAGAAAGGTCCACAAATTCTACTCGCTGAGTGTCAAGTTTGGAGGCAAGGCAGCAATTTGAGAAGAAATAACACATGGGAGGTAGGTGGGAGGGAGAAGGGGCAGTATGTACACACTGGAGGAAGTAGGCAAAATAAAATTTACTGTAGTAATATGTGGAAGTAAAGACAATGAGGGAGGTGAGACTTGGCTTTCGGTGGAAGTAGTGAGAAAGAGCGAAATGACCAATCAATATGTATGTGGGAAAGAGAAAGAGAAATCAGAGTAGATTCCAGGCTTTTTGAGCTTGAGTGACTGTTGGTTTTGACAGAAATAGGACAGTTACATTTAGAGCAAGTTGCTGATAACTTCAGTGAGAGTTGGTGAACTACATGGAAATATCCCTCAGGCTGTTCAAGATACGGAGCCAGCTGGCCAAAAATGGGACTAGAGAATAGCTTTTGGAGCCAATTATTTGGATATGATAGTTAAAATGATACCAAAGGAGCCTTCTGAAAGGAGAGAGTCCAGGAGTGGATTGGAAGCTTTGAGAAGAAAAGGAGTGTGGTTTAAGAAGACATGATTAGGAAGGAAGTGGAGTTTCATGGAAGCCAAGAGAAAATGGGTTACCAGTGGAGAAATGTTGGTGGTACCAAGAAGAGGACAAGGAGAAGAGGTAATTGGGAGTTCTTAGTTTTGGCAAAAAGGAGACCATAATGACTTGGAGGGAGCTGTTTGCCTGTAGTGTGAGAACAAAGGTAACATATGCATCCAAGAAATGAAGGAGGCAAAGAAATGAGGATAGCAGATATTGGCTTAGGAAATAATATAAAGCAGCCAACTGCAGCACTAGGGTTAAGTAGAACACACACTTTCCCCCTCCCCCTTTGTACCCCAATACTCAGGAGAGGGAGGATGGAGTCAGTGGGAGCTAAGGTCTCTGAAGATGAAGAGGGATGATTAGCTAGAGTTCATGATCTTAGGAGGGGATGGGATCTGAGGTACAAATGACACTTTGCCTTCGAAAGTAAAAGAACCTGGAGGAAAGGAGATGGATAAGGAGACAGATTTTGAAGATGGAGTGAGGGATAAAGAAAGAGGTAGCTTGCACCATATGATGGGGGTCGTAGGTGACGTGACTATCTAGCAGAGAAGGGGAGAATGGCTGGGATTGGGCCTTGGTAGAGGAGAACACCTGAAGTAGTTCGGGATCAATGACGGTTGGGCAACAATGAGAGAGAAGTAGGGTGTTGAACTGAAGTGACTTAGTTCAGGATTTGCAGTGGTACAAGTCTCTTTCATTCTTAGCATTATTCACAGTGTGCTTTAGATTTCTCATAGTTTCATATTTCCATTTGTCCTGCCCGGAAGCAAGATTAAAGACTCAAAAACAAAGATAGATCTGGGGGGTGACTGACAAAGAATCTACAGAATTGTGAAATGAGAGTTTTTGTCTGTAGACCAGGAAATGTCTAGCTTATTTAAAATCTGGTATGATTGTAGCGATGTCCTCTAATTTGGGGTGAATCAGATTGTTAAAATCGAAGAATTCTCCTAGTTTCCTGATTAATTTATCATTTAGTTTGCTTAATTAAGTATAAAATTTTATTTGTTTTTCTTCAGACGATTTACAGAGTTAAAAGCTGAAAAGCACTGAAACTTGCAAGGTGTTTGAAGCTCTTAAATACAAGTGCTGTGTAAGGTGCTAGGACTAACATGACAATTGCCTGTGATAGACAGTTTAGCTAGCTGTTTGCCTGACTGAGGATAGGCCTTCATTTAATTTTTGCAAGAATTTGAGATTATATGAGCTTGGAGTCTTGAACTCCCCAAGGAGTGGACCTGACTCATCCGGAATAGCAAGCAGGCTGTGAGTTCAAACACCGAGCCTTTCAGGCTGTCAGTTTTCTAAGTTCCATGCTCCATAGTAGTTTTGATTCCAGAGTAAGCCCCTAACAGACCAACCATTCCTTGGAGGAACATCTGGCAACTCATTCGTTATGTGATTTCCTTAGGGCCCTGTGAGTGTAGGACCTTGACCACTGTAGGTACTTAGTAAATGTTAATAGAATTAAATTATATAAATGAACTTATTTACACATATATGAACTTAGAACAGTTTTATTTTTGCATATATTATATTGTGACTAATCTTATTTACTATCTGATTTCTCAATTGAGAGAAAAAAAGAAAATACTAGGTTGTTTAAATCGTTCTACAAACGTCCTTAGCAAATTAGTAATTGTTTCAAATCATTCTATTTTTCTACTAGTTATTGAGCTAAAGATTTAGCAATAGTCAGTTCCACTGAAAGAGACAGTAACACCTTTATTGAGTAAAAATTAGGGACCATTTATGTCTAAGAAAAATAGCCCTTTGAGGTTTTTCCTGCTAGTTTATTATTTTCCTTAAGAAATGGCCAAAGACATTTAAGTTCTATAAAATTACAGAAAAAAGAATGAATCATGGGTTGATTGTTTCCTTGATTAGTTTTTCTTCAATAGGTTGAACCAAAGAATTGATACACGCATAGAATGCTAAATGTCAAAAGTAGAACATTCCTGAACAATAATGCTGAGTTTCTCAAGTGTTTTTTTCTATCATGTCTGAATTCACCTCTGAGATGATAGTTTCAGATTAAAATAAAGAATAAAATAAGGATATTATTAGATATAAGTAGCTTTAACTTATACAGAAAGTTACGGGAATAGTTGAAATGATCAGTGATTATTCAAACTATGATAAAGCACTGTGCGAAACCAAAAGGGACAATAACGTCCTGATGCGGTACTGGTGATGGTGGACAATGCTCACTTTTTCCATGGAACATAATGCGGTCCTGTGAGCTTTTATTGCCCCCAAACAGAGGTGTCCAGATTCAAGTTGCTTTATGGTAGACATATATGTTTTTGTAGATCTTAATATGATGGAAAAAGGAAGTTGATAATAAGGGGGAAAATACACCTAAGACCAGTCATTCAGTATTATCACAATGCTGGCTGGTACATTTCACTTACGGGCTGGAAGCGTTTTCCTTCCAAACCTTGTTTTATTAGGAGTTAACAAGTTGGCTCTGAATATCTTACTTGAGGCAGAGACTTTGCAAGCAAGTTCTCAACCCAGAGACAAGTTCTCTAACAAATGTAGAGGAAAAAATCTTTAGGATTTGTAGTCCTAAAAGACTTAGCTTTTTTTTCTTTTCTCTTTTGCCCTTCAGCCCTTTCAGAAGCCTAATATTTTCTTTAATTATATTTAGTGAACTCTTCTGGCAATAGTTTTTTTCCCCCCAATGGTGTGGGATTTATATCTGTTATACATGGGATATTAGCTTTAACTCTTAAAATCATGTCTTTGTTTTTGTGTTAACAGAAAATGGTTTTTATATAACAAATTGACGGTACCTATACTTACTGAAGAGGAGAGAGTAAATCAGGAGTATTTTCTGTGATGGGGCATATTCAGTATTGGCAGATGGGATGCTATTCTGGGTTTTCAGGGGAATTAGTATTATATTTACATTTTAAAGAGAATTTAACTCTGAAGTACTTTGGGTGAGTAGTAGGGTTGTTTAACATTAATGTGTGGTCCACTTCAGAGAGAGGAGTCAACAAAAATATCAGGTAGAACCACACAAAATCATCATTTTTGCAGGTCAGAACTGTTGCACATCACCAATTTCATGTACTTTGATCGTATGTGAATTTATTGTGATTGCCGAAGATTCTCAGGTTATTACCATGTTATGCAAGTGTGAATACCCATTTTATTTCTTGTTGGTTACCTGGTTCAAAGAAGCACTTCATATTTACAGAGTTTATAAAGAATACTTGCTGAAGTTCTATGTTGTGTGATTCATGTCTTTCATTACTCAGGTGGGAATCCATGTTGATGACACTCATTTTGGGACACAGTTTTTTTTGGCCACAAGAAAAAACAGAACAAAGGGAAATTCCTGAAAAGACATATAATAAATGTGAATTTTTATTAGATGACTGGAATGAATTGATAATGAAGGACAAGATAGGAATCAAAAGGAACTATGTTTCATTATCAGATAGAAAAGCAATTTAAATCATAGGTAGATGTTACATCTACATATTCTAAACAGTTAAATTGTTTGAAACAAATCTAGGTGAAATTTTTTTTCTTAAAGCTAATATTATTCAATACTGTATCTCTAGGGGCTGACATCATTCCTAGCACATAATAGCTGGTTAATAAATATTTATCATCTAAATTAAAATAATAAATGTGCATGACCTTACTTTATTGAATAGCTAGTTAATTTAATTTTTGAGGAATCAGTGATTTCACCACTTTTTGGACCAGCTTTGTCAGTCTGTCACCTCAGGAGGGTTTACAGGGTGTTAGTGGAGGCATAAGGCTGAGTAGAATTCAGGACTTATCTGTGGGAAAGCTGATTAGCCCTGACTCAAACCCTAAAATTAATAATAATCACATGTCCAAGGCTTTAAGGTGCTGAAGACATAGGTTTGAATTCTTATTCTTCCTTTAATAGGTTTGTAACATTACTTTTCTGAACTTCTGCAGTAAAGTGGGCATTATAATATCTGCCATACAATTGTTGTGAGAATTAACTGACAATAATGTACAAAGGATTTAGCTCAGTGCTTCAGCTACTGTATATGTGATAGGGCCTGTGGTACCTGCAATGCCAATATGCTTTAAAAGAGGTGCATTAGCATGATGTGAAAATTTCAGCACTTATAATAAAAACATTTTTCTCTAAAGGAAAACCCATTAAAAAGTACTTGTGAAACATTTAGGCCCTAAGAACTTGACTTAGAGTTATGCAGAGAAAGAAAAATAGAAAGTAGTTTTCACAATCCATGTGGTTTGTTTATTATGCTTATGAGGCTAGAGTCAGCCCTGATCTTTTTGAATGTTCCTAAATGTTTATCTACGTTTGGATAGCTATTTGACCTTGAAGAGGTTATCTGACTTCACTGGTATTAGACTTGATGGATCACTGTGTTTAAAATCGGACACCATGATTTTGGGGCTATGGGTGGGTGGGGGAGTAGAGAACATGGGCTGAAGGTTTGGAAATCCAAGGCAATGGTATGTTCATATGTCTTTTCTCTATTCTCAAAGGTTTGGGTATCCATTTGAAATGATCAATTTCATTGTCATCTTTTCTACCAAGAGTACCAAAGGCAAGCCTATGTGTTACCTTTGTAGAATCACTTGCAGAGAATTTTCTGAGGCTGAAAGTGTCACAGAGAAATTCATCATCCTTTTTAAAAAGCTTTGGCTTATATTCTTCCATCCAAGGTTTTAGGAGATGTTTGGGGGGAGTACTAGAGTTTTATAGCACTCATCCATGCTAATCAGTTTGCATTTAGTTTCTTAATGGTTTAAGGAAAAATCCGTAGACCAGAAATTCTAGAAATTTCTCAGTGCAAAACCTTTTACCCAGTTCATTATTTTTTCACTCATTATAACCATGGCAAACCCCAGGGGTTATTTCACAAAAGCAACTGTGTCAAGGTTTGCATTGAAACACTAGGTTCTTAGTTCTGGAAATATTATCAGTCTTTTACACAGTATTGATAGATGATAAACCTGCAAGATCAATCCTCCAACTACCACGGTTGCCACTATAAATACTAATGTTCTTGTTGCTGAGTGGAGTTTCACTAAGAGAGATGTCTTAGGAGAGTCTTAACTTTTAGCCGAAGAGTCAAAAAGCAGGAGCAATTATTCTGAGAAAGAGAATTGTTTTGAAAATCCTAGCAGCAATACACTACTAGGTATCATAAGTAACCCGGAAGGTTGATTTAAAACCAGTTTGTAGGTAATTCTCATTTTACAGGTAATCCCCAAATCACCCAGCTAGTTACAACTCAGGCCTTAAAAATCCCAGAGTGTTCTTCTTTCCACCTATCCTCTGCCACCTAGCTGTGATTGGCAGGCACCTGTGCCAATCTGATGCTTCTCCTTTCACTGCTCACAAATACTCAGCTGTACCCTTTGGGGCACTTAGTCACTGGAGAATATACTTTGAGTATGGAAATTTTACTGTGTTTACTTTACGTAACATCTTTACAGACATGATATAAATAATGACATTTAACAGAGAAGCACTAAAGTGAAGAGGAAAAAATAGTGTTTTTTTTTTTTGTTTGTTCTGTTTTTGCTTTTTTAAGTTAGGACATTTTGGTGTCTTCTTATTCTCTGGAAAATAAAAACAAGCCAGTAAGTATTTGCTTTTTATTTTTTATTTATTTTAAAGAGATTTTATTTATTTATTTTTAGAGAGAGGGGAGGGGAAGGAGAGAGGGAGAGAAACATCAATGTGTGGTTGCCTCTTGCATACACCCCCCACTGTGGGACCTGGCCCCAAAACTCAGGCACATGCCCTAACTGGAAATTGAAACAGGGACCCTTTGGTTCCCAGACCAGCACTCAGTCCACTGAGCCACACCAGCCAGGACAGCCAGGAAACTTTCCTTTCTTCTTTGGTTAATGTAAATGTAATATGTATACAAGTGTACCTCAGAGATACTGCAGGTTTGGTTCCAGACCACTACAATAAAGCATGTATCACAAACAAGCGAGTCACCTAAATTTTTTGGTTATCCAATGCATATAAAAGTTATGTTTATACTATACTGTAATAATATTATGTCTCAAAAAGCAATATATGTATCTTTAAAAAATAACTTTATTTCTAAAAATTGCTACCCATCATCTGAGCCTTCAGCAAGTTATGATCTTTTTGCTGGTAGAGGGTCTTGCCTTAATGTTGATGCCTACTGATTGATCCCAGATTAATACAATAATATAATGATGAAAATATAATAGAACATTAAAAATATGATAATAATGAAAGAGCTTGAAATATTGTAAGAATGACCAAAATGTGATATGAAGTGATAAATGCTGTGGGAAAAATGGCACTGATGGACTTGCTTATCAGGGTTGCTGCAAAAAATGCAATATGGTGAAGTGCAATAAAGCCAAGTGCAATAAAATGAGATATGCTTGTACATTTAAAGCATATTTTATTTCTTGAATTTTCCCCATTTTGTATTCATAGTAATTTTTGAAACTTAAAGCTGTTATTTGTATAGCATTCCTGTAAATTTAATTGCAAGAGTTATGAGATTATGTCATTTTATTTTCCATCTCTTCTTCTGCCTCCTAATTCATAGGTCAGAATATAAACTATTAAGCCTCATTTGGAGAAACGGAATAGCAACATATTCCTGCATGTGCCAAGAAGCATGTAATTCTATACTGACACTCAATTCTTTTAAATTGTAGGGATTTGTTTTTAAGCTTGATATGATGTAATATGGCATAGTTACTTGAAACAAAAGAAAAGATTTCAGTTCTTTGGATGACCTTTAGGAAATAGCAGGCATTGGCCAGAAGGTCCTAACCAGGAAATTTTGAAATGAGAAGCCATCTCTGTTAATCATAATTATACAGATATTTTCCTGATATTTACAAAAGCACTTTAACAAAGATCTTTCACGTAGATACTGATCGTATAAACTTTACTCTTACAGTTTTAAGATAATAATAAGCATCCAGTGTAATCTCAAAAAAACAGTAAGTAAAAGCAAAGGTAATATACACATTAATTCTCAAACTCTAATTGTTGGAATCTTAGCACACATAGGAGCTCTAAGAGATTCTGATTCGGGGCCCATGAATTTATATTTCTAACAGGCTTCCAGGTGACATGGAAATTAATGGTTAAAGGACAATATTTTGAGTATCTCTGAAACAGCAGAGACCTGAAATGTACACTTTATATTCATTCATCTCTACCTACACATGCACCAAGATGAATCTAACAGTAATGGTAAACATTGCAGAGTGCCAGGTATTGTTCTAAGTGTCACCAAATATGAACTCATTTAATCCGCACAATAACCCTTCAGGGAGGGCACAATTATTAACCCACAAAAAGTGTATGAGGAAATGAAGGCCCAGGGAAATTAAGTAACCTGCCCAAGGTTACACATCCACCAAGTGGTAGAACTGAGATTTAAATCCTAGCAGTCTAGTTTAGGAGTCTCTGCTTATAATGATTATATCATACACCTTTCCCAACAGATGAAAAGATATTTACCCAAAATTTCAATTTAAAAAATTACCAAAAAAGTGTCAGGTAGGAATGTAAGACAAGATTTGTGTGTGTGTGTGTGTGTGTGTGTGTGTATAGTATTGAAAATGTTCTTGCAACCACCTAAAATGTATTTACATATCAGGGATTTGCAATAATTAAAATAAGCACTTGGCTTCCTGGATGTACTGTAAAATTGTTTGAAATAAAATGAGATTTTTGAATCAAATATCTTCTAATTATAATGCAGATAAATCTCTTTGGAGGAGTGCAGCCTTCTGGGGTGTGAACAAGCTGCTATAGCCAGCAACCATGGGCACTGAATAGCTAATGGTCAGGGGATGCTTTTGGCTGGAATGTCAACTGTGAAGTTGGGACGGCTGTGGGATTCTAATACAGGGCTATAAAGGCCTCTTGTACTTTGGAGTTGAATGGAATCCCAGAAGCCCAAACGATAGTTAGATTCTGGTTTCTCATTCCCTGTGGTTTTCACTGACTCCCAGAAAGCTCACAGGAATCAGTAAGATCCTCCTGGAACTGTGAGTTTCTCAGAAACCTGAGCAGATTCCAGATCTGTATTGTGTGCCCAAAGGTGAGAATAGCTACAGAAAGCCTCTCAGCTACTGGAAGGAAGTGTGTCAGCCCCACTTGTTTCATTAGTTCTTCAATCCACATCCTGTCTGGGGACTTGCATGTGGAGCTGGGGGCAGCATTCCTTCCCAGGTACCTTGCACTCTACAGGTCACCTTCAGGACTTCAACAGTAGTAGTAGAATCAACTTCACGGGACTTCAGTTGTATCTCTAATATAAAGCCCTGGAAGCAGTGTGTTTCTAATGTCTGTTTAGTTAGAAAGCATTTTGGCTTCATCAAGAATATTTTCTGTTGTGAATTTGAACGTTGTTTCCATCCTCAGAAGCAGCACTGCCTTTTATTCTTCACTTTCGAGATTTCTGATCCATGGCTGGATGTTGCAAAGATAAGATGGTGCTTCAGAGCCAAGGTGTTGTCTTTGGACTTGATTTAGTTTAAGACAGAAGAGCAAAACACAAAATCAGGCACTTCTGTTACGTCTGCATTTCATTCCTTGTGTTTACTTCCAAATAATTTAAAAAGGAAAAGGGAGGAAGGCAGAGAAAGAGGGAGGGGAAAAAAAGAAGGGAGGGAGGGAGGTTAGAAAGAAAAAGAAATAGAAATAATGAATACCCAAATTCAGTTTGTGATGTTCCTCTGACTTTTTTAAGCATTTGTATTTCACCTTCTGTGACTGAAGAGGCTAAATATTATTCTGATATTATTTTTGTGGGAGTTGCAGCAGAAAAAAATTGAAAACTTTAAAAAAAAATTTGGCAAAATCTGTGCAAACTGTTACTGAAATCATGTGTTGCTTTGGTCAGTGGACATGCACCCTGTTGATGAGCATTTGATTTTTAGCCACTGGTGATGCTGGGATGATGATTCTTTCTCCTCTTTGTTCTTCAGAGTAAAGAACTTGGCTTTTATTGGTAGAGCTGTCAGGGACTGAAAAACATTGACAAAGATTCGTTGCTTAACCAAACTTTCGAGAGGCTCCTGAACCTTCTCCTAGGCCCATCTGTATACTTCCTTGTAAATACCAATTTTAGTAAGAACCCTGCCAAGTCAGTTTAACAGAACCCCCTATAACCTTGATATCTGATCACCTTTGATATCTCATCTTCCACTGTCCCCCAGGTGATGGCTGATTACTCTGGCCTGTCTTCAGCAAAGAATCCTGTTATGCTGGTTTAGCCAGAATCCCCCTTACTTTTGATATTTCTTCTTAAGTAATTTTCCATCCACTGACCCTAACACTACTCCTTGGCTGTAAATTCCCACTTGCCCATGCTGTGTTTGGAGTTGCGCCCGAACTCCCTTCACACTCTGCAATCCTATTGTAGTGTCCCCTCTGTCTGTTGCAGTGGTCCTGGTATAAGGTCTGTCTTACCATCTTTGACACGTGTTGCTGAATTTTTTTTTTCTTTATCAACATAGGGGGTGTCTTCAGTCTAATAGGCAAAAATTTAAGACTGGCTGTCGATGGGCAGCATCTGGTTTTCAGAAATGTTTTCATTGGCTTTTATTGTGTTTTGAAAATGGAATTAGTTGCCAACACTTAAAAATTAGGAGCTAACGTAAAAATCCAACTTTTATTTTCTTAAAAAAATCTGAAGAAATGACAATATGAGGAAGACAAAAACTGGCTGATGCAAGTTAGGGGCTGCTCCCTTTGGACTGAGCAGGCTCTTTCCCTTGCTCTACTCAGTACCCTGCAGCAGGCCTCTTGGGCTGTTCTCTGCCTTGGTGTGTAGGCATTTGCATTTGCAATTCCTTCATTGTGTTTTACTAAGTGGTTAGTACTTTGTGGTGTTACCACATGTTTCTAAAGATATTTCTACAGTCACTGTTCTTAACTATATGAATTTAGAAGGATCTGGAAACTTGTCAGAAAAGGAAGAATTATTATGTACAATATAATCTTAAAGGAATATGGATTGACATTATTGTGCTTTGTATTATACCAATTCATATAGGTTTCATGGAACTCTGATATTTGTGCTTAATTGTGTGCATGATTCTGACCAGATCCGTGAATGGAGTGTTTTTTTATTGATAGTATCATTTAGCCATATCTCAAGAAACTTACTCAAATGTAATTAAATTATTGAAAAAAGAAAATGTCAAAATTTTTGAAAATTAGTTTTTGGTCAAAGAAGGCATGCTATGAGAGAATGGTCTGTGCTTTTTAAGTAGAAAAAGAAACAGATAAAAGTTTTGCTTAAGTACCTGAAAACATAATTTAATATTTGAATTTGTCTTTACTTTGGCTGAATTAAAAAGCAGGTAAACAAATAAAAGTGAATAAAATGTGCACCCGGGGCCAAATATTTCTGCTTATAAAGTACGACTTGACTCTAAGAAGCAGTCTATGGTCTCTGCCTCTTTACTCAGTAAGGAAATTACACTAGTAATTTTCGTTTTATGAAAACTGTGTTAGCTTGCCTTATTTGAAGGCTCTTAACTATTTGGTTGGTTTGATTTTAAGATTGTACACCTTAAAGTTCAATTAATACAATGACTGAAAAATATTTGCCTTTAGAGGATAAAATTCAAATAATTTGTTCACCTTGAACCTCATGAAGGAAAGGTGAATACAAACTAAATGGATTACATTGAAAGATGAAGTTAAAAATTGAACACTTAAAGAAATTTGATGTAAACTTTTGACTTATTATGGGGTTCATGGGAAAGTGAGGTAACATTCAGTTTTTTTAAAGCAGAAAAAAAATACTGTGTATATCCAAATGTAATGTGAACCCAAAATTATCTATTTTCTGAGGTTTTGAATATATAAAATTTTAGATATGTAGATAAAATGGTCAAATGTTTACTTACATTTTCATGTATTGATTTACCTCTGCATATGCATTTTAAAATCACATATTACATAAAATGTTAATTTAGAAATACTGCTTTTCCCCACCTTTACAGTTCATTAACTAATTACTCAAAAGTCTTCACATGTGATCTGTGACGAGTTTCTTCAGCCAAAGTAGAGACAAATTCATCACTGTTTGACTCATCTCACCCAGTTTTCTAGCAAACATCGCTGCCTAAATTTTTTGGAGACTCAGCACTTTTTTGATTCAAATATGATTCTGTGACTGTAAACCGTATGCCGAACTTTAGGCACCATAGTAATGGTACAAAAATAGACGGACATTTAAAAAACTTTTCTTATAGGTGAATACTTTTGATCTCCAGCATTTAACTACCCAAAGGAGTCTCTTTAAAAATGTTATCCTAATAGGCTTTGCATAATAATCATATCCAGCATTTGCAATTTTAAGAAGTAGTTATTGAATCTGTTTGGAATTTTTGTTTAAAAAACAGATTTTGTAGATTACATCTACAAGCATTCAAAAGTAGTAATGATGGAGGGTTTTTTAGCTTATTGTATTTTCTCCAAATGAGCCTTTGTTTTCTATAACAAAGTAATACAGAGATTTAGATAAAGATTTGACTATGAGGTGAGTCACTGTTTGTTGAGAAATATCCTTGGGGGAAAAAAAATCTGCCTCATGTTTGAACACATATGATACTGTCTTTTACTTCTCCCTTTCAAGGTTATCCCTTAAATTTTTACTAAAGTGCAATAGAATATAAAATGTAGATAACCTGGAAAGGGGAAGCATCGTATTAAGTGGCAGGTCAAGGTGATGGTATTAATTTTTTGAGCTTTACTGTCCTACTGTATATTATAATCATTAAAATATTAACTTATTAACAAAATATTCCTATGACAAAGATAGCAAGTGAGTAGGTAAAAAGATACACTATGTGTTAGGCATTGTCTGTGACTGTTTCTATGTTGTATAATGGTAGTTATGTGGATTTTCATTAGGAGGTTGTAGTTAATTTGGCAGGAGATATTGTCGTTATCATTTCCTGATGACCACAAACTTTACCATTAATCACAAACTACAGAAGATGATAACAGCTGTTGGTTTTATAACAAAAGGTGATGGAGATGATAGAGCTTGGAAATATAAGAGAATCTAGAATTTATTATGGTTAGCCGTTTGTATCTTGGCTATTCACTAAAATGCCTAATTTTAAGAATGTAAGAAAATTCAAATGGCAAATATTATTACTTCCATTTCATCTATAAAAAATCTGTTATTCTAATATTTTGGAAGAAAGCATAACTTACTTTTACTTTTGGGGCTTCCAGTTTTGTATAAAAAAAGTCTATGTCATTGATTTGTCAAAGATGTGATAAAACAGTAGTACATAGACTAGCAATAAATTATACCAATGAACATAATAATAATTATCACTTTTATCTCTTAACAGTGGAAAGAGTGGAACGAGAAAACCTTTCAGACTATTGTGTTCTGGGCCAGCGTCCAATGCATTTGCCAAATATGAATCAGCTGGCATCCTTGGGGAAAACCAACGAACAGTCTCCTCATAGCCAAATCCACCACAGTACACCAATCCGAAACCAAGTGCCCGCGTTACAGCCCATCATGAGCCCTGGTCTTCTTTCTCCCCAGCTTAGTCCACAGCTTGTCAGGCAACAAATAGCCATGGCCCATCTGATAAACCAACAGATTGCTGTTAGCCGGCTCCTGGCCCACCAGCATCCTCAAGCCATCAACCAGCAGTTCCTGAACCATCCACCCATTCCCAGAGCAGTTAAGCCAGAGCCAACCAACTCTTCTGTAGAAGTCTCTCCAGATATCTACCAGCAAGTCAGAGATGAGCTGAAGAGGGCCAGTGTGTCCCAAGCTGTCTTTGCAAGAGTGGCATTCAACCGCACACAGGTACCATTAGCATTGAATATGAACATTAACTGGTGGTTAACTTCATCATGCTGTTGCAAAATGTAAAAGTTTCTTCTTTTTTCACTGCTGCGTAGTGTTCCATTGTATAAATGTGGGCTTGGGGTCAGAAGAGGGAGAAAAAGTGGAAACAACTTTAACAGCAAAAACAATAAAAAACAACAACAAAAAATAATGTTAGGGATAGAATTGTGACACATTTTGTTTTATCTCTTAAAAAGTTTTTATGGATCTCAGAGCACATATAATTAGATTAGTTAATAATGCTTAGTTTATGAACTATTACTGCCATTGACCCATACATAGCTATAACTAATTAATCAGTTTCAGCAATGTGATGAACATGTCTGAACTCACCAACTCAGGACCCAAAATGTTACCAGTGTCTTGGGTCTAGGTGCTCCTCTCCTCCCTCATCTTCTCATCTGCTTGTTTCTCAGATGTAACCCTGACCTTGAATTTTGTGGTAATCGTTACCTTGTTTTTTAAAAAGTGGTTTTAAAACTATTAATGCATGCCCAATCTATTATTACTTTGGTTTTGAAGTTTATACAAAATATCATTATGTGTTACAATTTCTGTAATATATAAACCCTTCAAAATATACAAGTTAGATTTAAGATATGAATAAAGTGGTAATGAATAATTTATTCATATTTTCAGTGTTTTAGGGGAATTATATGCCAATACAGTATTAAATGATAGGAGTTAAACAGTTTATTTATGTATGTCTTATTTTATTGAGGGGTCACTTATAAGTAAGACATTCTTTTCCGTCAGTGGTTCTTAGACTTAAGTGCATGTCAGCATCACCTGGAAGGCTGTTAAAACACAGTTTGCTGGGCCTCATCCTAGTTTCCGATTCAACAGGTCTGGGGGTTGGACCCAGAAATTTGCATTTCTAATAAGGTCCCAGGTGATGTTAATGCTACTGGTCTAGGGGCCATACTTTGAGAACCACTGATCTAGCCCTTATTTGAGCAACAAACTGCTAATCTCAAGGAGTTAAGGACCTTGTGGTGAAACAAGAAATGAACCCAAGTAAATAAAATAAAATGTGAAATGTGGTGAACAGTATAGGAGAATGTCAGCAATTGTTGTAGTCAGTGTTCATGAGAAGTTGGGGGTAAGGAATATTACAGTAGAATGAATATGGCAAATCTTTAAGAGGACAGTGGTTTTAAGTTGAGCCATCTACTTAAATGCAAGGCAGGAATCTAAGCTCTGTGAAAGTGAAAATAAAAAAGATCATGGACCAACACACATGTAAACAACTGACTTGAGTGTTAGGTTGCTGGGGAGTTAGACCTTGAAGAATAAATAAAATTTAACAGGCAAAAGATGTAGAAAGAAGGATATTTTAGATTAAAGGAATTCATGAGAAAAATGTTGAGTTAAAAATATGGGAATAGTGGATAGTTGATAGCAAAGCTAGGTAATAGAACTTTGATCTGGAGGGAACAGATCAAAGGTCTTTGGGCTATGCTAAGAACTTTGAACTTCAGTAGGCACTGGAAACCATTGAAGATTTAATGCAGGAATATGCTGTGGTCCAATAACCAGAATTGGATTTTAGGAAGATTTCTCTTCCCCTCATGATAGGGAGAGGGCAGGACTCTCATTTGCAAGGCTGCCATAAGTGTCCAGCTGAAATGAGTAGAAGTTTTGAACCAGGCTGACAGCCAGGGAGTAGAGTCAAGAAGCATTGCGAAAGGCCAGTTGGCTGAAAAGTGCAACCACTTGGACAGGTGAAGAGGGAAGGAGGTAATGTAATGCCAAGATGTGAGCCTGGTGATTGAGAGTAACGCTTTAGTGGGAGAATCAAGGAGGATATTGATAGAGATGGTTGGGGTAAAGTTAAAGTGATTATTTTGGATTGGGCTATTTTGAATTTCAGGTGCAGGCAGATTTCTTAAAGTGATAATGCGTAGCAGTCATTGAAAATAGGAGTTTGGTGCTAAGAAGAGTGAGTGGTCAGGGCTAGAGAAAGAGATTTGAAATTTATTTACAGAGCCTGGGATTTAAAGAGTCAGGGAAATGAGGGGACAAAACCATCACCACTACTCCCACTAGGCAGAGACTGAAGAAATGCCAGGAGAGATGGGGCCAGGTGAAGGTGGAAGGATGGGGACCTGCTAGCGAAATAGATGGGAGACCCTAGTGAGTAGGGTTTTCAGGGCTTGTTTATGTGTGGAAACCTAAGAAGTCTGGGAGGGAGAAGCTTGAACCCATGCCATGAAATTTGGTGATTGGTTGGTAGAGATCTTTGCAAACTTGAAAGTATAATTTCATTAGAGTGGTGAAGGCAGGAGCCAGAATTCACGATTTAAGGCGTAATTAACTGTTGAGGATACAGAAGCAGGCGCAAATTACTGTTTCCCAAATTTGGTGTTGAAAGGGAGGCCAGGAGTGGGTTGGAAGTTTGGATGGGATAGGAGTCAGTTTGAGATAGAAGGGTTTTCGAGGTAGAACGGGGCCTCAGCTGAAGCCAAACAGCGTGCACTGGTGGTAGAACCAGCCACTGTGGTTTGGTAGCAGGCTTCAGCAGTGTGGGAACTCCGGGAGTGCAGCAGTAGGACTGTTTGAGGTCTGGGGCTGACAGATTAAGTGTGGCAGGAGACCCAGAGAGGTGAAATTTCTTGCTCCCTTGACTCTTAGCAGATTTATACTTTCTATTATTGACAGAGTCTGTTTACATCATTTGAAACTGAGTTTGGAGGCTCACAGAGGTCTGCACGGTTCCAGACATCACTCCATCACTTCTCTCTTGTGAGTCGGTGCTCAGGCAGTGTTTGGGTGTCCACAGTTACATGCACTGGGGCTAGGAAACACTCTGGTCCTTTTGAGCAAGGCTCTTGCATACAGTGACAGAATACAAAGTGGAAGGATGCATCTTTTAGTCTGTATTTGCCGTTCTGTGTGTGTGTTCTTTCATTTATCATTCATGTGCGTGAATGGGCATTTCATGGCTAGCCAACATTTTATTGCCTGGTTCCACATGCAGCTCCTTTGGCTAAGGATAAAATTGAAAGCATGGTTGCATTGCTTTGGACTGAAACCAAATACAGTATACCTTTTTTCCAAATAGCATGAAGCGTAAGAGTAGACGCACAATGAGCCTAGACAAAAGACAGAGCATGCTGGTGGGAGGCGATGCTCTGCCAAGGCCCCAGCCTCCGAAGGTCTGTCTTCTCCTGCACATTCCTTTTTGTCTATTTTTATGGATTAATGATTTTTCTTTGGCATTGCCATCTTTCAAGTGCCAAGTTATAAAAGGTCTAATTGAAACATGGAACACATTTTATTTTTTTCCTCCTGCCATTAAATTTGTAAGATGGCTACACCCAGAAAGAAACATTCACTTTCAATCAACATGAGCTGGAGCTCATGGGCCAGCCTTGAGGATATCAAATGGAAACTGCATAGGAATGTATGAGTATTTCCTTTTAAAATTCTGCTTTTAATTTGGGAAAGCTTTTCATCCCTCTGGGATCATAACCTGTTGTGTATAAAGCCCAACCTAATCAAGGTAGATGGTATTGACAGAATGACATAGTTTGAACTTAAGCTGGAGGTCAGCAGGCAGATTGTTTTTGCTGTGTATACCGTAGTCAGCAACAGTGAGGGTGGGCAGCTGGGTTTCACCAGCAGCACTGTTAAATGGAAAATGCAGTGTGCCGTGCCCTCCGAGACCAACCGTGGGTTTTCCAAATGTTAGGCTTTTTTGAGTGGAATTGGACATTTATGGGTGATATAACAATTTGCCAGCTATAATAAGCAAATAAAAGTTAACTTTTATAGATAATAATGTAGATGAATTGTTCATCTTTGGACAGAAGAGAATCTCAACATTTTTTTCTCTCTCAAAGCATGCAGAATAAGAACTGTTCATTTAAATGGACACCTAAAGTCAATACCAGTCTCGTATTCAGAAGCTTTACTGACATATAGCATGTCCTCAGCCCACTGAATATTTTCCAGAGGTAGTTCACAATGTCTATTATTCATTTACTATCAAATGCAATGAAAAGCAATTTTTCACCCTATAGTTTGTGTTCCTGGATTCATTCCTAACAAAGAACAAATCTAGCAGCTTGTGTGTTTGTATGTAGAATAAAATCACATGCATAGCATTCATAAATGATGCTAGAATTATTAAAAAAATAGCTACAAAACATATCAGTATAGTTTTTCATGTTTAAGACTCCTAGATGAAGAACTCACATTCATAACAAACAGCACTTGAAAATGTTAGTTCTCCAAAGGGAAATTACTAATTACTTTGTATATCTGATCCACTGCCACTCTGTATGTTATTTGGTGATATAAAATAACATAATTAAGCAATAAAGCTGTATTTCTGAGAGGTAGCTCTCAATACATTTATATAGTACCCAAAATGCTTTTCATAACTGTCCAAGGCAGACAACCTTTTACCAATCTTATTTTATTATTTATTATTTTTTCTATTTCTCTACTGGTGTTTTAGTACAAACATATCCTGTCTAAACTAAGACCATAAAATTACGTCACATGTCTGGGCAAGGGAAGCAGCATATGAGGCCATGTGATGCCAGGGCAGCGAATCCGCAGTGCAGGCGTGAGACTATGTCCTGGACGCACGGTGTAGCAGAGTGTCACATCTGCCTGCGTCTTCAGGAGGGGAGAAGCCTATCTTTGTCATTATGACTTTATATACAGAATGTCTTCTTATACCAAAAAGTATCACTTCTTTACAGTCCTTTGAAAGTTTAGCCCTACTTTTCATGTCTCTGAGGACTGTTAGGACAAGTGGGGACCCGTGGGGATGGTAAGGTAACAGTGACGAGATGCTTTCTGACCTGGTCTTCGCTGTTCAGGCGGTCCTCTGATGCATGTCTAAGCGTTCTGTTACCTGTGGTCCCAAAGTGACGTGGGATGGTCGGTGCACCCGAGGAGGCTGCGACGGATAGCATGACGGTTGTGGTCTGATGCTCTACTACTCCAACCCGTCACCCTCCCCCCTGCTTTTACTTCTAAAACCTGATGTTAGGTAGTTGGCTCTTTATTCAGAGGATTCCCTTCAGGCTACTGGATTTTGCTTTGCTCACATTGGCAAAGAGCTGGAAATGCTAAACCAATGTCTCATAGGTGAGTGAGGACGAAAGCCCAGCTCCCTCGCCTCCTGAAGCAGGGACAGCTCTGAAGCGTGACTTCCACTCCAGACCTCTCTGCAGGATCAGGCTAAGGCTGGCACCTTGTGTGGGTTTCTTTCCTTCTCTGTCCTACTTCTCCTTATCCCTCATCAGTTTCCCTCGGAAACATTTCCTCAATGAATCACCTGCGCAGGAATCTTGGTCTCCGGATGTGTTTTACCCCAGGTTGTGGATCAGTGTCGTTGCTAGCCTTGCTGACATCCGGTTATGCCATGGCAGCAGGAGCTGGAACGGAACCTACCTTCAGTTCAGTGCCTAGCACCTTCGGAAATCTTAAAGCACGATGTTATTGTGGAAACAGCGCAGATGCTTTTACTGTACTGCTTTCTTTTGAAAAATCTTTTTAAATTGAGCCTCCTGGATTTAGTGGGCTGATATTGATATCAGATTTACTTATGTTGGGGTGGGGGGAAGAGAAACAGAAAGCGAGAGAGGGAGAGAGAGAGAAACAGACATTAGTTTTGTGTTCCTATGAAATCTTCCAAACTTGGCTTGGATGGAAACCGCACTGACTGAGTCTCAACGTCTGGCTGTGCTCCTTGGCCCTGCCCCAGCTCCAGTGCCCTGTCAGTGATACAAATGGTATTTGCAGGACTAATAATTCTGAGAAGTAATAGGACCAGTGCTCTGTCAGGTGTTATTTTTTCACACTTATTTTCCCTTGTTTATATCCTGAATTTATTTTAGTGTTGGCATACTTTCACTTACTGGACCGATGGACATGAAATAAGTTGCTTAGCTCTTTACTGCATTTACATCTTTGCATTTTGACACTTTGATTATGAATCCTAATTTTAGGTGTTCTTTTGTCCCTCATCAGCTTATGGGTTTAAAACATTAACCAGAGGCTTATGATGACATTTTTTAAAAACTTAGTATTTCTAAGGATTGGTTGTGGTATGTCCACGGACCTATGATAAGCATGGTTTCGTAAAATATGCACAGTGAATCTTCCTTCACAGATAAACTGTTCTCTAACTTATTTAAAAATGCAGTGACCTACATATTCTTATGTCCAGAAATCCCCCAATTTACTGACTTTGTTTCTCCTCTGAGACCTTCCATCTGAACAAATCTGTTAAATGAAGTAGAGGAAGCTTTGATCCCCACGGGGCTAAATCCATTGGAATGGGTGTCCTGCCACGTGTGAATGGGGGCATTCGAGCGCCTGCAAAGGGCAGTTAGCTGGGTCCTCGTGCCTGTCTGCCCCACTGCCCCCTTGCCTTGATGGTGGAGTTCAGGACACACCCTCCCACAAAGAATCGACAACGAGAAGTTTGTGTCATTTGAAAACAATACTTTTGCCGTATCTTAGAAAGTTCAGGCTCATTTTGTGTCTCAAGTAGGTCTCCTGAGCCAGTTCTTAGAAACATGTTTCCAGTAGAAGCATGGATGTGTTTTGTAGAATGTGCTATTCTTTCCTAACAGTAGGCCTCTGATTTGGCATCCTGCTCCTTCTTCAGGTCCATGAAAAGGTCACAGAGTTACTCAGTTCTCAACCTTTTGTCGAAGGCCTGGCTTGAGAAAGCTGTTCACCCTGGTCTTATCTGATGGAGAAGAGGATTGAAAAAATCATTTGGGAACTCATTTGCTAGACCCGTCCTTATTTGACTACTTTTTATTTTTTATGAGACTTTGCCAAAAATCTGCTGTTTACTCATCAAGGCCACATCATTTGAAGAAACTTAAGGCCAGGGTTATAAATACAATTTATGAAGTCACTCAGCAACTGGAGAATGTTTCAACAGATTGGAAAATTAGATTGAATGATGTATCAGGAAAGTTGGCAGTAAGGTCAATGGCTAGAAATATAAATGTCTTTGTGTGAAATGACAAGTATTTCACTTTTATGCTTTATTGGCACCATGTTTAGAGTATATGCACATTCATATTATTAAGGTTAGAAATGTCTAAGGACTTGCTAAACATTATATTTTGAAGTGACACAGTTAGGAAAAGATGTGTAGCAACAAAATGAAAATTTTAGCAATCAAAATATTTGGAAGTCTGGGCTTCAGCAAATTACCAGTCAGTTTTTTATGGGAGAAACTTCTCTCTCTCTCTAAGTCTTGTGTTTGATTTATACATACCGTTAGCCAAAGATAAGCATGATTTAATTACTATACAGTTTACAGTTGTAGAAAATTTGACCTCCAAAGATGTTCAGAATTCTTTCTCAGCTGACTTCTGGTCTCAGTCATCATTATTTCTCAGTATCCAATGGAGATACAGCCCCCAGCAAGCCATATGAGAATGAAACACAATGTGAATGCAGGGGTCCTGACTCCATGGTCCAGTGAGCTGGTTATAGAATGACAAGGAAACCTGTGAGAAAAAGGAAGTCCAGCCTCTGAAAGATGGGGTGTAAATATGAAATGCTGCAGATGAGGCATGAACATGTTATTGGCTTTGGAAGCAAATAATATATCCTCTTTTGCTTTCAACATTAAATTAATAAAGTAGGAAAAGATGGTCCTGCTTGCTTCATAAAATAGGCAGTCTTTCATTTCAGAATCACTGGCTTGACTTCATAGATTTAAAGATTATAATAATATTAATATCTTCCAGAATGGCAGAATCTCAAAGTTATTAGATAGCTTAAGGATGGCCCTCTAGACAGCTGTCTCACTTTAGTTCCTCCTGTGCATGTAAAGACGGCCCTTAATTGGCAGTTTTGAGGCAATTTCAGCCAGAAAGCTTGGGGGAGATGCTGGCTTTGCATGCACTCTAGGTAAAGAGAAGGTTGAGTCAAAGCTGTCAGACATATATGACTCTCTCCTCAGTCCTCAACCACTTAAATAGAAACGTCTGTATACAGGAAAATTTGAAGAGTTTTCCCCCATCCTTCACAAAATTTGTACCGTAGAATCAGAGGAAACAAACATGACTACTCACTGTTCTGTCTACTCCTTTCATCGCTGTCTAGTGTGCAAAGTTCTTAAAATTAGCTACGAACTTAGTTGTAGAAAATGCAGGTTTTCACCATTTTAACCAAGAAAGACTGCCTTTGGTGACGGTTTTATAAACTGTCACTATTCTCTAACAAGGAGCCATCAACTGGTTTCACACAGTTAGGGCGTCTCTGTCCCCAGTAAGGACTTTCTTTAACCTCTAGTGATGTGTCTCAGTGGAGACCTGCACTTTTAGTGTGAAGGCCTACTGTTTTATCATGTACAACTAGTCTCCCCAATTCAGGGTGGTGTTTATAATTAAAGCAGAATTTTTATAGAACTAAAGAAATACCAAGAAATGCTAGCTTCAGATCCCACTATTTATATATTTTTCACCCTTGCTTATTTAAAGTAATAAAAAAAATACACAAGTGTTCTTTTCATGGCCATTGATTGAAATGGTGACCATTTGGCCTGGAGTTAAGTGCATGTTTATTCAAATAAAGTAAATTAAATTTAAAGGCCAGAAATGCTTTGAGAAAAATATAACTGAATCAATTTGAAGTCAATTGGAAATTACATGGTTATTTAAATTTTATCTACAAGTTTTGTGCCTGAATTTATCACTGTAGACTACAGCATTTACTTTCAAACTTCCCTGACTGCAAGTCTCCATAAGAAATACTTTTTATCTCGAGAACTGGTGCACACAGTCACTCACATGCACGTGTGTGTGTGTATGGCATGTCTGTCCTGAACTCTGTCTCATTTTTACCTAAATCTTAAAGATTTTATTTATTTATTTTTAGAGAGCAGGAAAGGGAGGGAGAAAGAGAGGAAGAGAAACATCGATGTGTGGTTGTGCCTCTCATGTGCCCCCTACTGGGGACCTGGCCCCCAACCCAGGCATGTGCCTGACTGGGAATCAAACGACAACCCGGGTTTGTAGCTGGCACTCAGTCCACTGAGCCACACCAGCCAGGGCTGTGTGCCTTTATTTGTATATTTCTAAAGCAAAGCCTGCATGAAAGAAAAAAGGTCATGAAACAATATCTGTGCCATGTATGAAGCATTTTGATAGTTTCTAATCTATCTAATTGCATTTCATTACAAAAAAGTTAGTTATGGGCTAATTTTTTTATCATCCACTAATAATTATGACCTATGTTTAAACAACAATGCAGATTAAGGCTTATTTCAAATGATACAAAGTTACTTAGGGAGGGAAAGTTGTTTTACTTTTCTCCCTGAGTATGACATGGGTAAGCCTAAGTATAAAATGAATATCTTAGTTCAGTGCTATCCTGAATATTCATATGTCATTTCACTTTATATACTTTATTTAATTTTCCTTTACATTCTTCTTTATCCCAAATAATTTTTATTGTTCTACTTCCTAAGATTTATTCTTTATATTTTCTTTCTTCTATATTCAGGAATACACTTACCAAAATATAAGTGGAAGGCCTTGAATATAAGAAGTGTACTTTGATGTTAGTTCTGTATTTATCCATTATTTAACGAATATTTATTAAACATTCAGAAACTATGCTAGGCACTATAATGATAGTAATGTTTATTGGACATTTAACATTTATTGGGTAGTTTTAAGTTTTCTAGGAAACCCTGTGAAGGAAGTACATTATTCATTTTACATGTGAGGATTTGAAGCCCAGTTTTGAACCCAGCAGTTCTGACTACAGAACTCACACACATAACCACCTTATTCTCAATCATTTCTGCTGTCAGAGCACAGTCCCCTTTCAAGGAGTTAAATGCAAGGAGTAAACAGACTTTGGAAGCGGTAATCCCATTGTGGTATAATAAGTACTGTGATCTGTCACATAACTGGTGAGAACAGATGCTTTTGACCCTGGAGGTGATTGAAGTTAATACAGAAATATTTTATAGCTATTTTAGGACAGTCAACTTGTATGTTAATAGATTGCTTTAATTCTTATGTCTGAATTCATTCGATACATTTGAGATATAAATATTCAATAAATGTATGTTTTTGGTTTGTTTTTATTTTTGGAAAGTACTATTTTTGTCAATGATTTGACAAAATAGTCAAAACTAGTAAATTGGGGGGCAGTCTGCCAACAGTTGTTTCGGAGAATACTCACGGAATAACCGAGGGCCCAGAACTTTGTGAACGCAGTGGTCATGCTACCAGGAAACTTGAGGTGTTTGTTAGTAGAAACCGTAGATGTGCCCAGAGCCGATAACACAGCTGATAAAATGTTTCCAAGAGGCACCTGTTCAGTTCTCTATTTGCTTTTGCTTTTTGGTGCTAATGTGCTGAGAAAATTTTGACTTAGGTTGTGCATAGCCCCTAAGTACCTAAGACTTTCTAAAGACAAGAAAAGTAGGAATAAGGTGGAAAAGGAGATGGAACTGCATATCTAATTGCATCTGTTATTGCATAGATTAAATAGGTAAAGATTAGTAAAGTTGCCAGGAGTCTGTTTTAGGCCAGGTTTCTCCATTGCACATGTTCAAGTGTGGCTTGTACAGGGGATTGAAGTTTAAAAAGTGCAGACTGTTTTGGTGATACCCACTCAGTTTGTGTTGCATGCTTTCTGTGTTCTGGTGTATCAGGTGGCACAAATGAAGTTTTAGTGTGTACACTAGATAGATAGCTGTCTGTGAGGGAAGTGTTTCATTTAATAAATTGTAGATTTGGGATACATGAAATATTTGTTCTAATGCAGAGTTTGCATTGCCCAAAATTCTAGTTTCCATTACTTTACTGGTTTCAGTATGTTGAATGAAAGGGTCTTGAATATATGGGAGTCAGTTTATCAGGGCCTGCTGCTGACTGATCAGCAAAGACAGGACTCCCAGTTCTCAAAAAAAAAATAAGGTGTCTTCTTAGTGCCTAATATTCCTGTACATTCCCCAACTAACCACTGAATAGAAAACCACTGTATAAGATGCTGCTCCCAAGGAGTTTACTGTTTGATGGGAAGAAGAGGTTTAATAGTAGCACAACATATAAGATGAAAGTGTCGTAAATGCAAGATAGAACTGGTGCCATTTCTTTCAAAGGAAGGAAGAAGTATTGCGAACTGTGGTATTTATAAATGTACCCACAATACATAGTCTTTTAGTGTATTATAGAGTACATCTCTGCAGCAACATTTATCTGCAAATGTTATTCTTGTGTGTGCATTTATATTTGCAGAGTACATTAATTCCCTTTAGATGCTCAATTCTGTCCACCCCCATCTTACAAAAATGCAACATGCATAGGCTGTCTTTCCTAATAAAGAAATATTATAATAGAAGAGAGGTTTTATTAAGCTAATGCAATAACAACATTTTCTGTGAGGATTTAACACATCATTTTTAATAATAAAAATCAAATTGTCATTGTTGTGCCCTGTATACCTTTCATTCAAATCAGACTAAATACTCTGGCTTCATGGCTAAGCAGTGCTCTGGGGGGGGGAGGTGGACAAAAGGGACTGAGTCTTTTCAGCACGACAGAAATGAATTCAGCAGTCAGGTTTGTAGTGGGGTTGCAGATTATGAATATGGGGCCCAGGGAAACCTGTTTATATTTGTGAGCAGAGGCGAAAATGCCCCTCAGGAGCATCTAGAAGGAAATGGGATTGGAGGTTAGGAGAGAACCAGTTCTGTTAGGTCAGCTTTCAGAATGTAGGGTGTCTATACCTTCTATAGCCATGCAACTGATTTCTCAGCTTCAATGAACTGTGCGTTAACAACTGAAATTTAAGAGTTCCCTGCGTACGATGAGGCCAGGAATTTGGTGTTACCTGGTCTTCTTAGGAGGAGACCGTTTTTTGGCTCTCAGGTCAGCTGGAACCAGAAATTTAGAATTGTGTGAAAATTAAGGCTAACTATTAAGTAGGCAAAAGGGGTGGTGAAACGTGAGGAGTGCCTTTGGAGGGACCTTTTTGTTTTTACTTCAAGGGAAGTGTGTGCTAGGTCCTGCTCAGAGGCAGCACGCACTTTTGGCCCATGTGAGTGCCAGGGCCCTTTCCACCTTTGACCCTCTGTAATTTTAATCTGTGAATTGGGGGTCTCTGTGCCATTTAACCTTGTTGATTGGTTATGACATCATTTGTTAAAAGCAATCTATAGTTATGAACTAAAATAGTATATTTTCAGACTCATCACTACTTAGTAAATATTTCAACTCAAACATTCTTAAAGAGATATAACTTTGATTTCTGAAGAGAACTGTCATTAAATAGCTTATATATTTTGTTCATATACCCAACACTTAATAACTAAAATACATTAGAGGCAATAAGGCTTATTTTTTCAAAAGTACCCAGTCTGGATGTTTCTAAAGAAATGCCAAGCATCCGGTCTCACTGTTAGCGTAGCAGTCACACATGCTATCTTTGGGATTTATACACCATTCTAACATCTCCCTTTGTTTGGATTGGAACCCAACACTTTCAAACTAGTTGCTTTGTATGATAAATGAGTATTTTGGGGGCTTGAGTTACTTTAAAGGTATATGTTATAATAAATATGTGGATACCACAAGTTACCCTTCATACCTCTGACTTCACTACCACAAACAGAAATGTAGTTTACAGAAATGAAAACTGTCTCTGGCTAGTTTGAGGGGTTTTTTTTTCCCCAAAGAAAAGCACTGGGGTTTGGCTGGGCCAGTTTCCTCAGTACACACCTGGTGTATATCACTTTAAAAAATAAATTATGCCTCATTAAATTACAATTAAATGGAATCATGATCATTTGTTTTCCTGGAAGGAAGATGTTTTGCATATTGAAAGCCTAATTTGTTGCAGGTGACAAAAAGGCTGAACAGATTATCTAATATCACTTCATTTTGGGGGTAATGTTTGCTAGTTAGTTTGTGTATACTTCAGTAGTTCAGAATTATTTTCATGCGAACTGTATTATTTTCACTTCAGAATGTCTCCTACTCCTGTATCAGTTTTTGTACTTTTTTTTTTTAAAGCTTTTAATGAAACAGAAAGTTCTCTTGGTATTCTGGTTAGTCATGCTCTTTCTTTCTCTTCAAGTGTTCTAATACTCTCCAATCCCCCACTCACCCGCCTCCTGGTCTCACCATTATCTCTATATCCATGCGCTATGTATATTTCAAATTCCAGCCAAGTTCAGTTCCACTTCTTCTGAGACATTTTCCCTGAGTCCTGTGGCTGGCAGTACTTGCACCGGCACTGGAACTGAGATGGCAGTGGTCCTGTCTGGAATTCATGACACTTGTCATCTTGAACACTGTGCTTCTATAAACCATTGTATAGTAAACTGCTTGGCAGCAGAATCTAAATCTTAATTAATCTTTTCATTCCTCTCTGAGCCATGTATCAAGTCATAAATAACAAATGAATTAATTGACCGATCTGTCATTCTTTGGTAATAGGTATATTGAATTTGGGGGCTGTAATCAAATGGGAGACATAGCCCAATCCTAGAGAATTACTAAAAGGTGTGAGACCTGGGAAGAATGCGTATCTGTTAAAATTCAGTCACAATGACCTTAACTGCTGCTGCTGTTGCTCTGGAATGGCCTGGGGAGTTCTTAGGGGCTCAAGCTCAGTGTTTCTAAAACTTGGCCCAGGTTTGGGTTCTCTTATTACTGCCTTTATGGATTAGGGGCTCATCAAAGGTAGTTTCTTACTTGTCCCAGACAATGCCTTAAGGGTTAGTGAAGGGACTTAGAGGTAAATTTTTATGTGTTTTTTAAAATTGATTTTGAGAGACAGAGGAAAGGAGAGAGAGACAGACAGACACACACATACACACACACATACACATACACACATCAATTTGTTGGTCCACTCATTTACGAGTGTATACTCATTGGTTGACTCATGGATGTGCCCTGACTGGAGATAGAACCTGAAACTTTAGCGTATCAGGAAGACACTTCAACCAACTGAATTACCCGGCCAGGGCAGAAGTAAATTTTATAGAGCCATTCATGGTAATGTTTCCCAAACATTTCTGCATGTTAGCATGTATGTTGCACACTAACAGTTTGAACCAAACTATGTGAATTGTTGAAGAAATATGAAAATCATAATCATTTAAATAAGAAAGCTCATCAACAGAAATTGCACATTCAGAAACTGTAAGGTCATTTAATTTGTTACAAATAAATATTATTTAAAATACTAGAAATAATAAGTATATCATTTTTTATTTCAAACATTAGCCCATTTTGTCTGTGAAAATTACCTATAATAGCAGCCAAGCTAGATGGCATTATATCAGCTCTTGTTTTGCATTTTGAATTATTTTGCTTTTGTTGAATTTTCTGCCCACTTCATGTAGTGTTTGCTGGTACAGGAAATAATATGAAGCTCACAAAATCCTCCATTAAAAGTCTATGGAGATCTCCATTATCAACAGGGGAGTGGTGGAAAGAGGGGGAAAAGGTACAGAGAATAAGTAGCATAGATGGTAGGTAGAAAATAGACAGGAGGAAGGTAAGAATAGTATAGGACAAGTAGAAGCTAAAGATCTTATATGTAAGACCCATGGACATGAACTAAAGGGGTGGATGTGGGTGGGAGGGGGTGTGCAGGGCAGAGGGGAATTCAGGGGGGGAAATGGGACAACTGTAATAGCATAATCAATAAAATATATCAAGTACTTAAAAAAAATAAAGTAGCTTACTATACATCAAAAAAAAAAAAAAGTCTATGGAGAAAACCAAGCTGAGTTTTTTTCCTCCCACTACCTTCGTTTTTCAGCAACTTGTAACCCAAGAGCTATTTGTGCGTAATGTCTTTCTACCCTGTGCAGATGTTCATTCTACTCCTTTTCAGTCAACATGTTTCCTGGTCTTACGTAACCTCAGCCTCACACCAAGGAGGGAATTGTTTTAATCTCTCCCTTGAGAAGGCTCTGTTGCCTACGATGAGGAAAATACTTAATGACCACTTTACTCAATACTTGCAATATGTTTTAATATGATTACCGATATGAAAGTTTAATAAGCACTATCCTGGTTAATTTATTAATTTCCCTCAATTTTCACATTTTCAATATTCATGACCCTTCTATTCATAAAAGTACGTCTTTTTTGTTGTTGTTGTCGGTGCCCAGGTGTCATGCCACATTTTCTATATCTCAGACTGCATAATGGGAGTGTCCAAATGACATCTCCTGCCTGGCTGGTTGATAATTAAAATGCCAGACAGTATAGTGGCAAGGGCTTTCAAAATGTGTATGTGTGATAAATTATTAATTTAAGTTCTGTTCAAGACAATTTCACTATGATAAACATTTACTTATCTTGATAATCAGATGTGGCAGTTGGTGGTGTATATAAGTTATGCCATAGATTTTCTTCTCATTTTTCTCCCCTATGATGATTTTCAACTAACTGAACAAACTCCCTTAGCATTTATGAGCCTGCAGAATTTGGACTGTATTTTTTAAAATCCCAGTTTAAATAGTTAAAAGCTTATAAATAACCAAAATGGAAAAGATCAACAAAACAACTAAAACTCTTTCTATGCCCACCCATTAGCCACTTGTTATTGAAAACGTCTGAGGTAAAAAGAATCTGCTTTGGGACCATGGCTACACAGATGAGACCTTAAGTAAATAATTTAGAACAGTGTTCTCATTCTCTGGGGCAATACATGGAGGTGGCGTGGGCCACCTTGTTGGAGACTTTATCTTCAATTAGGCAAATGAAACAGAGGCAACATTATATTCTACCAACCCTTTAAAATATAAATATTGTGTCTCATTCACTTCAGAAATGATACTGATGGGCTTACAAGAATGCCTGGTCTTGAATTGTTTTTAGAGATGGATTCACTTCCCTATGGTGTTGTCCAACATGTAAAAAATGCAGAGGAAGTCCACAATTTCAATGTGGGGGGAAAAAAGAAAGTAAACCAAACAAAACTAAGAAGCAAAAACACTTTATGCTTCATAAAGTGATTTTTTTTTAAAGATTTTACTAATTTATTTTTAGAGAGAGGAAGGGAGGGAGAAAAAGAGGGAGAGAAACATCAATGTGTGGTTGCCTTTCACACCACCCCACTGGGGACCTGGCCCGCAACCCAGGCATGTGCCCTGACTGGGAATTGAACTAACAACCCTTTGGTTTGCAGGCCAGCACTCAATCCACTGAGCCACACCAGCCAGGGCCAGAGTGATTTTTTTTTTTTAATTGATGAAGAATGAACAAACAATTTTGAACCTAGTCTATTAAAAATACTAGTTTTTTGTTATTTCACAATTTTGTGTGCAAATTCTTAGCCATAGTGTACTCTACACATATAAAAATAATTTTACAGAAGTTTACAAACTTGCTTTTGAGATATTTTAAGTATAATCATAACTAGCATGAAGAATATGTCTGGATCCAGAGACACATGAAAAGATGCTCAATATTGCTAGCTATCAGAAAGATGCAAATTAAAACTACAATGTAATACCACTTCACACCGATCAGAATGGCCATAATAAACAAAGCAACAAACAACAAGTGTTGGAGAGGTTGTGGAGAAAGTGGACCCTGGTGCACTGTTGGTGGGATTGCGGACTGGTACAATCACTATGGAAAACAGTATGGAATTTTCTCAGAAAGCTAAATGGACCTACCTTTTGACCCAGCAATCCCACTGCTAGGATTATATCCTAGGAACCCTGAAACACCAATCCAAAAGAACCTATGCACCCCTATGTTCATAGCAGCACAATTTACAATAGCCAAGTGTTGGAAGCAACCCAGGTGCCCATCAGTAAATGAATGGATCAAAAAATTATGGTATATTTACACAATGAAATTCTATGCAGCAGAAAGAAAGAAGGAGCTCCTACCCTTTGTGACAGCGTGGATGGAACTGGAGAGCATTATACTAAGCAAAATAAGCCAGGAAGTAAAAGACAAATACCATATGATCTCACCTTTAACAAGAACCTAATCAACAAAGCAAACAAACAAGCAAAATATAACCAAAGACACTGAAATTGAGAACAGGCTGACAGTCACCAGAGGAGAGAGGGGAGGGAATTTCAGGGGAAAAGGGGAAGGGTTTACAGAAACAAGTATAAAGGACACATGGACAAAAACTAGGGGGGTGGAAATGGGAGGGAGGAGGGGAGGGCTGGGGCGGTGGGCTGGGATGAGATGGGAGTAAAACACAGAAAACTGTACAAGAACAACAATTAAAATAAAAGAAAAAAAAAGGATATGTCTGTATCTATGTAGGCCCTAAAGCTGCTCCATGTTTGGTAATCTGAGATATGTTAAAATACTAAAATTACTTATGAGAGAAGAAGAGGAGGAGGTGAAGACCAACTTATCCTTTATGTTCAGAGGTCATCATTAATGAATGACCAGGAAATATTAATCTTAGTGTCTTATTGGCATTGGGGATTAGTATTGATTTTAAATTCACTTCCTTCATGGAGATTTTTATCTCAGAAACAAATTTATTATTAATATTTCAGGTTGCTTAGCACAAGTGGAAGTAGAATTACTTAAGGCAGAACTGACTTAATTTTAGAAAGAGAATCAGTGCTTAGATTGTATAACATTTTCTGGAAGACATTGTCACCTGTTGCTTCTGAAAGCATAACAGAAAATCTGGATTTTCTTAGAGTCATCTTACCAGTAGGGAATTTCTACATAGACATCCGACCATGCTCTTTCCTTGAGCGTGCATGCACACAGACACGCACTGGTTCACGTTCCTCTAGCTTCATCGTATGGCCTGTTTTATTCTCATTCATAAAGACATCTCTAATCATAGTAACATGACACCCAAGTTGCAGAACTATGTGATGGCGTACTGCTTGAAGGTTCCTTATAGTAAAATTGCCTTTCTGATGTTTTGAATGGTGATTACCTTCTTAGACTGCTGATAACTGTGGGATGCACGTTTCTGTAAGTGACATTTGCTTCACTATTTTAGAATGTATGACTTTATTTTCAAAGATTGCCTAAGTTACCCTGAAGATTTCTGGCAAATCAGGAGATGGTATATTCCTCTTGCATCAGATTCCTTTTATAGTTAAGCCATCTATTACAAATCTGATAGTGTTTCCTTTGAATGAATTGTCCCCCTCAGTGGAAATGTCCTTGCATCTACTTTTCATGATTTGGGGGTTGCCTCATCTGTTTTAAAATACAGAGGTTAACATCTCAGCTTTTAAATCAGGGATGATCCTAGGCCCTGATCTCATAATATCCTGAGAATGGATGTTAGCTGGGAGTGTGAAGAGATGCCTCTGTGTGGTAACCCAGCAAGTGTGCAGGATGGAAATGGGTCTGCCTTTGCCTGAAGTGCAACCTGTAGTGTTCCAACTTCGGTCTCTGGCTCTTTTCTTATGGCCATACTAGTTTTCTCTACTTGTCAACTTTTTCCTTTTTTGTGTGTGTGAGTGAATTCTGTCATCAGAGCACATAAAAACACTAATTTCCTCTTTAAAGTTTTCTGTTTGGTTAAGCCACACACTAAGAAAGTTCCTGAGCCTACATGGCATTCTCCAGTGTGTGCTCTGGCCCCTCACCGGATGTGACTACATTTCCATTCCTTTCATGGGATTAGAGCTTCCCCCTCCAGGGCGTCTCATAAAAATGTCTGGGTGCTCTCTGGTCCATTAGCAGGGATACCTACTCTGTGGATGGATTTAGACATTATCAGAGGGTTAACACAGGTTATAGCCATTTGCTTTGTGTCGTCTTTTTTTTTTTTTTTAAATTTCTATAACAAACATCTCTATTGAAAACAGTGGCCAGTCACATAGAAATTCAGCCAAACTTTTTTTTTTTTAAGTCGATGTAAATCTCCCATGCTGTTTAAATGTCGGAACTAAATTTACCACACTTGGCAGATTTTTAAAGCCGAGCAGGACTGCCAAGTGTTCCCAATTTCAAGCAGAGAGAGTTCTAACAGTTCCTGAAATACTTGTAGGAGGCACCTGGTGGTAATTGCAGCTTCACAATTCTTCCCCAGCGCCTACCTTGCTAGCTGGCATCTCTGTACACCGATGATTATTACAGTGATGATAAAGTGTCAGAACAGAGTGGTCCAAAATAAGGCAAGCCCCTGGAAGGCAAGCATGTCACCAGCAAACTGTCCTGCTGGAGAATTCTTGACCTCACAGCCAGCTGGTTACAGCAAACAAATAAAAGGGGAGAAGGGTGGAAGAGAGAAACACACACCTGCAGATAATGACTCAGCCTATTTTTAATTCAATCAGGGATTGTTGTCTGAGATTCTCCGTAAGGAAGAAGATCCTCGAACAGCCTCTCAGTCTCTTTTGGTAAACCTGAGGGCCATGCAGAATTTTCTCAATCTTCCGGAAGTGGAGCGGGATCGCATATACCAGGACGAGAGGGAGCGGAGTATGAACCCCAATGTGAGCATGGTCTCATCAGCCTCTAGCAGTCCCAGCTCCTCCCGAACCCCTCAGGTGAGATATTTGCTCCATTGACTTTTCACTCTTTGCCTTGGAAACATCTTGCCTTCAATGATACTGTGTTTTTCCTTGAACACTAAAATAACTAATTCAAGGATTTCTTAATCTACCAAACATGTTGATACTAGGATATAAAACCATATAAAATTGGTTGCCTTTTACTGTATCACATGTCAGTTTTGTCCCTTTAGGAACAGAAAGTAACCCTTCTTCCACACATTGCAGGAGAGCAGGAGTGGGTGGAGAGGTTGCGGTAGGTTAGTGATGTCTACATACAGATGCTCAGTTATCAGAGGAGTTAGAGGACTTGTGTTGAAGCTGCGTTTGCCTAGCAAGCACACTGCTTTTCCTGAAATTGCACATTTATTTGGATGAGGGTAAGATAGTTGGGGTCAGGGGACTGAATAGTAGTCCAAGCTCTGCTTTCTGCACTCCGAAAAAGACAAGACGGGGAAGGAATCTGTGTGTCATGGAAGCACGCACATGCTGCAGCGAGGTCAGAATGACTAGATCATTCAGTGATCCCCGGTTAGACAATGCTGGTGCAAGGCTAAGTCTTCGTTATTTTGTTTCCTAGGGTGGTCCCTTCCAGGACGCTATGACTCAGCTTTCCATCCCTCCTTTCTCCACAATTTAAGCACATTCTGCTTTCAGCTCCTCCTGCAAATGCACATGTCTAGTAATGCTGTATCCTTCAAAGGTCCTAACTGAAGGGTCAAAGGCCCAAGTCAGTCAAGAGTCATTTTCAGTTCAGATCTGAGCCCAGCCACTTCTAGCCCACTGCCCATTTTCCTTAAACTTTTACAACTCGCTACCTTTATGAGCCTGCCATCACATTTTGCAGTTGCTAGGAAGATTGCACATTCCCTGAGTGATGATTCTCAAAACGTTTCGCAGATACACATTTGTACAAGTCTGAAAAATGGGTATTTTGAAACCAAAGGATGTTTTGCATAGATACTATAGTTTGTTTTTTTAATGAGTTTGTTTTCTGGTGAGTTCAAGGGAACTGATTAAACATACAAGCAAAATTTTATTCTAGTAGAAATATTTGAGCTTTTTCAAATTCATCCATTTTTTTCACACATCTTAACTTTTTATGATTTTGTGCTCTGCAATAGACTTTTAATTGAAGATCATTTTCTATCATGCACTGCCAAACTGTGATACTTACACTTTAGTCTTCAGTGAATTATGAGTTTTAATTACTGTTAAACTAAAAATAAGTCTCCTGACTGCTTACTTTGGACGAATGTAACCAAGCATTTTTATAGGATTCTTTTTCACTTTGGGGGCATACATATTAAACTATTGAGTTGGATGAGTTGTTAATTTGCACTAATATTTACTTCTGTTAAATTTACCAATATTTTTACCACTTTTGAAGGCCATTAAGCCATTATAGGAGAGTTCAGCCATGGCTGTTTAACCAGACAACTTTTCCTATAAAGTCACTTCCACTTGTCAGAAAATCACACAGGTCTGTGTGCTTGGATTTTTTTGCTCCTTCATAATATTTTTCTAGCAAGGTATCTTAGGCATCTTGCAAAGACCTGATAGCTTTGAGAGACAGAACAACCTACAAAGCCACACAGGGTCAGTATTTTACTTTTGTCAATAGCACAAAATTCCATCTAGAAAATTCCTAGGTGAAGGCACTTTTGAGACAAGTATAACAGGGAAATTATTTAATTTGACAATTTTGTACTTTATGAAAACAAATATAAAATATTTTACTCAAAATATTTTTGAGAATACAGCCATGGCACTGGCACTTTATATTCTCTGGAACATTCTTTTTCTGTTGGTTAAACATTGGGAAAGGGGAAGTTACTAAAGTCTTTTAAAATATTTCATGATTACCTACTCAAAGTTCTTTACAGACATATCTCAATAGTAAAGATCCATGTTGAGTAAAGCTTTCAGTTGAGACAAATGTTAGAGCGATACGCCCTGATTTGGCCAGTCAGTTGGAACCAGCAGTCTAGGGGACAGAGACAGCCTTACACAGGTGCATGGAGATTGTTTTCCATACCCCATCAGTACTTTATTAATTAGTTTAAAACAAATTGAAAAAAATTCAAATGTAAAATTAAATCTCCAGAGTCTCCTGTCATAACCCTTCAATTGGCCAGTGTTCCTTGATGCACTTAATGATAACAAAACAACAATACGAAGATAAGAATGATCATTTGTTGAGCATTTCCTGTGTATCAGGTGTTGTGAGCCTTTTGCATGAATTGGATCTTCACCATTTTTCACTGTTATCCCCATTTTACAGATGAGCAAACTGAGGCTTAGATGGATTAAATACCTTGTATAAGGTCAGATGGCTGAGTGGTAGAGCTAGGATTTGAACTCTGGCTATTCTAATTCCAAGACCTGGGCTCATTACAGTATATTTTAGTGCTTTGTGGGCTCTCATTTTAGCTCCCAGGTTCTGGAGAAGATTTGATCAGGCAGATAAGATAGTGAGGCTAGTAAGAAACCTGAGTTGAGAAAGGCAGAAATAATATGCTAAACCATGCACTTAACAGGAAAAGGACTGTGGTTAAGCTACAAATTTTGAGAAGAAAAGGGAGTTTCTTGAACCAAAACAAAACGATTAGATTGTTATGGGAAGAAAACTCCAAAGTAGAGGGCAAGCAGATACCTGTAAAAATAGCACCCATAAAAACCGGAGATTTTGGGGGCCAATCAGCACAGAGGCCCTGAAGTAGAACACTTTCTGGAGTGCCTGGCACATAGAAAGTATGGCCTCAATTATTTTTATTTTCTTGTAGTAATTAGAAAGTAGTATGAGACCGGGAGGTCAAAGGAAAATGACAAAAATCACTGAGTGCTCTTAGGAATCAAAGCCTTCGTGGAAACTGAGGATGTTAACTCTGGCTTCACACAGCATTGAGAATGGTCCCACAGTGTCCCGACTCTATGCTCTGTTTCCCCCCAAACCCGCATGTGCTCAGTCCATAGGGGGATTGCTCAGGGCACCCACAGAGGGGCAGTGGTGATCTGGGGGCTACTCTTTTGGTTTGGAATTAAGGGTGAGTGAGGACATAAAAAATCCACTTTAGACCAAATCAGCTGGGAACCCAAGGATTGGGGGAGATTCCTGCTGCCAGGTTCTTGAGAAGGCCCCCAGCCCCTTCTCCTTACATACCAGAGCAAGTGCTCTGACTGACTTTTGGATCAAGTATCTCCAAATGCTGTAGGGTTATCCAACCCGAAGAAATACAGACACCTTCTGTCTTGTCCTTCATTTGTCTCTGAAGCTGATGGGAAATCATTCAATTAAAACAAGCACGGTAGAATACATAAAACCACAATATGAGTTTAAGAAAATGAAAATGCCACATCAAAGGCATTCTGAAGCCTAGTTTTATGAAATGAAATTTTGTTTCATTTCCACTGATTTCCTAGGTGAAATTAGGTGACTGTCTGCGTAGCATAATGATGATAATGATGGGAAACTATACATACTCGAATGACATATGTAAAGCTTTAATAAAGAAGGAGAGAGACTCAGGGGAGTGCATTAAATTGAGTAATAATTTATTATTTAGAGACCTCTACCCATTCACTCATTTTTTTTCCTGGAAGAATTGGCTCTTCCTCCAAGGTATACCATTTTCAGAAAGAAAAAGGTAACTGTGTGTGTATGTGCCCGTGTTCTGCCTGCTTGTCCTGCAGCGAGGTGATGGCTTTTCGTTACACAGTGGCCATCCTACCTGTGAACTGTCCAGGATTCTGTGAGGGAAGGAACAGGGTTTACAGGACTTCGCATGTCCTATAGGAATGCACTGCAATTATTTCCAATCACAATTAACCTGATTAGAATAATGGACAGGAAGTGTCCCTCTGTAGCTAATGCAGTTTGGCATCAGCTGACTGAAATCCTTTGATAATTTCTGCACAGATGGCTGGGCTGAATGCAGCACTTTTTAAATTATTATTTTCATGGTCTCTTGGTAGGCCAAAACCTCGACACCGACAACAGACCTCCCCATTAAGGTGGACGGCGCCAACGTCAACATCACAGCTGCCATTTATGACGAGATCCAACAGGAGATGAAAAGGGCCAAGGTGTCTCAAGCCCTGTTTGCCAAAGTGGCTGCAAATAAAAGTCAGGTGAGTGGTTTTTAAAAGAGCAAAAGTGAGAGCTGGAATTAGACTGTTCTCCCCCTCCCACCAATAAAAATACATCTGTTCCTATAATAATAATAACAATAACAATCCCTAGGGAACCTGTCATGTTCCGAGTTTGGCTCTACAGTTTGCTTTTATTCCCACTGGAGTTTAAAAAATAGAGACTAAGTCAAAACCCAGATTTTTTGTCTTTTAAAGAATTTTATTTTTTAAAAAAAGAATCAACCTTGAATAATTTCTAAGTCTAAACACTACTGTGTATTTCTTTCTTTCAGTGTTTTGGGGTTTTTTTTTTGTTTGTTTTTTGTTGTTTTTTTTTTGCATTGGAGCAAACCTTGGTACCTACAAACAGCATCTTTCTGAGACCACATTTTAGCCAGGTCTCGTCTCTCTTATGCCCACCAGGGGAATGGCTAACTTTGTTATAATAACTGCTTTTCCCCAGCCCCAGAGACATCTTGTGATGTCAGGTGTTTCTTTTATGTATAGAATACCATTGTTTTTCCAGGAGAAAACAGGTAGGGGAGTCCAGGGCAAGTGCTAAAATCTTTAACAGAAAAACATAGAAGCTTATCCAGCTCAGTGTTTCAGAGTGCTGGGACTGTGGGTATGGAATGCTCCAGGGAAAAGGGTAGACAGATGCTTAGGTTTCTTTCTTTCTTTCTTTCTTTTTTTTTTTTTTTAATTTATGAAAGCAGCAACAGTTGATGGGATCTACTATCTGTTTCCGTTCCTTTAAAGGGACACTACCACCCTATAGCATAGAATGGATTAGGTTGAGAGGCCTACTTATTTATCCCTAAGATGAATGATTACCTAATGCATGCTGGAGGGAGAAAAGTCTGTTGAAGCATAATGTTGAGAGTCCTTTGATTCTGAGCTTGATTTCCTCTGTGACCTTCATGGCAAACGTTTTCATCCTGCATATGTCAGTGGCAAAATGGCCCATCATCTCCCCAACAGATCTCCTGTCATATGCTGAAAAGAAAGAACATTTCTGAGTACTCTGTTTCTATTAAGCAAGAAGGTTTTCAATAAAAATCAAGTTTTAAAAATGATATATTGTTAAATGTTATATTTAGACTAATTATATGGTTTGGGGATTAGCCTATTTTACCTGTAGTTTGGCAGTAACATGGCTTAAGTTATTTTTCAGATGTTGATAAAGGGAAAGGAGTAGAATATCAAGGAACTTTGAAGAGGATGGAAATATTTGTTTCCCTTTTCAATTTTAATGTAGTAATCTTCCCAGATTATTCTTATTATCTCTCATCAATGAAATCATTGAAATGCAGTTTGCTAAGATTTGATGTCCAATCATAGTATGAAATACATGAAAAGAAAATACCATGGAGCCTTCCTAAACTGTTAAATGCATAAAATCCCATGTACCACATGGCAAAGTATAATGAGAGTTGGAGCTGTTAAACGAATAAAGCTGTTAAATGCATAATGCCACTTGGCAAAACTACTGTGCATTTAATGGTTTTCCACTGTGTAATAAAGGACATATGTGGTAAATGTGCAGTGAGTATAAAAGCTACACAATTGATTTTGCAAACCTGCCCCTTAGTTGTGACTTGACATAAATATCAAAGTTTTACTCAGTCCATTTTTTTAAATATAAGAAGCTTTCACAACATACTGAAGGCCACAGTCTGAGAACTTGATTCAAAATGCTTGTAATCTTCCTATTGACTGGGCACCATGGCTTCTGGAAATAGTGATGCCTGTAGCCTCCAAAAATAATTTGGGTGGCTCATTGAAAGCTGTGTTTGCCAGTTGGCCCAAATTTAGCTCTCCAATTTTTTGATGCCTCCTAAAGAACTCAGTAGCCCTGATTTTGTAGAGTCTGGAGGAAAATGCAGTTCTGGGAATTAATGTGCTGAAGGATGAGGTTGACCCTAAGTAGGGATATGGTGCTTTGAAGTTTTTCTTTTTTCTTTTGGGACAGTGGTCTCATTCTCATTTATGAATGGGGAACCTTATTGTAAATAGCTGACTAGATTGGCAATCCAGATGCTGAGATTTTTTTAAGTGGTAATTTAACATAAGACATTCATTCCATTTTCTAAGTACCAGCTTTAGATTCATAAAAATCATATTTAGTGAAGCCAGTTGCATGATTTCGTATTTTGCACGTGTATTTGGTGGATATCCATAAGGTATAGGTATACATGACTATCAGTGGGGCCCTGCCGAAGTAGTTAATCTCTCCAGGCTGCAATGGGAAGTGGCCACAGCCTCTTCTTTGGATTGTAGGACTGAGAGAACAAAGGGTTTCCCCTCCTCACCTCCATTCTCTTCCCTCCCTTTATCATGTTTCTTTGGAGGAGTCAAACATTCTTAGAGTGACTGAACAGGCAGATGAATAGTAAGGGCTCTCCATTCCTCCTTGGAGGTGAAATCAGGAGACGCTTTGATTAAGAACTCTTGTGAAATGGACTAGGCTTGGAACCTTGAAGGCCCAGTTCAAATATACATCATGATCTGTCCCCTTCCATTTTAAATATCTTTTAAAATAAAAGTAAACCCTTCATTAAACCTCATTCACTCCCTGGTGTCAGTTGCTGTCATTAGCTATTAAGAGTAATACTTAATACTGTGTGAGGGGCAGGCTTTGAATGGAAAGTAGGAAAGAGAAAGGGCAAATTTAGAGAGAGATATATGGGTGGTGGGCTAAGACAGTCCTTGAGGGCTGTAAGTGTTTAGCGACACAATGGGAGGAGGGGTTCATAAAAGGAGTTGAAAGAGTGACAGACTAATGCAGTTTTGCCTATGGTCCTGTTGGTCGAAATACATTACTGGGAAGTGTGTGTTTCCTTAGAGGGTGGGTTATGTCAGGATGCATTTGTAGAGCCGTAGACCACCTCTTCCTCCAGATCAGCTCCAGCTCCTTTGTCCAGTCTGTCCTCAAAACCTGTTAGCTCTTCCTATCTGACTCTTGCCCCTTTCTTCATGGGAGAAAAGTCAGAGAAGGAACAGCAGAAGATATAAATAAGAGGGAAGGGTGTGCGTACCTTTCACCTTTTACTTTTCTTCATTTTCAATATAGGATTGATTTTATGTTTGTGTGTATGTGTGAGTGTGAATTCTAGGATTATCTCCCTTTTCTTTCTGAAGAATATTTAGATGGTTGGTTTTCATGACATAGGAGGCGCTATGGTCAATGATTGTTCTCCATGAAATGGGAGTGAGGGTTCTTAGTAGGAGCCATAATGTAGAGGCACATAGAACATTTTCTGCTTAAGTCCTTTATGACCCTTAAATACAAAGGGCCACCAGGGAATGAACACTCCAGAGTGCAGTCTGAGCGGCCTCCTTGTCCCTTGGAACTCCTTGTCCCTTGATAGCTTCTTGTAATCTTCTCATCGCTCTTACATTCTGTAGGGTTGCTTTCCCCCAATTGCAGCTTTTCACCTGTGATCTGGCAAGTGGAAATCCAGAGAGAGGAAACACAGTGACCAGTGGGCTCTCCCACTGCAGTCCTCCAGGGCTGGCCCTGTGCTTTGTGGCAGCATCTTCAGCACCATTTCTTACCCTTGACATCAGCTGCCCCTTCCCCCAAACACTAACTCACTGTTTATCTCATATCCTGCCCATTTCTCTTGTGTTATAGCCTACAGTAGTTCTGTTCATAGAATGCTGAGGATGACCTAAAGTTGGTTTTCTTTTTGCAAGTCTTTCTTTGTTATTTGTATATCCACAGTCTCGACTCCACATATGTGACTGTCTTTTCTTGCTAGGTTTGGGTAGATAAGTGGGAAAGGGCTTATTTTATTTTAATCTTTATTTTCCTTTGTTCCCATTAAAACAATAAACAAAAACTTCACCATGGTACTTGGTACTTGGTTTGCTTTTATTTGGGACCCGGGGTGGCAGCTTGCTTTCTGTGTTTAGAAGTTAGAGGAAAGCAGAGACACTGAAAAAAGGAAATATCAAGCTGGTCGTGAACCTCACTCAGATGGGGTAATCAAAAGGCCAACCCCAGGGCCTGATGGGACGAAAGAAAGGGAGCGATCTGGGAGTAAATAGGGCCCCATAGGGATATCAGAAGAGATGATACAAGGATGTCCTCATTTCCACCAGTATTTAAAGACCTCTGCCAATCCTGGAGTCCCTCTCCCTGCCACACACACCTTCCCAGGCCCATGAGCTACATGAGCTACCATGAGGATCAGGGATAGAAAGGTCCTTATTCTTGTTACAGTAGCAGCAGAGGAAGGCACTATTGTGTTCCCACTGCAGCTGGGGAGGATGACTTTCTGGCCTCCAATATGGAATCTAAAATCATTTTTCCCATAGAAGCTGTATTCTCCATGGAGATTGGGCCTCAGTATACTGTGTTTCATGTACATCAGTATCAAGTTGATCTTTATTTATCACTATGTTTCTACCAAAAAAATAATTTCATGTTTTCACCTACTTACTTAACAAATTATATTCTTAAGTAGAAAGCTATTTATGCTTTAGATGTAATTTACAGGCTCAGATTTTATGGTCATACTGCTTTTTTTTTTAATCCTCACCTGAGGATAAGCTTATTGATTTTTAGAGATAGGGGAGGAAACATTGAAGTGAGAGAGAAATATGAATTGCTTGCCTCTCGTATGCGCCCTGACTGGGACCGAGCCCTCAACCTAGGCATGTGCCTTGACTGGGAATCAAACCCCTGACTTTTTGCTTTGTAGGACAATGCCCAACTAACTGAGCCACACCAGCCAGGGCAGTGGACACACTGCTTTATTATAAAATCTCTCCTCATAAATGGTCTAATTTGCTCAACAGGCTAAATTATTTATTAAAATTTATAGTTCTCTTTGGCACATCCTTTTGAAATAAAGCAAAAATAAAGGAAATACAGACAACTTTACAGGAAGAAAAATAATGGATGTGTCATTGGGTTTGTTTTCTTCCTGTTACTGCTCTTTGCTGTTAGAGTTTATATCACATTCAGTATATATGCTAACATAACTCTTTTCCTTCAGTCATGGGTTACCATATTAATCTTTGCTTTTGCACCTCTTTTTAAAAATGTCCCAGGCACAAATTAGTTACACATATTTTTTAAAAAAGAAATAATCCCTATTATATGATTAAGTAATAACATCCTATCTTTAGAAAATTCAGAGATATATAAATGCCAAAGCATAATTCACCCATAATTTCACATCCCAGAGATAGTTACTGTTAACATTTTGGAGTCTGTCCTTCTAATAAACACGTGCATGCACATGGGTGTTTGTATCCTAAGATCACACTGTACAACACATAATTATAAGACAAGTTAAAACTACAATTCTCTTTAAGGCTAACATTTTACACAGGAGAGTAAACTTATAAAGTACAAAACATTGTCTTTGTCACATTATTCAGTTTCTTATCTTTTAGATGTCTTTATTGGGGCCAGGATAGCTCGGGCTTTTGGAAGTAAAGCTTTGCCGCATCTCCCTGGTATAAAAAAATCACAGGAAGTACTGGCCGTATGATGCCCCATGTACACTGAGTTGGTGGTCTCAGTCTTAACTCCTAATGATTTTTGCCATCCTGGATTCAGTGTGGAAAGCAGACTAAAAAAGGCATGCAGCCTTGCCCGAGCAGCTGCCCCTTGTTGCTGGGCAGGTTTCTTTGGAACACAATAATTTTGACAATCTATCAAGGAAGATTTTCTACTCTTGTCAACTGGGGCATGCATATGACAATTTCAGGGCCCTCCACCAAATTCAAATAAAAACTTAATATATGTACATTATAATTACCATTTAAAAAATTATAATGCCATGTAGTGATGAAGTTAGGTTTCTCAACATTCCCAAATGCCAAACTAAGTAGGCAGTCAACAGTATGATGTTTAACTGTCAAACTGAGCCCTTCATTCTCTCCCTTTTTCTTTTAGCATCATCTTAGAGGGTTCGATTCTAGGGAGATTTTATCAGCAGAAATTCCTTCCAGATCTCAGTTTTTATATCAGCCTTATAGTGAACAATCAGGTTCTTTTTACTGTGCCCCCAGTTAGTTATGTTAAGATTTCATGCCCTAAAACTAGCTTTTATGGGAGCCCTTAATTAGATATGAACAGAGATTAATCATAGGGTTCATGGACAAATCTTAAAATGTTAGATGCATTTACCCATGGCTAAAGTTTGTATACTGATTTTAAGCACATCTTTATCTACTGCAGAAATACCCATTATTTTGCCTGTTTATGACATAGCACCTTTGGAAATTTCCATACAACTTTGAAGCAGATCAAGCTACCACATTAAAGCCACCTCTCGGAACACTCCCAGCCCTCTTTCAAAGAGGGCATCAAGTTAAAGCAGGGCTCTTACAGTTGGAGAATGTTGGTGCCTATGAACAATTCCTACCACTTCGCTGTAGGGACTATTTATCATCTTCCTTTTGCAGGGCCAACACTAGGATAAGGCAAACAAGACCCTAGGATGTAACGTACAAGGAGGCATGCACTCTTAGAACCACACTTCTTAAATTTTGCACACTGGTCACATGCTTGCCTCACCCTAGAACCAGCCCTGATTTTTCAAAAGGTATAATTTTCTGTGTTTATGCCCCCCCACATGCATTTACAAGTTTTTGAGGCAGTTTGTGCAATATATAGTATTATGTCATAGATATGCTAAAATTTGGACCTGAAGTCAAGGATTGGAAATATTTTTGTTGTATTTCTGCTTCACATTTTAGTCTAGTACATTTTGTTGTTAATATCTTTCTAGTACTTAAGTGGAGAAGTATAAGATTCCACATTCATTTATCTTCTTGACAGATATGGGCAGCTTTTTCAGATTTGTGTTCCCACGAGTGCATGTATGTTTGTGTGTACATATTTACAAAAAGTTATTCCAAATTTGCATACTGCTAGGTAGCTATGTATATCCAGTGTATGTGTGGTAAGGAAGGCTACAAGATTTATAAAATTGTCTCTTGACTTGAGCCTTCTGTAACAGAGGTTAAGGAGTTGATCTGAAATAAAATTTTCATTACTCTCAATTACAGATGTAATCTTTACAGCCACATCCATAGAAATGGGAGGGACATGCCCAGAGACAGCTGAAAATTGGTCTCCATGAAAATACAGTTTGGAACTTAGTGTACAATTTTGAAAAATAAAAAAAGAAGCAGATCATTTTAACCTAACACATTCAAGGTGTAAGATAATTAACCTTGAACTGTAACCAGATGCTCAGCACAAGTCTGTTTTTCAGGTTTAGATGACCTCCTCGTCAGGGATTCATTGAAGCCCTTGACAAGTCTCCCTTGTAGTTCGCCTTTTACCCATTTCAGTTTTCTTGATTAGGTTATCTTGAATCATTAGGGAGTTTATTTATTTTAATAGACACTTATTGGATTCATGAAAAGAGAATTCAGTGACTAAGAAACAAGAGCTGAATATTTTCTGGCTCATTTCACACTTCAGAAGAGTCTCAACCAGCTGAAGAGAAATCCTTTCGTAGTTACAAAAGTTTGTTTGGGGACTTCATGTGCTTCCATTTAGAAAGCGAACTGTCTGTGGTTAATAATATGAATTTTCTTTTGAGACGCTCAGAAAACATTTCCTTTGGTTACATATGCTGACATTTTCTGTATTGAAAATGTGGGTGAGTAAATGTCCTTTTAGATTTCTCTTGCAGGAAGGCTTGAGTCATTCTCCTGAAAAATTGTTCATTTGCTGACATATTCATTCATTGGAGTTCCTAGAGGGGCAAACATGGTGGGGGCTGTTGTTTACTATCTGTAGGTTGGGTTCATGATCAGCTCTGTGTTCAACACATCGGGGGGAATGGCAATGACTGCGGCAAGGCCCTGCCTCTGAGGCCAGTACAGCCTTACTCAACAGGAACAGTCCTTTGTCGTTTTTGTTGGAGATTGAGCCTGTGTTTGTTGCTGAGCAAATCCTGGTTTGTATTTGTTATGAAATATTAGAAAAATTGGGAAATTTGTCACCAATATAGAACTTATTTTTTTAAGGACTTAATTTTTTTTAAAGGAAAAATCATGAGGAAGCTGAAATCATTTACTATTGTCCCGGGGATAGGAAAACAAGTACCAGTAACTTAGTACACAGTGACATTTCAGTACCACGGACAGGAACCTAACTCTTCCTGCTTGCTTCCCCTCCTGTCACTTAACCTTAAGTTTTAGAGCGAGGATTCAAGCTTATATCTAATGGACTTCAAATTCAAACAGTAGCCTGTATTAAAAGACCTTACCAGCCCTGACGGGTGTGGCTCAGCGGATTACAAACTGAAAGGTCGCCAGTTTGATTCCTGGTCAGGGCGCACATGCCTGGGTTGCGGGCCTGGTCCCCAGTTGAGGGTGTGTGAGAGGCAACTGATGGGTGTTTCTCTCACACATTGATGTTTCTCTCCCTCTCTTTCCCCATGCCTTCCCCTCTCTCTGAAAACAAATAAGTAAAAATCTTAAAAAAAAAACAAAACTTACTTGTCATTTGAAAATTTCCAGCATTTTCGTGTGTAGCTTGGAGAATATGTAGTCACTCATTTATTACTTGACATTTTTAAACTTTTAAATTTTTATATTAGTGAAATTAATACTGCCTTTCCTCATTTATTTTAATCCAGGAAAGCTTTAAAATGCTTTATTTGGACAATAACAACATACACACAGAGAAACAATGACAAAAAGATGAGAACAGATTAAAAAATGATTGATATAATATGACACTTAGTGTATTTGTCATTATTTTTTCAAGTGAAAACTTCAAGAGGATGAAGCTGATAAAGTATGCACTTTATGGCTACCTGGTCATTGTGAGTCCATGATGTTCTTGACTTTATCATAGTGTTTTTCTCTAATGATTTCTTGTTATGGAGGGAGGGAGGAGGAAAGGAAGGAAGGGAGCAAGGCAAGAAGGAGAAAAAGAAAGAAAAGTGAACTTCATATTTGAAAGTCTTCTGCAACTTCCCGGGCCCATAGGATTAAGATGGATTTATTTTTTGCATGGTGTTCTTTATAATCTGACCCCAACCTCCATTTCTAGATAGTCATTTAGCCCCACAAAATTGCTTCTGATCCCCAGATGCGATCATTGTGTAAGTCTCTGCATTGCTGATAGTGTTATCTTTGCTTGGAATGTACTTCTGATCACTTCCTCTCCCTACTTGGTGAAATCTTTCTTTATCTTTCCAGGATCACCTTATATGTCATAGTCTCTATGGTAGCATTTTTTTTTCTGAGCTTTATTGTCATAATTATTCACTTCCTTGCTGGTGATTTCAATTAACCTTTTACATAAAAAATAATAATGAAATTAAATGATACGTGTAATATGCCATGGTACATAGTAGATGGATGTTCAATACAAGATTATAAACTGAATTAATGTTCTAAGAGAATTTTGTCACTGACTGCACTTATGTAATGGGGTAAGTTGGATCACCCCATTTTCTTTATTACATTCATGAATTACAGGTGAGCAAACAAATCTCAGAGCATCAACAGGGTTGCTTCTGAAAAACAGTCCTCCTTTCCAACTATAACTCTTTGAATTTGAGACTGTAAAACATTCCACTATGCTAATTTCTGTGCATGCTAATAATTTTACTTCAGTCTAATGAGCATTTATTGAGCAATTTTTATGTGCAAGGAACCACACTCTTCTCTGAAAGTGCTAACGTGAATAAGAAACCACCCCTTTCCCTCCACCCCCATCAGGAAGCTGACTGTTCTGATGGGAACGCGGACATGCCCACTCATAACAATAATAATAACCAAATTGTGTAAGAGTAAAAGCAAAATGCTTTGGAGTCATGCAGGAGAGAGCAGCCAGTTTTTATAGATTGGGGTGAGACCATGTTGGCTGAGCCTTGAGGTACAGTTTCTCATGGAGAACAGAGGGTTAAATATGAGACATTTCAGACAGCAGAGTAACATGAGGAATACTAGCTGTGCTCGAACGTTGTAATTCACTTAGCCTCAGTTTTATCATACTAAGAAAGCTAAACTGACTCTATATATATTCAGCCATCCTTTGGTTAAAACACAAGCAGTCTAAAAAAGAAATCACATATGAGGTATATATCCCCTGGTCCATGCATAGAGATAGGAATGTACCAAGTGTATTCAGGGACTGAAAATAATTCACTGTACCAGGAGCACAAGATCAATAAGAGAACTGATGGGAGAGGAGACCATAAAAGAGAAACAGCAGCAAATTGTGGTTCTTATTGTTTCCTCTGTTAATGCTTTTGAGTTGTGAACTAGAGATATCTCATAATCATTAATGACTACCTCTTTGCTAAAAGATAAACTACAGGGTTATTATTCAGCTTTCAAAAAGAAATAGTGATACAGTTCTTCAAGTAGTAAGCATTCCTAATACATTTACAACATGATTTGCTTTGTAAATTTAGATTGACACACAACTTTTCAGGAACATGTAGATTTGTAAATAAACTCTATTTTGATGGGGGTACATGTTGCTTCACCTGCATAGTTGAAAAGGATGGTCAGGCTTGTTTTTTCTATCAAGGGAAATATATTTGTTTAAGAGGCTGACAAGATGGCTAAAATGAGATGTTAATAGATATCATTTGCTTATGCACTGAGTGCTTGGGAACTCTAACCACTGATTGCAAGGATGCAGCATTTAAATGTATATTCCTTCTCTGGGTTTAGATTTTGAAGGTAAAAGGGTTTTGATAGTAAATTCCTTGGCATCATTATACTTAGGCTCTGTGTAAACCTTACAGCAAAAAATTACTGTAGTGGAATAATCAAAACCAAGAAATTAACATTGTTTTAATACTATAAGCTAAAACTTTTATTCTAATTTTAGTAGCTTTCCCACTAATGTCCATTTTCTGTGCCAGGTCCCCACCCAGGAACCACATTGCAGTTTGTTGTTGGTTCTCCTTAGTTTCTGTAGTCTGTGACCATTCCTCAGTCTTCCTCTTTTTTTAATGCCCTTGCTATTTTTCCAGAGTACTGATTTATTCTGTTGAAGCTCTCTCAATTTGGGTTTGTCATGATTCTATTGAATTCCTTCGAAGTGCATGAAGTCATAGGGTTCATGGTGTTGCTGTATCATCACTGATGATGTTGACCTTGATCACTTGGTCGAGGTGATTTCTTACTTGTACTTTAATAGTTAATCATTATCTGCTATTTCTGAAAAATGACAAGGAAACTGATCATGGAATATGGAGACCATCTTTTACAGTTAAGTTCTCAGAAGCTGCAAGTGGGTAACCACTTGCCCAAAAGTCACCCAGTTATTAAGTGCTGGAACTTAGCAGTGTGGTCTCAGGGATCCAGGTTGAATGCTGTTGAAGTACAGCCTCTCACGGGGGATGGAGGGTTGCATAGGAGACATTTCAACCAATCGAGCAACGCAAGGAATAGGAGGTGTGCTCAGATACTTGTAATTCAGCTAGCCTTAGTCTTACCATACTAAAAAAAAACCTGACTACATGAATATTTAGCCAGCTTTTGGTCAAAACTTATATCCAGATTAAAAGAGAAATCATATCAAGGTGTGTACCCTCAGTTCATGGTGCCTGCTCACGGAGCTGGCCCGGGCTGGCAGTCTGAGGAACTTCTGTATCAGCATTTCTGAAGTGAAAATAATTCTCCTGGAATGCTCCACATAACACATAGGGAACAACAACAAAAAACCTACTTGAGATTTTTAACAGAAAAAGGAGATTTGTTTATTAATAATTCATGAGTTCCCATTGAACATGCACGACAGAAACAGTGCTATTCAATAGAGAATACTGTCATCTGTCACTGTTTTATTTGACATTTACACTTTTTTTTTGCCTGATACTGCAAAACTTTCTTGGATGGCATGCAAAAATTATATAAATGAAAAAAAAAAAAAAAACAACCAGTGTGGGGACTCTTTATCTCCTCTGTGATGGGTTCACTCACAGTGGCATACATGTGTGCTTGTGAAGGAGCATGGCACTTTCTCACACATTCATTAGCCACCAAACAAGCGAATAAGAGACCCCGTAGAGAAAACAGAGATGAGTGTCATAAATGGACCAGTGGAAGGACCATGTGAATAAAAAGATGGACGGGTGAGATGGGAAGTGAGGTGGAAGAACAGGTTTCCGGAAGGTAAGCATAAAATAGGGAGAGTGAGTGGTGAGTCGGACTGAGGAGAAGGCAGATCGTGGCTGCCATAGAGAAAACTGACAAAAACACATTGCCATTTCAAATGCAAAATAAATATTTATAAATGGCATTACAGGAGTTCCACTTGTAGGGAATATGGGCGTTTAGTAGAAGAGCAAGTTAGAGTTAGAGCACCTTGCAGTTTTGTGCTGGTGTAAGGCTCTTGACAATCTTTCTGCTCTGTAGGTTAGTTATTATTTATAAAAATCACAGAACCAGCTGATACATTCATAAGCTAATTATTGAAGCAGCTGGGTACACATGGTGCAATATGTCCAAGGCTGTGAAGTATCACAGATTTCTTGGGGCCTGCTGTGGTGGGGGTGCGCTGGTGAAGGCTCCATCCCTTAATCTGATCAGCCAAGCAAACACTTTGTGGTGAAACTAGATTAATAACCCTCTAAATACCATGAATGTGCTTCATCTTCAAAACCGGGTTCCCTTAAACACGCTATTAGCTCAGCTCCATCAGGGATTTGAGGAAGTTCTCCGGTGCCTAAGAACAGGGTCTTGTTGGCTACCTCCCTGTGCCAGAAATTAATTTGGTTTGCTTATGTCTGCACACATGATCACACTTGTGTCTAATCCGCTCCCTAATAGCTTCAAGGTCAGGACCTTGCATGTCAGTGGGCAAATTGAGCACTACACTTCTTAAAGACTGATGGCAGACAGCACACCGTCCATAACGAGGCCTGTAGTTTGTTCTAAGTGATTGTAATGAGTGCAGATTATAACAGCACATATAAATCAAATGCGGCAATGAACGTCGTGTGAGACGTTTTGAGTATTATAAGTGAAGATGCCACTCAGCTGTCACCTGTCTCCTTTCAAGCTGTGGCTTCCCACAATGCAATTCACTCCTTAATCGGAACAGCAGGTGCTGTCCTCCTGAAGGTCTGGGCATCTCAGAACTTCATCTTTTAACAGATGTAGGTTTTGTTTTTATTTTCTGTTAAATGATTGGTCTGCATGCCCTAGCTTCCCCTGGGGGATGTTAAACATACCTGTTTGAAAAAAATGAAAGAGTTCAGTGGGAGACTTATTCAGATCTGTGAAAAGACAGAGAAATAGGAGCTTATTTTTTCCACAGATGGTTTATTTTCCATTTCAAGAATCCTTTCCTTTGTACAAAGAAACCCTTGAGGAAACACTTTGGGACTAGGAGAATTTTAAAAATACAATTTATTTTCTGATGGAGATAAAAAAAATTGTCTTCAGTTTTCATATATGTTGCACCTTGAAAATCAACTATTACCTGTCTCTCCACCAAGGTAAAAGAAAACTATGAAAATATGTGGAAAAGCATTTCCAAACAAATGATTAGATATCTTGTTTTCATTCTTCCTAACCCTCTAACTCTCCCCAGCTCCCAGTTTATTGTAAGAAAAGATCAGGTCTGCGCAAATGTGGCCTCTCACTTGTAAAAACAAGGCAGTGTTGTGTTACAGATTAGTTTATAAATCCCCAGCGGCTTCACAGTTCAGTGCCTACAGCTGCTGCAGATGGGCCTGGGTTTTTGTCTCTTCGTGGTGCTGCGGCCAGCAGTTGAAGGGGAAAATGGAATGATCAGGTTATTAACATGGAGGCCGCGAGGAAGAGGCTGCACAATGAGAACAGCTGGTGTTGCTGTCTTGGCTGATGCAGCGGAGATAATCAAATCTTGCCTTTTTTTGGGTAAAGGCAGAAGACACAGTGGAGTGTCAGACAAACAACGGCTTATGATATTATATGGGGTTTTTAGAATGCGTGTCAGGAGCTTTCATTGGCTTACAAGTTACGATATAGAAATTTGTTGAGGTTTGGGATTTATTTTTCACAAAGTCATTTGTTTGCTTATGCACCTTTTTAGAAAAATCCTTACTCTTTTGCAAGAGGTGTGATGTGGGACAGTTCTTGCTTTTAAAATTAGCAATGTAGCTTAGAAATGATGGGTTAGAAAGCTACTGGGTAAAATATTTTGACATGAGCCAGTGAGCGATGTTGACAGCATCCTCTGTATTATTTTCATATAATCTATCATTATTTGCATTACATTTTCTTTCTCATGCAGTTGCGAGCAAGAGAACATCCGGATGCCAGAGTTGGGAGGCATTCGTTTGCAGGTGTGACCCGACCAACTGCCTACCTTCCTGCAGGTGTGGCTGTGGCGGGAACGTGATGGTTAACAGGGCCTAGAGCCCAAGGTGTTCAGAGATGGAGCAAATACGTAATTTTTTTCATCTTAGCTAAGGTGGTTGTTTCTGTTTTGTGGCATTATTGATCATTGTAAGACTGTTTTCTTCCCAGAGAATTCAGTGCTGTTGACACTTAGACATTTTTACTCCTTTAAAATTTGCGATCTCATAATACATATTTGTTCATCTTCACTTTTTTCTTAGGATGGAATACTATCCAATTGAATAATTAAAAAAAATTGTAGTAGACCAACACAAATTACTTTTTTCTGAGGATTAGATAACTATATTCTTGCTCGAGTATTTCTACAATGGAACTGCAAGTTACCTGAGAATGTATGTGATAGGAAGGGTGATAAGGTAACAGAAGTGAAGATTCTCAGGCATCGGTGTAAACCGATGCGGTTGTTGGTTGGCTTTTGAGTGATCAGGCTGTCTCAGTATCTCCCCAGGTCGATGGGAACAATTTTGACCAAAAATGTAATAACGTGGGGTGGCATTTCACTGCAGTCAAGCCATCCTCTGCTGCTCTGCACTTGGAGGGTGAACTCAAGTGACCTTCTCTCTCTAGGGCTGGCTGTGTGAACTGCTCCGCTGGAAGGAGAACCCCAGCCCAGAAAACCGCACGCTCTGGGAGAACCTCTGCACCATCCGTCGCTTCCTGAACCTTCCCCAGCACGAGAGGGATGTGATCTACGAGGAGGAGTCCAGGCATCACCACAGCGAGCGCATGCAGCACGTGGTCCAGCTCCCGCCTGAGCCGGTGCAGGTCAGTGCCGCCTTCTCCCAGCCTGAGCAAGGCTGTTTGTGATGGCAGCTGTGGGGTGTCACGTGGGTACACCCCATGAGCTCCTGTAGGAAGGGGTCTCGTGCCCTGTCCGTGAGAACAAGGATGCCTTTCTCCCTGCGGGAACAGTGTGTCTAACAGTGTGTGTGGGCATGTGCACACGCACACTCACACAGAGAAAAATGACTGAGAAGTCAAATCCAAAGGCTGATCCTTTCCTAAGGGCGTTTACCGGTGGGATTGTGAAGCAAGTGCATTCATTCAGAATTAAATCTCCTAATCATAAAACATAATTCATAGTCCTCATCAGTTCATTTTCTGAAGAAAACACTCAAACTGGCCAATGAATTGATTTAAAATTCCTCAAAGAATGTTTGAATAGGCTACAGAAAAAAATATCCACATGGCAGGGGTGTCCTACCCTCCCTCCTGCAGCCTAGGATGGCTATGAAAGTGGCCCAAAACAATGTTGTAAATTTACCCCAAAACTTTTTATTCTCATCAGTTTTTGTTGGTGTTTGTATATTTAATATGTGGCCCAAGACAACTCTTCTTTTTCCAGTATGGCCCAGAGACACCAAAAGGTGGGACATCCCTGATTGAGATACTATTGAACTCAACTTAAGCATTGAGAGAAATTATTGACATATTTTTAGAATTTTAAGATGAGTTTTTGCCATCTTTGGTTTCATTTGGGTCACATGTATTGTTGCTTTGTTTTTATTATCATTGAGAGAAATATTTTTTTCTAGAAGTAGTTGAGTTTTACTACTCAAAAATCAGTAGTTTTGGAAGCAATATTACCAGAAACCAGGATTTCCAAGATTACACCCCTTGGAGTTTTGCCCACAGGTTGTTTTGGTAGGTGATGATATTTGTCCTACTGCCCAGTACCGCCAATCCCAGCTGCCACCAAAGAGGACCCTTCCGAGCCTCTGTCTGAACCTCCTTTTGTGTAGCCAGAAGAGAAAGGTTGAGGCAGGAGTGCATGTGGGGGTGTGTGTGAGTAGAGTGGAAGAGAAAATTAGGAGAATGGAAGAATGGTGGGGCGTGCTTTCTTGATCAAGATGTCATAGGGGAGGTGGCGAAGGATGGAGTGAGATGCTCTACCCTGAAGTTCCCTATCTCTTTTCTCCTTGGCCCACTCTTACATGCCTGGGGGAGAAGTGAGAAGTGAATCGGTCCCTTATATCACATTTCATCTAAACATTGACATCTCAGGCAATGCTTTCAAGTTCTCATTGGTCAGTTTCCTTCGTCACAGAGTAAATTGCCCAAAAGATTAGACTCATGACCTCATAGAACTAGAAGCACCTGGGGGCAGTGTCTTACACTATGCACAGTAAACTCAGAGTGGGTGGGTGATGAGGGTGGGCTGGTATGTGGTGGAGCCCACCCTCCTGGCTCTGGACTGATGCTTGGGTAAGGCATTCCTCAGAGGTGAGCCCCAGGATTTACCCTTCAGGACTCACCAGGCTCCTCCTTGTCCCTCCCTGGCTGGGCCTCCTTCACACACCACAGCACCTCCTGATTAGCTCAGCACACTGAGTGACGTAGAGCGGTGGTTTTCATAGTTTGAGATTTAGTAGAAATTAAAGTTAAGAGGGACCCAGTATAAGTTCACTAACTTACAATTTAGGAAAATAAATTTATGTGAAAAATTTAAGGAATGCTCCCATTTATTTTCCATATATTTAATGGAATAAAATATTTTTAATAACAAAACAAATTAATGAAAAGGATAGCCTCAGACAACAGATCTTATAAACTGTATACATTCAATTATATAAAAAATTCTCCATCACGCTTGATTTTCTTATTTTAATATAAACTGCTCAAAACTTTTATGTTCAACCAACACAAAGCCAAAAATTAGCTTCAGCGAACCATCGTCTTATGTGGATTTTTCATTCAGGGGTCATTAGTTCAATCCAGGAAAAGTAGAAAAGGAGTAAAAAGCTGCTTTATTCTACACATTAATAAATAACATCCCATTTTAAATCTCATTTTTGTTTTAAAGTTGGAAATTTAGAGAAGTTTGTGATAAAAATACTAAGCCCTATTCTCCATTGTAATTGAGAAATTCCCTTTATTTGAATGATGTTGGCTCCGATACATTTCTGTCTCCATTTTTTTTGGCCAGAATTTCTCATTTCTTTGAGACCCCCATGTTTAGGGAACTGAGGAAATTCAACATGATGTTTTGTCTTTGAATTCACCAGTCAGGGGAAGTAAATCTTAGAAGCAGACAGACAATTGATTTATGAGTTTTATTACCTTTTATGTTAGTATATCAAAACTACAGTATGCTAACAATATTTAATAGCAATAATAATGACATTAATGACAATAATAAATTAAAGAGTCCATCTGTAATATTTGTTTTCATTTTTAAGCACTTTGCAGATGTTAATATTAACTTCTGCTATCACTAAGAGAATTCTTTTATATTGTAAGAGGTTACTCCTGTCACTCAGATCTTGGCTGAAGAGTTTACAAATAGGGCAAATTTCCCTACATTGACTTGGCCGTAGCCATTGACCTGGAGCCCATACCTACTGTGCAGCTCTTCAGATACATCACCTGCTCTTTTACCTTGTGCCCGTGTCCAAGGGATGCCGCTGTGAAGGCTGAGTTCTGTTTGTCAGCAAGATACAAAGTTTTGGATCAATTATTTATTAGTCATGATATGAAAAATAAAGAAAAATGAACGGAACTCTGGAGACTGGAGAATACAATTGATACAGCCTCTGTGACTTGGGAAGTGCTGTATTCAAAAAGGTCCCAAACTACAGTTTATCTGTAATTGTCCAAAAGTTAAGCCAGTGGACTCAGGATTGAACTTCCCTTGTATCCTTATACCAAATGAAATTTTAAGGACATATGATTTCTTACATATTTTAGGAATTTTAAAATTCATGTGTAGTGTAACATTTGTTTGCCAATGTTACATTTTGTCTAATTAGGCCAAGAATGCACCATTATTAAATTGTTAAGTGTGGGTGAAATCATATGTGTAGCATACTAAAACACATGCATTGTGGTCATTGGAGGGTGCCATTTCAATTTCTTTAAGCAGTTAGGATGCACCGTTCCCCAATTTTTCTTATGTAGCGAGGGTATGAAGCAACGACCTTTGTGCACAGTTACCCGCCGTGTTAGGTTGTTGAATCGGAGCCCCGCACTGCGCTGGACACAAGGAGGAGCTTCCCGTCCCCTCCTGCCCGGTCCATACTGTGGGTGGTGTCGCCAGGCTTCCTAGAGTCAGAGCCTCTCTCCCCGCACAGAAAGAAGAGAGGATATTTTTCTTGCTGTTTGTTTGCAAATGGCTTACAAATTGATAGGCTTACATTGCTTGCAGCTGTGCTTCTTTTTTAAAGCCCTCAGAGGGTTTTAAAATTTTAAACCCATATTTAAAAAATCAGGAGATTTCATATAAAAAATCCAGATTTCATATAACAATCCAAAAAATCCGAAGCTCTGACACACTGGGCCGCTTGGCTGGAGCTGATGCCCTCTGTGCAGGGCGCACACGCGCTGTGCTGCTGCCCAGTCTTCATCACCCACCCTCCATGTCCACACACACACATACATACCTTCATTTAGGCCTCGCTCCTGTCACCTTGTCACGTCACTCCGCCCCTGTGAGGCCACCTTGTCCCGGGACTCTGGCTGTACACTGAAGCTGCCACACCAAAGCTGCATGTGCCTTTGCCCCGTGATTCCGATTTCTCCATGGTAACCGTTGTGTGCTATTGATTTTCATAGCCCTGACACCTAAGGGAAGCCTTTGCACGCTCACCAAGAAATGCAGGTGATGGGATTTCCCTTCAGAGGTGAAGCTAGGTTATGGGTGAGGCCAAGTTGAGCTTGGGGTAGTAAGAGGCGCTGTCAGCCCAGAGACAGGGGGTCCAGGAAAAGTGAGGTGGCTCTTCCCCAGGAATTCGTAGCTCTGCAGGTGACGTGTAGCTTTGATGCCGCATGGAATCGTCTGGTTTCTCCAGTGTTCTTTTTGGAACTCGGAGTCTCTCCCCATTTAAGTCCTTGCTGTGTAGACGGCAACTTTCCAGGCTCTGAACACACTTTGTAAAGTGGACCAGTCCATACCCCAGGTCCTCAGTGTGGGCAGTACTGCCCCAGGGGGAGAAAACGGGTTCTTGAAGAGCATAAAATGTCTTCAATTTACAATGGTTTGTGGCCTTCCAATGGGAGATATTCAGTATGTCTTTGCTCTTAAAGTTTCATGAAGCAGAGAAAATAAGTAGCGGGCAAAATCCGTAAAAATTATCCTCCTTCGGGGGTAATCCGAAAAGGGGTGGGCTGTGAAATACAGATATGTGTACTATTTCTAACTCATGTAAAGGTAGCACAGGGAAGACCAACGCAGGTAAGATGACGTGGTGAGGCAAACTAGAACAGTCCATGAAAACGATGAGGCAAATTCTATTTTTTACGCCAAAAGTTGGAGACAAAATTATTTCTTGTGGTTATAGTGATTTTCTCCCTAATGGTTATTATGACCTGGGGCCCTATACTGAGTGGATATCCTCAACTTAGAATGAAAAACTAGTTAGGTCAGAGTATTCATTATTAACAACTGCATTTTACAATTGGAAAAACTGCAGCAGAGACGTTGAGCCTTGCCTGAGGCCAGGGCGCCGGCTGAGTGAAAACGCAGGCGTGTCTCGGCATCCAGTCTTCCCTCCGACCGCACTTCTTTAACGCACCGGGAGGAGAGGACAAGGCTCATGCTGTGACTGGGTCACTGAGTGGGGTTGGCTGGGGAGCATTTGCCAAATCCTTCATGTCTGTGTAGTTCGTGCTTTATTGCTTTATTATATTTCCACCACAGTGCTTCCATGGGTTATTTTGGAAGTCCAGGAATTCTGAGCTTGCTGCTCTGTGGTTTCCTGACAAGTACTTGTTTTAAAATTCCATGCCGTACACTGAAGAAGAATGTGAGACCTGGTAGGCTGGCAGGGGACAGCCGACACCAGCAGTGAGCCTGTGCTCTTCCGAGGCTCTGCGTTTCCTGACCTGCCGACTCCCTGCCAGGGGTACCAGCCAGCCGTGACTTTGACCCCACGGGATATGTGACAGTGTCTGGAGATATTTTGAGTTATTATAACTTGGAGATGCTACTGGTACCCACTGGGTGGACGCCTGGAATGCCGCCAAATGTTCCGATACACAGGACAATGCCCCCCAGCCCCCAAACCGAGGCTTCCCTGTCCAGTAATGTCAGTAGTACTGGGGCTGAGACACCTTGGTCTAGACACACCATTCATTGCCAACAGTGTGAGATAAAAAGTTGTAATTATCACTGAGGTTGATTTTAAATTTTTCCTAGGCAAATACCAATAATGATGATGATGATGATGTTGATGGTAACAGTTCTTCGCCCAATAGCAGCTAACCTCTTTGGAAACTAGGTTTCCAAAATGTGAGACTTTTACATGTCTTCTTTTCTTCAAACTTTGTGAAAAAACCAAGAGGGAAGGTGGTTTTTATCTACTTTTACATGTGAAACTGAAGCTTAGAAAAGTTAAGTAACCTGCCCAAAGTGAGACCTTAAATCCACATTTGTCCTCCTTCAGAGTCTGACTTTTTACCTGTGTGCTGGAAAGAACTGCTGATATGCTTCTCTGAATTCTTGCTGTTAGCTGTCTGTATTATGCAAACCTGTTTATGCACACAATTCAATTTTGAATCATTCTCTTGACTAGATCTAGTTTTGTAAGCTTTCTTTTTTACAGGATACTTAATGCAGTGAAACCTATATACCCTGGGTGGGATGTCAAAGAAGTTTTTTAGTTTTTACCAAGTGTTTTTGAAATAGCTTTAGAGTATGACTCTCACTGCTAGTCTTTGAGGGCACTTTAAATCTATCTTTAAGCCCTGAGGATTCAGTCATGCCTTTCTACTCCAGCTGTAGCTGTATCTTGATTTGTGAATCTGCTTCCAAAAGGACTTCTAAGAAAAGAAATACATAAGCTAATTAATTCATCAGTTAAGGATCTTTACAAGTTCTCTAACCAGGTTACTAAAATTTTGTCCACCTTGGATTCATTCCAAGCTCTTGTATGAAGCCTTCTGACCGAATGGGTCTTCAGAATTTTGAAACCATACTCTAGTCCTGAGGAGAAATGCAAATAAATGCACACTTGTCATTTTTAATGAAATACTATCTAAGTAGGTCCTCACCTGGGAAGTCCCTGGCCCTCAAGGAGGATCCACACTAGTTTTTTTCCTATTACTATTATGTTATCCTGTATGCATTTATTCTTCATTACTGTGCTACTAGTTAGTGTTTCAATGTGTCCAGACTTTCTACTTTGTCATTGGGAATATAGAGAAACTTTGGAGTTCATTTGCAGCCATTTTTTTTTTCCTGGAAAGTGGACACTTCCATCTTGGGTTGACCTTCCAAAGGGAAGTGAACATGTTGCTCTCAGTGGGGATGTCAGAAAGTCGAAGGGCCTTATTAGAGTTGGTAGACAGTAGATGAGACATTAGCTAGGACCGTGTTTTTTCCAGAGATTGAGGCAAGTTGCTTGCCTACTTTTCAAATTTAAGATATATTAAAGCTTTTCTTTTACCAGACATTCTGACAAACAGTGTTCAGCTTAAGAAATTTTGGCTCAATCGCTAGAGATATAGTCAAAGAAACTGAGGGTGGTAGAACTTCATGAAAATCCAGGACTGTGAAGATGGTTAGGGTTCAGTAAAGCAGCGGTAGTTCGTGGGTTCACCCTCCCTTTGCTGTCGTAGATATAACATACCCCCAAGCCATGTCAGCTTCTTTCTGCTCTCCAGCTTTTCTTCTCACTGTCATTCAGTTTCCCATTTACTCTACATCTTTGTCCATTTCATAACTTTTGCTTATACTCCTGTTTTCTCTCAATTATAATTCTGCCTCCCCAAAACCTTGGCCCATCCATGACCTTTGCTGTACTTTACAGCTTATCTCTGGGTCTTTATCAAGTCCATATTTACTAATTGAAATTCTTATAAAAGGGCAATTGGCTGGTCCACCTTAACCCCATGAAGGGAAATTTTCTTGACAGCAAATTTCCAACCAGTGAAGTGAATTCTTAGTTTGGAAAGCACTGCCTTTTAGAGGCAGAGTTCTGTTGGCAGAATGTTAGAATAATGTCATCAAAATGAGAAGCAGAAATCTAAGTGGCTATCGGCTACCCCTTGGCAGCTTGTGAACAGGCTGCCCTTGAGCTGGGAAGTTAGGGCCATGTAGTTGAACGTGGCTCCTAGGACCCTGCACTTATCAGGGCACATGGTTGTGGGTATGATTAAGCAGTCTAATATAAAATTCTCATGTTAAGGGATATTAATACGATTTTTAATGTAAACTGCTGTGGACATGTAAGCAGAAGGAAACCAATGCCTAGGATGATTTTAAGTTCCATGTGCATCTAAAGTTTCATGCCTTTTTATTTTATTGCATTAAAATTTTTTATCATGTACTTCCATATGTTCAGCACTGTGCTATAGATTCTGATAGAAAGTAAACTTAGACTTTTATAGTAATGTTCTGGATCTGCTTATTTATTTCTTTAAAGTGGGGTCAACATTTTACTAGGCTTATCATTTTAGTAATTGGAATTAGCTCTCTGCTTCTCATTCTTTGTGGGGTTGTTCTAGTGTTTTGCCAAGCTGAGCTCTCCCTGTGAGTGACTGAGCCTTCATAACACACCACCTTCCAAACTAAACACGCAGGGTTAGTTATTGGTTGGAGAAGAAATGTCCAACAGCTCGGTTCCTCTTCTCCCGGTCTTTTCCTGCCCTGTGGGAAAATAGAAAACCATGGTTTCTTGAGTAGCTTGCTCTTCCATAATTGCTATGTCTCTTTAAATAATAGTCTGATTTTGATATTTTGTACTTCTGAGAGGTAGCACAATCCTGTTAGCTCACACTGTGGGCACTGATATACTCCTTGGTTTTTAGATCCTAAAACAGAAAGGAAGGTGTTTTGCCCAATGCCACTCTACAGGTGAAGGGGAGAACCGGGGTTAGTGTGACTGACTCCGTCCACATGCTCCTCAGTGATACACGTTTCTTCACTGCCCAGTGCTCAGAAATCACTAAAATCACTAATAGAAATTACCTTTTTTATGGCTATTTTTAAAAGTTCTGATATAGCAGGATACTCTTCACACATTTTTATGTTCTTTTCATTCTAATGATATCAAATGAAGCTACATATAATATACAACCTTTAGCACTGTGGTCTCTCCTTGGTGTCCCGATAGGAAAATAAGATAAAACATACATACATAATACTTTTGGACATAAAGCTTAGTTGTCCTCCCTCCTTCCCTCCTTTCTTCCTCCTTTACCTCCCTTTTGCCCTTTTTTCTTCCTTTTAAATAATCTGAAACACTTTTTTTTT